>CM034351.1:113130028-113486453 GCA_019925275.1 Mytilus edulis
ATTATGCAAATAGCTTGTTCAATTAATAATATTCAGATCAACATATAAAGTTATGACTCTCAACATTTTTCAATATTTTTAAAAATGACTAACTGCCTCTTTGGCTTAAAGATTGGCGAAAATTAAAGTTCTACAAATAGTATTATTGCTTTACTCCTTGCAATCAATATTTGAATCGATAAAGCTTATTATGTTGGAAATGAATCTGTGACCCTTTTCAACAAATATCTTACGATAAAATTTAATTATCTTAATATTTTTTATGTGAAAACAGCTGTTGTTTGGTAGTACAATTATGATTTTAAATGAGGTAAAATTTGTGAACTTTGAAATGGGGTGTTGGTAATCTCATGGGTGAGTGATGCTATAAACGTTACCAATGAATGTTTGAATTCAAACTGATTTAATATTAGTTAGTGATCATGTTATGCAGTGGATTCAAGCAATACATGAACCCTTCATAAAACTTTCAAGTATGATTATCAGACTCAGAAATCAACCAATCAAATTACTAGATTTGGTGTTTCACAAATTTTGTGATCAGAGTACTGAGTAAAGTTTTATGATCAAAAGGCCAAGAAACACTTACGAAATATATTAATATTTAATAACTTTTGAATTCATTGCATTTATGTAGATTGAAGATTCAAAACAACATATCCTTATTTAAAACATAACTTCATGTAATTGTTTACAACTTTGATAAATACATAATCCAGTAAATCAATCTGTAAACAGATGATTGCATTCCTTGAAGTTTTCGGTTCTGTCAGTTTATGAAAACTATCCATGTAGTAACTGCCTACAACCTCTGTAAAGCTACTTTTGATTCTGAATGCCTTAAATCCTTGGGTTATGTACCAATAGTTCTGGCTATTGTTTACTATGTCTGTAGAGCTACTTTTGAACCTGAATGCCTTGAAATCCATGGGTTGTGTACCAATAGTTCTGGCTATTGTTTACTATGTCTATAGAGCTACTTTTGAACCTGTATGCCTTGAAATCCATGGGTTGTAAGTTGTGTATCATCAAAAGCCCGTCTCCCATCCTCGCCTACAAATATACATAGAAATGGACATCAACATCTAGAAGTTGTTTTAATTCACCTAAGAAAATAGACGTTGACAATTTAACTATAAAATGTGGAGGTTAAAACACATCAGGCTTCTAGGCCTGTATCCTTCAACTAACATCTGAGTATCATTTATATTTAATCATTTGCTTCAGAGTAGGCTAAGCAAATCAAATGTTTCAAGAATGATTTTATTGGCTAAGTTTTTTGAAATAAGAAAATCTTTCAGTAAACTATATAAAAACTTTGTTGCAGTTGAAAGACCATGGACATGGATTATTTATAAATCAAAATTTGACATCAATGTATGCTTTACAAGAAAAAAAATTGCCCTAATTTCTGCTTTAAGTAACAGTATTAAAGCTGACATGTTGAAAGGAGATGTGATGATAAGAACAGGATTGACAGACTGACAAACACAAAGGTCAGAAACATTATCTCCCTATGCAACTTTGTTATTTAGAAGTTGTATGGGGTATAAATACTAAAAGAGCATCAACATATTTTCTGATTCTACCATTTCTTGACCAATCAATTCAAAGAAATACTATACCTAATGAGGTAAGAGCTGCCTTAGCTTGGTCCTGGACTGTAGTTGACCTATCTGTCTGACAAATATAGGCCAATCTGTCTATACTCTCTGTAGCCTAAAAAACATACACATTTATCATTCAAATTGGTCAATATTGTCATATTTATTGTATCAATTTTCACTAGTTTGATGAAATGTTAATTAATGTTATCATTATCAAATGAGATTTTATCAGTATATTGTTTCTGTGGTGTAGTTCAGAGAAAGGACCAGATGTGTTACGTGTTATCAACAAAGTATTTACTAAATGTCAAGGCTCTTACCTCTAATATCTGTAGAGCTTTACAAGAACCTGCTCTGATCTCAGAAGTCTTGTCTTCTAAGCCTTCAGCAAATACAACTAAAGCCTGTAAAATAATATTGTATATATATAAATTATCTTGGTATGTGGAAAATGGTTTCCACATTAAACGATTGATTCAAAATGGATGTCTGGTAGGTATTTCTTGTTGTTGCAATGGTTATGTTTATTTTAACACGCTAATCTTTAGATTTTGTATGTTTAAACAAGAATGTGTCAATAATACATGGATGCCCCTGTTACACTATCATTTTCTAAGTTGAGTAGACCATGAAATCAGAGTTAAAACTCTAATTTGGCATTAGAATTAGAAAGATCATATCTTAGGGAACATGTGTACTAAGTTTAAAGTTGATTGGCCATCAACTTCATCAAAAACCACCTTGTCCAAATACTTTAACCTGAAGCGGGACAGTGTTTTTATATATATGCTATGTGGGTTTTTAACATGGCTTAAATTTATGATGTTAGTTATTAATGTTAGGGTTTAATTGGTAGAGGAAGTTGGAGTAGTCTGCAAATACCACTGATTTTTTGTAGGAAATTATACATCCTTATTAGTTAAGATTGGAATGGAACATGCCTTGTGATCAACTGGGTTAAAATTCACAACCTTCGATTTGACTGGCTAGTGATAACTGAAGATAAACTACTTAGATATAGGAAGATGTGGTGTGAGTGCCAATGAGACAACTCTCCATCCAAATAACAATTTATAAAAGTAAACCATTATATAGTCGCCATCAGCTGAAATTCGTAGCGGTTATCGGTAAAAATAATCTAAACTATCAATCGTGTTCACTCGAGATATAGTTTTTCACATTCCATTCATAAATCGCAAAAAGAATCAAAGCGCTGTAAGCACTGTAGGCAGTTAACCAAAAACCAAGGCAAACATAATTATGAAAACTGTGGCAATGTTGCTTCAATTTTTTTTTTAAGATTTAAAATAACAAACATTAAACATTCATATATAATTGTACATTTATGTTCATTTAATGAATTAATCATTAAGGCAAATAATTCATATTTTATCAAGGTTTTCAATAGCAACGTATATATCAAGTGTATTTTTTTTCATGGTCATGAGTATCGAGTCAACAGTGGTAAATATTCGCAATGATTGCAGTTCTTCTAGTTGATCGTAATTGTTCGTATTAGTTGACTGTTAGTATTTCAAGTTGACTTTAGTACGAGCTTGTAAAAGTATGAATGGACGTGCTTCCCTGGAAAGAAAACTAAGTTTGTGTTCTACAGTACAAAAGTTATGAGACACAAATCAGACAAATGTTTACTACTACAGGGATCAAAAGTGAGGTCTGACTGACCTGTCAATAGTAAATGTAAATGACTCCCACCTTTAACCCAAGTCTATGATGTCTAAGTTTGGAATAAAATGACAGGTGTTAGGTCTAGCAAAGACTTTTAAGTGATATGCATATGTGACGCCTATGAGATTGACCTTGTATGTCATTCAATCTTTTTGAAATGACAAACAGGAATGAATATGGTTTAGGAGTTGGTATCTCAATCTTTTACAAGTTCTCAAAACACACACAAGAGGGTGTGAGTGACCCTAGGGACTACCCCTATTTTTCATTTGATATTTTATATTGTCCCATACATGAATATATATATGGTTAGGGGTGGGGGACCCCAGTGACTTCCCCTATATTTCATTTGATTTGCTATATTGTCCAATACATGAATATATATGGTTGAGGGTTGGGGATCTCATCTGTTTCCAAGTTATCAAACAGGATTGGGTAGGGTGACCCTTAGGACTCTCCCTATATTTCATTTGATTAGTTCTTTTGTCCCATACATGAAAATAAATGGTTTAATTTAAGGTTAGGATCTCGTCTGTTTCCAAGTTCTCAAACAACAGGAGGGTGGGGTGACCGCAGGGACTTCCCCTATATTTTACTTGATTTACTATTTAGTCCCATACATGAGTATATATGGTTACGTGGTGAGGATCTCTACTGTTTCCAAGTTCTCAAACATGAGGGTGAAGTGACCCTAGGGACTCCCCTTATAATTCATTTGATTTGTTATATTGTCCAATACATGAATACATATGGTTTATGGAGGGGATCTCAACCGTTTTCAAATTCTCAAACAGGAAGGGGTAGAGTGGCCCCACGAACTCCCACCTATAGTTCATTTGATTTATTATATTGTCCCATACATGAATATATATGGTTTAGGGGTGGGGATCTCGACTGTTTCAAAGTTCCCAAACAGGAGTGGTAGGGTGACCCCAGGGACTCCCCCTGTATTTCATTTGATTGGTTATATTGTCCCATACATGAATAAATATGGTTGAGGGGTGAGGATCTCGACTGTTTCCAAGTTCTGAAGCAGGAGGTGGTGGGTGACCCTAAGGACTTCACCTATATTTCATTTGATTAGTTATATAGTCCCATACATGAATGTATATGGTTGAGAGGTGGGGATCTCATCCGTTTCAAAGTTATCAAACAGAAGGGGGTAGAGTGCCCCAAAGGACTCCACATATATATAATTTTCTTACATTCAGGTATCATATAATCTAGTTGCACTCAGTGATATGTGTAAAATAAGAAACTTCCAGCTATTTTAACTGACCGATCAAAATTGAGAAAAAAAAACCCATTTAGCAATATGTTTACACTTTAAAAGCATCTAACTTGCTTTGCCAACATTTATTCCTGATAAAGAAAATTTATACTATCACCAGGACCATATATACTGTTCCCAGCTGTCACAAAGACTCACATTGTATTGGATTTTGACATTAAAAATTTTTTTAAAGTAATTTTGAGTTTCCTATGGATACCTATGGATCTTCAGAACGCTGGCACTGTTGCACCATTATATTCTGCTCTACTTCATCACCATTGTATTTAATTGTACGTTTCTCACATTTTCAGTACAAAATATTTTCTGTTTTTTATTTCTTTTACATATATCTTTTGGTTTTCAATTCTAGTGTTTATATTTATTTACCATGCAAAGATGTATTTTGTCATCTGTCTGATTTTTTTAAAAGTTCAAAGATCGCCAAAACCCGGAATTACCCATATCCGCTTCCGGAATCCGATATTAGAATTTTCTTCTCATGTCAGCCATTTTGTTTTTGTCAGATACGATTTAACTCGAATTTACACATTATTTGTCGGCGATTTGTTCTGTATAAAGCTAGCGGTTGAACAAAATGAACATCGCTGTCATATATAATAATGCTAAAAACAAGTTTTGAGATCGTTTATTAGGCGACTTTGGTAAAAAGGTTTGCAAAGTTATTTGTTTATTTCCTCTCAAGTTGTGCATATCGAGCGTAGCTAGTAACCAAGTCGACAGTCCGACTGGAAAAGTGGAAGTTCGCAGACCTCGGACAACCGCTAATTGAACCCCTGCCTCTAAATTGAAAAGATACAAAAATTTCGTCTAATAATTTAAAATTGCCGCCAACAGCATGAACAGTGGAACTTATTTTAAGACTACTGACGTAGTTGACTACGTATTGACGACAAACAATATTCCTACGACTTTTGCCATTTGGGAAATCTAAACTACTTGTCTTTAGAAATTTTCGGCGATTAAACATTTCATACATTTGTTCATAGACAGCTAAGTCAAAATCTCAGGGGATAATAAACTACATAAAGATTCCTAATGTGCCCTACTTCCTATGTGCAACTTCAAAACTTTTGGATAAATCGACGATCATTTAAGGTTTTTCTGATCATATTTTTTGTAATCAAGAATTAAAAGTATGAAAAAGCTGTCCAATTAGTTATGAATAACATAACATCCAGCTAGATAATAACAATGGCACATATTTCAGCATTTATTGGGTAGAACACAAATCTAGGGTGCTCGCATAAGGCAGCTTAACTGCCTAAAAACCACTACTGACCTACCTTTTAAGTGATCGCACTGTAATATCCTGACCTTCACATTTTCCAGAATGTTTTCCATTGTAATTCCGCCATCTTCGTTTCTATGAGGATCAGTTGTTTACATATGACATTCGTCATTTACGCAGTTTCCTGAAATGTTCTTTTCATTGATGTGATAAGGTTTCCCGCGCTTTATGCAAATTTTGTGAAATTGAACTCCACGGAAACACTTCCGGTAAAAACAATGGCGGATTCCACCATTCAAAATCGTCTATGAAAATGTGAAGGTCAGGATTATCACAGTGCAATCACTTAAAAGGTAGGTCAGTAGTGGTTTTTCTTTTTGTGATTTATGAATGGAATGTGAAAAACTATATCTTGAGTAAGCGCGATTTATAGTTTAGATTATTTTTACCGATAACCGCTACGAATTTCAGCTGACGGCGACTATAGGTCAATGTACGGCCTTCAACACTGAGCTTGGCTCACACCGAACAACAAGCTATAAAGGGCCCCAAAATTACTAGTGTAAAACCATTCAAACGGGAAAACCAATCGGTCTACTTAGACCACTCAACAACAGGGGCTAAACTTTGGGTAATAAACTTCTTTTAATCAATCTTTAATCTTTAATTGCTTCTAAATTATTTTGTTAAACTTTTGTTGTTTTTTACACTAACCTTATCTCGTGATTCTTTGTTCTTGTTAATTTTTCCTAAATAAGATTCTGTAAAGAAAAATTCTACATATATATTACATTACATATAAATTACTAAGGAAAAACACCATTCAATGTTATAGTTATTTATATATTTATTCATGCCAATTTAGTTTTGTATAAATTTAGAAATTATTGCAAAGGTTCTTATTGATGTGATCAGAGGCCTCATAAAGGTTCTGGTACAAGAAGCAATTTATCTCAGTAAGACTGTTATTTCACAATCCTACCAGTCACAAATTTTCCCTGGTCACATGTAAACCCTTAGTATTTTGATAAATTGTAATTGGGGTAGTACAAGATATGTACCTATATAATCAGCTATTTCTGTGTCACTACCCATTAGAAGTACACCAAGTATTTTGATAAATTGTAACTGGGGTAGTACAAGGTACGTACCTATATAATCCGCTATTTCTGTGTCACTACCCATTAGAAGTACACCAAGTATTTTGATGCATTGTGGTTGGGGAAGTACATCTTTTAATTGTAATATTGTTTTTATCACAGTATCTGAATCCTCGCAGCATAACTTCTCAATCATGTTAACTTGAAAAGAAAATTGACAAAAAAAATATAATTAATAGAATAAAAGGAGATATGAATTTGCATCAGTAACTCTACAGTACAAAAACTTTACAAAAAGGCTTATACGAACATGCTTTCATAAATTTAATATAAAGCACCTTTTGTTGCAAAATTTCCTATTTTTGTAAGTTAACAGTACAAAATTGCATAAGAATGATAACCAGATGCTCCGCAGGGCGCAGCTTTATACGACCGCATAGGTTGAACCCTGAACGGTTGGGGCAAGTATGGACACAACATTCAAGCTGGATTCAGCTCTTAATTTGGATTGTGATTAAATAGTTGACACAGTATAGGCTTCTGACACAAAATGAATGTGGTCTAATGAACTAAAAAATTTTGTTTTGCCTTTGAGCAATTCACTATGCTGTTGAATATTAATCCTCTCAAAAAAATGTTTGAAGAAATTTTCTTTTTATTTATGAAATCTGAAATGAGAAAAATTGACCCCCCCCCCCCCCCCGATTTTTTTTCAAATCCCCCTTTCCTTTATTCCAAAACTGATCTCAATTCAAATTTCTAATGGAGTTTGCAACAATAACTACTCATTTAAATACATCATAAAATATTAAAATGTAAAAAAGTGCTTGTTATCACTGAATGGTAAAGATTGTTTTAATTATCAGTTGGTAGTAAAAGTGAATATATATACATTGTATATTGTATAAAACAATGATTTAAGTTGATTCAACTACTATTCTGGACAAAGAAAGATAACTCCAATTGAAATTTCTTGCTATTGCACAATATTGTGCAATTAGATATTTCTTGCTATTGCGCAATACTGTGCAATTGAAAATACTTGCTATTGCACAATACTGTGCAATTGAAGATTTCTTGCTATTGCGCAATACTGTGCAATTGAAAATTTCTTGCTATTGCACAATACTGTGCAATTGAAGATTTCTTGCTATTGCTGAGTACTGTGCAATTGAAAATTTCTTGCTTTTGCACAATACTTAATATAATAATTTTGGATCCTGATTTGGACCAACTTGAAAACTAGGCCCATAATCAAAAATGTAGACCAATTTGAAAACGGAACCAAAAATTAAGAATCTACATACACAGTTAGATTCGGCATATCAAAGAACCCCAATTATTCAATTTTTGATGAAATCAAACAAAGTTTAATTTTGGACCCCGATTTGGACCAACTTGAAAACTGGGCCAATAATCAAAAATCTAAGTACATTTTTAGATTCAGCATATCAAAGAACCCCAAGGATTCAATTTTTGTTAAAATCAAACTAAGTTTAATTTTAGACCCTTTGGACCTTAATGTAGACCAATTTGAAAACGGGACCAAAAATTACGAATCTACATACACAGTTAGATTCGGCATATCAAAGAACCCTAATTATTCAATTTTTGATGAAATCAAACAAATTTAAATTTGGATCCTTATTCCTAAACTGTTAGGACCAAAACTCCCAAAATCAATCCCAACCTTCCTTTTATGGTCATAAACCTTGTGTTTAAATTTCATTGATTTCTATTTACTTATACTAAAGTTATGGTGCAAAAACCAAGAAAAATGCTTATTTGGGCCCTTTTTGGCCCCCAATTCCTAAACTGTTGGGACCTCAACTCCCAAAATTAATACCAACCTTCCTTTTGTGGTCATAAACCTTGTGTTTAAATTTCATTGGTTTCTATTAACTAAAACTAAAGTTATTGTGCGAAAACCAAGAAAATGCTTATTTGGGCCCTTTTTTGGCCCCTAATTCCTAAAATATTGCGACCAAAACTCTCAAAATCAATCCCAACCTTCCTTTTGTGGTCATAAACCTTGTGTTAAAATTTCATAGATTTCTATTCACTTTTACTAAAGTTAGAGTGCGAAAACTAAAAGTATTCGGACGACGACCACACAGACGTGATACCAATATAAGACCAAAAAATTTTCAATTTTTGAGGTCGTATAAAAATTCAAAGAAACATACCAATCAATGTAATTTTTGTCACCGTTTGATTTATGATAAAGCTAAGGTAACTTATAGAACAAACTATGTGTCCAGACTATTAAAGATAACTATATTGTATAGGTCTTGCTCATTGTTGAAGGCTATATGTTGACCTGGGGTTGCTTACATTCAGGTCATTTAGACAGAGGAAAACTATCTCATTGCCAATCATAAAAAAAAAAAAAAAAAAAAAAAAAAACCTTACTCACAATGTATTGTTTTATGTGTATAAGGGGCCCCTGACTGGAATACTTACTTTCACTGGCTACTGCATCAACATGTTGTAGACCACCTTCCTCTTTAAAATAGGTCATGAACTGGTGAAGTGTTACTATACAGGTGGGTTTTATAGTTTCAGGGTCATAATTTGGGACATCCAGTAACCTCATTACTAAATGACGTAATACTGAAAAAAACATAAATACCATATTTTTATTTTATTAAAACAAAATGTCTTCATAGAAGGTTTATGTTATGGATGTTCAGAGTATATTTCAACTAGATTTGTAGCTTTAAGACCTCATTCAGATATTCATTACCCCAAGATACTAATATCATGTCCTAAGTTTTCAAGAATAACTAATTGAAGAATTTAAATAGAGAATAATATTCAACGAGTGACCAAACAACACATTAATTTACAAATGCTTGAAGCACATGATTTAGAAATAAGTTTTGTTATTGTCATGAGTTGAAAATATTTTTCCATATTTGAAATCTTTGAATAGTTATTCTATTTATTACATTAAAATTGGTATTTCTAGTTGAATTAAAGTAAATAATGTAAGAAACTATATCTTTTTCTATGCATTCACAGTTGCTGTGATGGGATGTCAGAGACAACGTCATGAATTCATTTGATGTGTTACGGTATATATTCAGCAGGAATGTGTTCTGATAGTCCATCTTGAAAAAGGGAAATAAACATATGCTTACATACTATTGATAGTACCTAAACATAATAATTAAACTGCAGCAATAGAGTTAATTCCACATGATACGTGACATACCTCTCTTTGGATCTCTCTCGTATTTACTACGTAGCTGAGCACCATACTTTTGATCTAAACAGGTAACCAGTTTTTCTGGCTGTATATACAGGAGATTTTGATCAGTACACCTGGCCCAAAACTCTCGTAAACTTTTATCTTCGGTTAAACTGGACATCACTAAAAAAGAATCATTATAACACAAATAAATATTTAATAATTACACATCTTATTATGTCTAATAATCCTCATGAAGTTTTGATTTTATAAAGTCTGACATGAGATTAGTTATATCTATATATTTAAAAAAAACTTTTATTTTTTTTAAATTAGTTATTTCTAAATACAGTTCAATAGGCCACTTTCGAGTTCTTCCGTCACCGGAAAAAGCTCGTCAATTATACGCGCCTTTATGACGTCATTTACCAGATAGAGGGTGTCGTCTGTATCCCTGCACTATTTACGTTCATCAAGCGTCTTAGTGATCGTCATTGTGCAGGATAAACTAGAAATAATGGTTGTTCTCTAGGTACTTAATGACAATTTCCTAATGACAGCAATGCTGATTGTCAATTTTGAGAATTCAATTTGCCAAATAATTCGTACAATATAGAATTATAGTTTTCCAACCACTCGCTCAACATTGTAATGGAAGTGACGACGCCCCTAAACGCACAAATGACGTTCACTAAAACCAAAGTATTTGCAGGAAATGCATCGAACTCGAAAGTTGTCTATTGCAATTAAACTTATGTACAGTGAATATGAATTATGTTGTATATTTCCAATAAGACCACTATCTACAAGAGACCATATGAAGTAGAATTATGTTGTATATTTCCAATAAGACCACTATCTACAAGAGACCATATGAAGTAGAAGTAAGCCATTTTAGGCAACTGTATTGCATTCAACAATAGCAAACCCATATCATAGAGTTAGATTTAAAAGGCCCACCCATGATATACTTGGTAAACAATATTGCCCAAAAAACTGTCTTAACTGACTTCTTAATTTTTATCTGGTAATACAAAAAGACAAGAATTGTATAGACACATGTCTATTCTATATAACTTTAGTTTATTAGCCTAAAAGAGTTCCTGTTTCATTGAAATATACCCCACATCTTCTTTAAGGTGGTACATAACATTACGGGGAGATAACTCTGTAAAAATGAAAATTAAACAAGCCAAATGAATTTTAGTCATGATGTTTGGTACCAACTTTATACCAGAGTAAACATTTTCTTCCTTTCTCTGAATCTGACCGGGGCATATTTTATTATTGAACATTCTCTGAATCTAACTTAAAAGAAATTTACTGTATAGAAGCCACTATATAGAAGCCAATCTCTGTAATCTTCATACTTAAAACAATTTAACTATATATTAGACGTTCTCTGAAATCTTACCAGACAATAAATCAATATCTGAGCCATTATCTGAGATCTTTATCAAACTATCTATTATATCAGCCTGTTTTTGGAGTCTATCTAATGCATAGATTTCCCTGCATTTTAATGGACCATAAACACCAAGGCTCTGCAAAATAAAATCACTCATTAGTTCCATTTCAAATTAATAATTGGTTTGATGTGATTTCAGTGATGCAATATATGATATATTTCTTTCTATTTTATACATATATTGTTTTTGTCATGTTTAATTGTAAATTAGTGTTTTTATTCTTCAGGGTGTAAAAAAAACTAATGATTGAATCTACAAACATTCTGTAACCATAGTTTAAATATTTGGTTTAATGTCTACAAGGAGCTTCACACATCTAATAGGCTAACAGAGTATGATATCCGAAAATTCCAGTAATTAAAAAAAACTTAAAATTCACAACGGAAGATAGGCATAAAAGACGATATGGATCTCAAATGTAATTTGATTTAATCACAGGTCAAATTTTGAATGAACAATTAAAACCTCTGCTTTTTATAAATTGTTACTTGGATGGAATGTTGTCTCATTGGCACTCATACCACATCTTCCTATATCTATCTACTAACCTCTAGTAATCTCTCACAATAAACTAAATGATAGACTAAGGCATGATCCACTTGGTCATTCTCTGTAGTTGGTGGCAACGGACTGGAACCTAAACTGGATCCAAGCTGTGTGTCTTCACTTAGGCGTTTTGCTAATGACTCAATACCTGAGTCAGCAGTTTTGGCAGTTGAATCTGGACTAGACATGACATGGTCAAATACAGAAGCATCACTGTAAAATAGAACATTAATGTTTATTATACTTCAGTTTTGGCAGTTGAATCTGGACTAGACATGACATGGTCAAATACAGAAGCATCACTGTAAAATAGAACATTAGTGTTTATTATACTTCAGTTTTGGCAGTTGAATCTGGACTAGACATGACATGGTCAAATACAGAAGCATCACTGTAAAATAGAACATTAGTGTTTATTATACTTCAGTTTTGGCAGTTGAATCTGGACTAGACATGACATGGTCAAATACAGAAGCATCACTGTAAAATAGAACATTAGTGTTTATTATACTTCAGTTTTGGCAGTAGAATCTGGACTAGACATGACATGGTCAAATACAGAAGCATCACTGTAAAATAGAACATTAGTGTTTATTATACTTCAGTTTTGGCAGTAGAATCTGGACTAGACATGACATGGTCAAATACAGAAGCATCACTGTAAAATAGAACATTAATGTTTATTATACTTCAGTTTTGGCAGTTGAATCTGGACTAGACATGACATGGTCAAATACAGAAGCATCACTGTAAAATAGAACATTAGTGTTTATTATACTTCAGTTTTGGCAGTTGAATCTGGACTAGACATGACATGGTCAAATACAGAAGCATCACTGTAAAATAGAACATTAATGTTTATTATACTTCAGTTTTGGCAGTTGAATCTGGACTAGACATGACATGGTCAAATACAGAAGCATCACTGTAAAATAGAACATTAATGTTTATTATACTTCAGTTTTGGCAGTTGAATCTGGACTAGACATGACATGGTCAAATACAGAAGCATCACTGTAAAATAGAACATTAGTGTTTATTATACTTCAGTTTTAAATGTCAGTTTTGGCAGTTGAATCTGGACTAGACATGACATGGTCAAATACAGAAGCATCACTGTAAAATAGATGGTTAATGTTTATTATACTTCAGTTTTGGCAGTAGAATCTGGACTAGACATGACATGGTCAAATACAGAAGCATCACTGTAAAATAGAACAATAATGTTTATTATACTTCACATTTAAATGTCAGATTTGGCAGTTGAATCTGGACTAGACATGACATGGTCAAATACAGAAGCATCACTGTAAAATAGAACAATAATGTTTATTATACTTCAGTTTTGGCAGTAGAATCTGGACTAGACATGACATGGTCAAATACAGAAGCATCACTGTAAAATAGAACATTAATGTTTATTATACTTCAGTTTTGGCAGTAGAATCTGGACTAGACATGACATGGTCAAATACAGAAGCATCACTGTAAAATAGAACATTAGTGTTTATTATACTTCAGTTTTGGCAGTTGAATCTGGACTAGACATGACATGGTCAAATACAGAAGCATCACTGTAAAATAGAACATTAATGTTTATTATACTTCAGTTTTGGCAGTTGAATCTGGACTAGACATGACATGGTCAAATACAGAAGCATCACTGTAAAATAGAACATTAATGTTTATTATACTTCAGTTTTGGCAGTTGAATCTGGACTAGACATGACATGGTCAAATACAGAAGCATCACTGTAAAATAGAACATTAGTGTTTATTATACTTCAGTTTTGGCAGTTGAATCTGGACTAGACATGACATGGTCAAATACAGAAGCATCACTGTAAAATAGAACATTAATGTTTATTATACTTCAGTTTTGGCAGTTGAATCTGGACTAGACATGACATGGTCAAATACAGAAGCATCACTGTAAAATAGAACATTAATGTTTATTATACTTCAGTTTTGGCAGTTGAATCTGGACTAGACATGACATGGTCAAATACAGAAGCATCACTGTAAAATAGAACATTAGTGTTTATTATACTTCAGTTTTGGCAGTTGAATCTGGACTAGACATGACATGGTCAAATACAGAAGCATCACTGTAAAATAGAACATTAGTGTTTATTATACTTCAGTTTTGGCAGTTGAATCTGGACTAGACATGACATGGTCAAATACAGAAGCATCACTGTAAAATAGAACATTAATGTTTATTATACTTCAGTTTTGATGGGTTGATACAAGGGAGACAATTTTTATATTCTTAAGTTCTATGTTTAGATATTTTTCATTGACTATCAACATAAACAAATTATATCTTGCTTCCTGTTTGTTGCTTATTCAAATAACTGAAAAATTATTAAGTACATGACATCAAAGTTAATTACTTTCGATTTACAATTTTTTTTAAAGACAATAATGAAAAAAACATTTTTTATTATAAATTAAATAACACATAGCTGCAAGGGTGAGAATGCAGATTATTACCCCTCAGAAAAGCATTGTCAATCAAGGCAAAGACTCATTTGACTATAAACAATCTGCTCTTTCATCCATATAAATCATATGTATAATTTAAATAGTATATAGTTAAACAGATTATTATACATGAAAATTTGTAATAGTGTAAAAACTTACTGATGATTTTCTGTATCCCCATTCTCTTCTTCTGTATTCAGAAAATCAAACGCACCCAAAGCACTTTCAATAGAAATACTTATACTAGAAGATCTTGAACTGCATCTTGAATGTTTCTAAAAATGTGGATAAAAATATTGTAAATATTTCCATTAAATTTTAAATGTTTGTAATAAACTACTTTGTAAACATTTAAAAAATATTAAATCTTCTGCTAGTCTACAATTATATATTGTCCAAAGAAACATTTTTTTGTCTAATTTTGAATAATTCATTTGTCATATTTCCTTATGTGAATGATAAAATTGAGAATGGAAATGGGGAATATGTCAAAGATGCCACCAATGGGTCTTCAACACAGCGTGAAAATCCTGCGGTGGGCCTTAACTGTGTACTAGTTAAGTGAAAATGGACCTCGTACTAATCTCCATAACATATAAATTAACTAAAGTTAAAAAACACATACAAGACTAACAAAGGCCAGAGGCTGCTGACTTGGGACAGGCACAAAATGAGGTGGTTAAACATATTTTGTGAGATCTCAATCCTCCCCCTAAACCTTTAGCCAATGTAGAATAAAGAAACACACAGTTAAACTCAGTCCAATAGAAGTTCAAAGTCCTAGTCTGATGTCAGAAAAGGTAACAAAAGAAACTAAGCAAAATGACAATATAATTCATAAATTAACAAAGGACTACTAGCAATTAATGTTAATTATTTGACAAAAAACAGTAAGCAAAATTAATTTAGTATAAAAAAAATTGTGAATTATTAAACATTTTTTAAAATCTATTTTCTTCACTAAATCTGAATATGTGATCCATCTAAAGAGTATTGCTGGCATGAACTTATCTGGCAAATACTTAAATATTTTCATTTATACATTTATAAAATCATGCTCTGGTTTAAGAACATTTTATGATTGTATGATCCCTTTTTGACAGGAATCAAAGAAGTTATGCAGAAACTATTTTGTTTATACTTTGAACTTTAAATGATTGAATGGACTCATGAATGTTATTTGCATACAAGTGCAATCATACTTATATCCTTATTTCAAAATGAAAGTAACATTAATTATAATTGAAACTTGTTTTCTATGGACACCACTATGTCTACAGCCTAACTTATCACAAACTAAAGACAAAACAATAAAGAATAGTTATATTTCTTAAGACACAGCAGTACTATAAGTTATTTATGTTTGATAAAATCCTCTTTGATACTATTTTCTAATTAATGATAAAGTCCTTACTCTTAATATTTGTTCTAACATGACAACTACGTCTTCCAGTTTTTCTAATTCCCGATACTGTCCATGATAATCCTCTAACGTTGTCATCAGACTGTGTAAAGCGTCCTCTACATTTGTTGGCTCATCTTTTGACAATGTCACAGTGTGACCTAATGCCACTGGGAAATGTAAGTGTGAATACCACGATGATAATAACGATGATGCTGGCGAGGATGTCACTAATGGTGATATAGAGGGCGCTGCCATCGGTTTCACAATGTCAATATTGTTATTTGTACTAATCTCTGGAATTTCCATCACAGGTAATGGTGGTGCATGGCGTTTCATTCCTAAAGGTGAATTAGCACTAGGTACATGTATAACACTAGAAAATCCAGAGTCTCTTTGTAGGTTAAATGAATTGTCAGAATGAACTGTACGATACGGTGATGAGAAACTACTATGATTGCCACTCGTACGTAAAATAAAGTTATCGTCTTTGGTTGTGGTTAAATTTGGTGGTGTAGAATGGCGCCTGCTGTCATCTGATGATAAACTCGAGTAACTTCCACTCTGTAAAAAAATTTTGTAGTTATTATAGTTATATATGAATATTTAAAGTTATACTGGGTAATAGTTAATTTGAAAAGTTGGTTTTAATTGTAGATCTTTTATAATTTCTGTTAGATTATTTCACACTTTAAAATGGTTAAGGTCTGAAAGTAAAAATTGACATTTTGTATAGACCTAATGTCTATTGGAAAAGATTATTTCTTGCTCTCAAGATGTCTTTTTGTGATTTGTAGTTTGGAGGTGTCTCACTGATGAATACCTAACATCGCTTTTTATTCATAGCACAGAAAGCCAGAGTGCTTGAGAGAACCACAAAACTTTGGTAGGAAAACTGACAATCCTACTTGATCAAAATTGGATTCAAACGCACATGCCACAAGTTAGTTTCAAACTTACAACCTCTGTGTTGACATGCTATTAAAACAGTATATAAGTACCATCAAGACCCCTACTGTTGTAAGAGAACAAACCCTAACTTCTTGTACAAGGTAAATCCTTTGAATTGGACAAGTAATGAATGTGCTATCCAATCAAAACAAGGTAATGCCAATTAGACTAGTAAGAAAATCTGAATGTTAGACATGATTTATATCTTACTAGTTCTCCATTCAGAGCCAACACAGATACAGGTCTCTTCCGTGGAGTAGATTGTGGTCGGCTGGGAACATCGAAATATGACATTGCTTCTTCTACACCTTCTAAAGGACTGAAATACAATAAAAGTACAATTTAGTTTGACATACAAAGCTTGTCTTTTCCCCTAAGTTCTTGGAAACTAAGGTATGCTAATCACTTTCAGCTATTTTTATGTTGATGTTATAAGCAATGTCAAATTACCTCATCTGCATATTGCTCATTTGTTGGCAATTAAATAACAAGGTTATTTAGAGAAAATTCAATTTCTACACTTTATAATTTTGTTTTATGACTAGTTCAACTTGCATTCATTAGAAAATAAAACAGAATTCATATTTTTTTTTTTTTAAACGGCCTGTATGAGCCTGGCTATTCCATGTGATATTTACACTAAGTTTAAAACAACCATTGACAATGGTGCTGTTTTGACCTCTGACCTTGATACTAACTTCCATGTGATTATTGCACTAAGTTTAAAAGAACCATGATTTTTATGCCCTTTGTTTTGACTTCTGACCTTTATACTTACTTCCATGTGATTATTGCACTAAGTTTAAAAGAACCATGGTTATTGATGCTGTTTTGAATTCTAACCTTTACACTAATGTCCAAGAGATTATTACACTAAGTTTAAAAGAACCATAATTTTTTATGCCTTTTGTTTTGACTTCTGACCTTTATACTTACTTCCATGTGATTATTACACTCAGTTTAAGAGAACCATTGGTATTGATGCTGACAGTCATTAACTGTTGATTACAAGAGAACAAATCTTTCGTCTCACATGTTTTTTGTCCTAATATCACAGACTTAAAGCTTCTTACTTCTACTCCCTGAAAAATAGAAACAAAATATAAAATAACAATGGCTCAGAGTATGTTCGTTCAACAATAAATATTTTCTTTTATTTTAAAATAACTAAAATTTCAATATGATTAATAGAAGTGATGCTATTCATTGTATATCAACAGATAATTATCTCCCTTCTTCATTGAAGGTAGATAGCAATGACACTTCTCTCTACAAAAAACAAATGGCACAGGAATTACCAACTATATGTCACGGTATAGCTTTTAACAATGAGCAATGAGCAAAGCCCATACTGCATAGTCATCTATAACACACCCCAAAAAGACAAATGTATAACAATTCAAATGAGAAATCTAACAGTTTAATTTGTGTGTATTGCACTTGGATTTTTAGCTTTTTGTTCTTAGACAGCAAGCAAATCTCTTCCACTGTGTACAACTGTTTAATTTAGTAGAAGTTCTTTGGAATATAAGTTCTGAGCAGTTTTATAAGTGGAAACAAATTTCAAAGATAACAACTATAATGAAATGGAAATTAAGAAATGCAACCTCTATGAAAATTACCCAAATTATTTCTATAAACAAATATATTTTTGACCTAAATCCCAATTTATAAATTTGGTCAATAATCTTTCATTTTTGGTCATGACTGGCAAATATGACTACTTTGAGAACCTTGGTGAAGACAATATGTATAACTTTTAATGTCTTATATATAATTTATTTTGTTAGGTTTGTTATCTCATTGATTTTTGTAAGGACATCTGTATAGTATTAAAGACTATTTGTTGAACTTTTGATGTCTTGTTTTGTTGTTGGGTTGTTATCTGTGTAATGTTTAGGATCACATGTTGACCTTTGAATGTCTTGTTTTTTGTGAGTTGTTGGGGTGTGGTCTCATTGTCATATATTCGACACCTCCTTTTATTCATACCCCCCACTAACTTGTTTATTTACCTTTATATGAAGCCCATCCCCGATGACAGATTTAAATGTATACTCTGGGTTCTCCCATCTCTGGTTTCCTGTTTTTTCCACTCTGCCACGTGAACGCCACTTCTGTGATCCATGTCGCAGAGTAATATCAAACACGTCTCCTGGACATAGCCTTGCAAAGCCTGCCATACCTGTAAACAATACACTGAAATATCAAACATGCCTCGAAATATTCACATCTTCAAACCCGGTTGTTGTTTGTTGATGTGGTTCGTAAGTGTTTCTTGTTTCTTGTTTTTAGATAGATTAGAATGTTGGTTTTCCTGTTTGACTGGTTTTACACTATTCATTATTAGGGCCCTTTATAGCTTGCTGTTCGGTGTGAGCCAAGGCACCCTACTATGACCAATAAAGGTTTACGTTTACAAATAGTGACTTGAATGAGAGAGTTGTTTCATTGACACCCATACCACATCTTCTTATAACTATACACCTTGGTATCTCTAAGTTCAGAATCCAGCTCTCAAGTACTATTAAAATTATATAAAAATCTGGCCCGTAGCCAGGAATTTCCAAGGGGAGGTTCGTTGGACTCATGAACTCGACTTTAACAGTCACAATTTGAACAAAACGTTGACTTTAACAGTGCTTATTTGATTTCAAGGGGGGGGGGGGGGGGGGGGGGGGGGGGTTCATCCGAACCCCCCAAACCCCCCTGGCTACGGGTATGAAAATCAGGAAAATGTTTATCGTGATCTTTGGAACTGTGCTTTTTATGCTGCCTAAAATTGATTTTGATATAAACTAGCTTTATCTAAGATCCTAAGTATAGTGCCAATTCTGAAGCTGAATTTTCAGGGTTTTCTCACTATAAAAAGTTTGCTACCATTTAAACTTTCTGTTTAAAAATGTTACCTTTAATTCTACAATGGAATGTTCCCATCATAGCCTCTAACTGAGCTTCTATTGCACACATTGTCTACAATAAATTTCAATGAAATATTCACTTAATGTTTCAATATTAATTTCTGAGTTTGTTATGTAGAAAGAAAATAATTAGCCCATGTATCTAAGCATCCACATAATATTCCATTGTTATTGTCCACTTTATTTATATGATTGCAATAATTTTATCACAAAGGAAACTTTTTTAGACAACTAAGAAGAAATATCTTATACAAGAAAAATTTGCTAATTATCCAATAAAATTGAAATTAAAAATTCGGTATTAAAAAATTAAATAATAATTTAAGCAAGATTTGAATTAAAAGTGAATAAATATATGTAAGCGTCTGTACAAACCTGTATACATTCTAACATGCCATATTTAACATTACTAAGTGTGTCTTTTTGACTTGTTGGTGATGTGGTATAAGCCTTCTGTAAATTTCTGGTACCTATAAAAAACATAAAAATAATTAAATCCTACTTCACGAACGGTGTGAGGGCTGTATTTACAGTCAACGTCATTAAAAACCTGTATCATCATCAATCCTAGTTCCTCTGCTTGTTTGACATGTCTAGGTTATTGAATTGTTTTGCTTTTGTAATTAGATTATACTTGTATTTGATGGTCAACATAACTAAAAGGCAGTGTGACTGGCTCAACTCAATATCATTTTATAATGTAATGCTGCATGAATGAATGAATGAATGAATGAATGAATGAATGAATGAATGAATCAATGAATCAATCAATCAATTAATCAATGAATCAATGTATCAATCAATCAATCAATCAATCAATCAATCAATCATATTTAATGTGATGCTGCTTAAAGCAACCACCAATCAATCAATCAAATTTTAATGAGTATATTTTAGCTCTTTTATGCTTAGGTCTCTTGTACACATCTCCCCACATACTCATATATCTATATATCCTTGCCATTCAAATTTTGGTGTTTGAACATGCCAGATGAAGACTGATTTAGACAACATTTATAAATTTTTTTTTTCATGAATTAGTTAATTGAACTGTTTCTTTAAATATGTTCTATTGTATTCCATTGTATAATTTGTATTTAACTGTATTGTCTGTTTGTATTGCTTTTACCCTCATGGGTGTAGTTTTGCAGTAAAGATTATTTTATGTTTTTTACTTTATTTAGTGTATTTTACCTTCTCTTAGTTGTTGTTGTACCATGTAACAATCATGTAATTCTTCAATCTGAAAAATAAAAACAAACATTTATAAGATATATCATTTTCTTCTTTTCAATTATATTCTAAACATTCAAATACATGAGAAAGGTCCATAAAATTGAGAATGGAAATGGGAAATGTTTCACTGAGACACTACCTGCCCTCAGAGCAGAAAACAGCCGAAGACCACCAATGGGTCTTCAAAACAGCGAGAAAATCCCACACCCATGAGGTCTCCATTTGGATTGGTCCACAAAAAGAATAAAGAAGTCAACATGTATTAGAAGAGATTCAGATAATAAAAAAGAGTTCAACTCTTCAAATAGCTGATTGTTTGAATGGATTGGATTCCAAAGAGATTTGATAACAAGAATATGTTTCAATAGGAAATTCATTGTAACCAAATTTAAGTCTAGACATTGTGGGAGAGACACATATGGACCAGAAAACATAAGGCTCCCAGTACAGCCATATAGTTGGGGCATAATAGAAATATGTAAAACTTTTATCCT
This sequence comes from Mytilus edulis, assembly GCA_019925275.1. Lineage (NCBI taxonomy): Eukaryota > Metazoa > Mollusca > Bivalvia > Mytilida > Mytilidae > Mytilus > Mytilus edulis. Next base: position 113,151,646 of record CM034351.1, read on the forward strand.
GTAAAAGATTTACATGTTGACATTGAAACCAGCTCAATGCAATAACCACAGGAAAATGAAGAATGATTCCAAGAATCAGAAAAAATATAAATCATTAAAGTGTCAGGAATTCAATAATTGTTTCCTAGTCAGAATTACCATTATTAATGAAGAGATTTTGACACGTTATTTTCGAATAATTCACTTTAAAGTCAATACATTAACCTTAAATTTTCCGTCAGATAATTTAACATGCTCTTTGCATTTATCAATAACTTATGATATATTATAATCCTTTATAAATTATTTTCATAAACCATTTGTAAACCTACACATTAATTAATACCAGGTAAAAGTGAGGTATGATTTGACAGAAAATTGAAGGACTTGTTATTTGACATGTACATTATTAAAGTGATAGTATGCAAATTAAAACAACATTAAAACAAGGAAATGTGGGATTTATACATTATTTCACACTTCTCTATGACTATCAGTGTATCAGACAGAAAGCTACTCATTTCATGATTTAACAACTACCAGAAAACAACCCAGGTGCTAGTTAGAGCTGCTGGCCTTTCGTGGTTCAATGACTATCAGTAAAAAACCATAGATCCAGACAGGGGCACTACCCATCACATGGTGGTTCAATGACTACCAGAAAACAACCCAGGTGTTAGTCGTAGATTCCTGCCCTTCTATGGTTCAATGAGTATCAGAAAACAACCAAGGTGTAAGTCAGAGCTCCCTGCCCTTTCATGGTTCATTGACTACCAGAAAACAACCCAGGTGTAAGTCAGAGCTCTCTGCCCTTTCATGGTTCATTGACTACCAGAAAACAACCCAGGTGTAAGTCAGAGCTCCTCTGCCCTTTCATGGTTCATTGACTACCAGAAAACAACCCAGGTGTTAGTCAGAGCTCCTTTGCCTTTTCATGGATCAATGACTACCAGAAAACAACCAAGGTGTAAGTCAGAGCTCCCTGCCCTTTCATGGTTCATTGACTACCAGAAAACAACCCAGGTGTAAGTCAGAGCTCCTCTCCCTTTCATGGTTCATTGACTACCAGAAAACAACCCAGGTGTAAGTCAGAGCTCCCTGCCCTTTCATGGTTCATTGACTACCAGAAAACAACCCAGGTGTAAGTCAGAGCTCCCTGCCCTTTCATGGTTCATTGACTACCAGAAAACAACCCAGGTGTAAGTCAGAGCTCCTCTGCCCTTTCATGGTTCATTGACTACCAGAAAACAACCCAGGTGTTAGTCAAAGCCCCTCTGCCCTTTCATGGATCAATGACTACCAGAAAACAACCCAGGTGTTAGTCAGAGCTCCTTTGCCTTTTCATGGATCAATGACTACCAGAAAACAACCAAGGTGTTAGTCAGAACCCCTCTGTCTATTCATGGTTCAATGACTACCAGAAAACAACCAAGGTGTTAGTCAGAACTCCTCTGTCTATTCATGGTTCAATGACTACCAGAAAACAACCCAGGTGTTAGTCAGAGCTCCCTTCCCTTTAATGGTTCAATGATTTCTACAAAATAACCCAGGTGTTAGTCAGAGCTCCCTGCCCTTTAATGGTTCATTGATTTCTACAAAATAACGCAGGTGTTAGTCAGAGCCCCTCTGCCCTTCAATGGTTCAATGACTACCAGAAAACGACCCAAGTGTTAGTCATAGATTTCAGCCCTTTCATGTTTGAATTACTACAAGAAAACAACCCAGGTGTTAGTCCGAGCCCCTCAGTCCTTTAATGGTTGACTATTTGGTCTGATAACTGATGTGTATAGCATGAGACTACTTTATTTCCAGTAACATGAGTACTTTATTTCCAGTAACATGAGTATTTTATTTCCTAAATCAATACTTGGTTGCATTGAATCCTCACATGACTAATGACAATTCTTCATATAAATGTTTTTTATTTCTTATTGATTTCACAGGATATGTTTTCTGACTCATTTCATCTGATAAAATGACGGTATTGTAAAAAGAGAATAAAACTTCTTATTACATTGGTTTCAATGATATACCGTCAAATAATTACAAATGTGAAATAAACTCTGTATTTTTTCTCGTCTTTTGTCATACAACAATAAGAAAGAGATTAAAGACATTGTTAAAACTAAGCGAGGACCTGTTGTAATATAGTTTCTTGAATTTTAAAATTTTTTGTGAAGAATAACTAACTCAATGATTGTTCAGAAATCTTAATCATATACTTGGAATCAGTTTTCTATCCAAGATTTCGAAAAGGGGGAGGGGGAAGGGAGACAAGGCAAAATATGGCCTCATGGGATCATATCATGATTTTTATGTAGATTATCACCTGCTTAGCAATGAAGTAGTGGATACCAGTTCATAATTGTTTAGGATTTGAGCCACATTGGGATAGGACCTTATAAAGTTCTTCAACCAATCATGCTACCAACGACTTTCAAAACTAATTTAGCTGAACAAACATTAGGGATGATTTGTATGCTATCAAATTAGATAGTTATACGATATCTGTATTGTCTATTGATTTGTGCACTAAGTTTATGATGTTCCATGTAATACAATTACTTGTCATGCCTATATACTATCTAGTCTGATGCAGAACAAATATCTGTTATCTAACGTTTAGTCACAAATCAATGGGAACATATTACATAAGAGGCATTTTGAATAAAATAGCATATCCAAGATATTACTCAATGCCAGACATCTATTTTTAGATGTCAGCAACAAATGAATTAACTTCCAAAATGTTGCATTTTTGACATTTTTATCATATATTTGTTTGAAGGGGTTATATAAAAAAGTTCTCCTATAAATGTGCAGGAATTATGACTCAGTTTTCGAAAGCAACTTGAGTCATGAGAAATACCATCAACCTATGGTTTGTTTCCTATAAATAATATTTCTCTAATTCTTAATCTTTGAAAGGACTAACAGTGGTAGATTATGGGGTTAGTTTCACTTGAATGAAATACACCAGAGACGAATATATATATATTAGATATAGTCAATGTGTCAGACAAGAAGATTTTTGTTGCATCTTTGTCCCATAAAATCAATTTTGTTATGTAAAATCCAAACTGAATTCACAAACATACCATTCCAACCTGCCTGGACCTCAGAATATATGTATGATTATGTTTAAAATACCAACCTTAGACAGATGAAACTCTAATCTTTTAAGTAAAATACCAACCTTAGACAGATGAAACTCTAATTAAAATACCAACCTTAGACAGATGAAACTCTAATCTTTTAAGGTAAAATACCAACCTTAGACAGATGAAACTCTAATCTTTTAAGTAAAATACCAACCTTAGACAGATGAAACTCTAATCGTTTAAGTAAAATACCAACCTTAGACAGATGAAACTCTAATCGTTTAAGTAAAATACCAACCTTAGACAGATGAAACTCTAATCGTTTAAGTAAAATACCAACCTTAGACAGATGAAACTCTAATCGTTTAAGTAAAATACCAACCTTAGACAGATGAAACTCTAATCGTTTAAGTAAAATACCAACCTTAGACAGATGAAACTCTAATCGTTTAAGTAAAATACCAACCTTAGACAGATGAAACTCTAATCGTTTAAGTAAAATACCAACCTTAGACAGATGAAACTCTAATCGTTTAAGTAAAATACCAACCTTAGACAGATGAAACTCTAATCGTTTAAGTAAAATACCAACCTTAGACAGATGAAACTCTAATCGTTTAAGTAAAATACCAACCTTAGACAGATGAAACTCTAATCGTTTAAGTAAAATACCAACCTTAGACAGATGAAACTCTAATCGTTTAAGTAAAATACCAACCTTAGACAGATGAAACTCTAATCGTTTAAGTAAAATACCAACCTTAGACAGATGAAACTCTAATCTTTTAAGTAAAATACCAACCTTAGACAGATGAAACTCTAATCGTTTAAGGTATCTCTCTGCTGCTTTGATTTGCTGAAAAGATAAGGGAAACATTATATATCATACTGATTACATATATGAGGATCCAGCTTTTGATTTTAGAGGTGACAAGCAAGTTGTCCAGAATTTTTAAAAAAAGATGGACCCAGACAAACTGTCTGATACTGATCTGGAGCACCACAGCTCATACCAACTTTTATCTTGAGGTTCTTGTTGCTCAATATTTAGGTTTCTGTGTAGTGTTAAAGGTGGTCTGTTTTTTTTTTTTTTTTTTTTTTTTTTTCTGTTTCCCAATGATTGATCTGCATTTATTTACCAATTCCTGCCTCTAAAATGGATATTTATACATGTCAATTGTTGAATATAATACATTTTTGTAAGTTGACTTCTAGATATTTTTTTCTGTTTTGTTGTTGTTGTATTGTTTGGTTTCTGTTTCATTGCTGCATTATCAAAATCTTGTATAAATTCAACAAAAATAAATTTTACATTCCTAGTCATGTAAAGTTGGACTGTACCCCCAGCAGTTGTTTTAGTTTATTTATGGCAGATTTTACAATAAGAAGGAATTGTTTTTTTTTTGTATCCATCAAAAAAGCAATTGCTGAAACTGTGAAACAGACTGTGTAATGGAGTAATGCATTATGTTATTGAATAAAATGTGTCTTTCTGAGTAAATAAAAATAAAAATTACTCTGTGTTTGTGTTTTTTGTTAGAATTAGAGGGTTTTTAATTTCAAAATATTGGACATGGAATAGACATCATGACCTACTTTACTGACATCCAGCTTATTTGGAGTGGAATTTTGAAGTATTATTTATAAGTGGAGCCTAATAACATGGACTTATATTTTAATAAAAAGTCTTCTTTTGTGTTTCAATCATAACTTTAAGGCAGATTTTTATTGGTAAAGGCTAAAAAAGGTAATTAAATAATATTGTTGCTAACGTCACGTCTTTTCCGTCCATTGTGGTATGTCACGATCGCAATTTTCTTGTTGGTTCTCAGACAGTCCATTGAAGTTATTTTTATCCCTGGTTTTATAAATAATTGAAAATAGCAATCATATTAAATTTGGATGACGTAAGGGGGTCAAAGGACTTGAGGAATCAATATCATTGGCTGTTTTATTTTTTGCGAACGTTACTGCTCGAGGTTTCCGTCCAAATCAGTGTCACGTGAGCAACATATATTTAGATCTGTAACTCTCCTGTGTAGGAGTTACGATATCGCCCTTTGCAGAAATAGATTCAGAGTCAGTTCCTTCACATGATGGGGAAGCAAAGAAGGTAAGTTGTATGTAATATCGTTACAAGAGGACCTTAAATATATTCCGTCCATCAAAAAGACGTTCGCAACAAAACGTAATGTCATGATAGTAGATGTTGCTAATGTTACTATTACGAATTGGTTTCTTGTGGATTCATTTGATATAAAGTACACCTGCAAATGACATTCTGTATATTTAGAAATTCTAAACCAGACTGTACAATTTTATTACTCCAGGCATATATTAAACATCACTGTGTGCATACATTTTAACTTTTAAAGATGTTGTTGCTCATGTGACATGTCCCAATGTCGCTAACGTTACTAATTTATGTCTCCGTCACGTTAGCAACATGAAAGTAGGAGACAGAACACAATACTGTAAAATCTGCCTTACATATACAGCAATTGTATGGTAATTGGGAATGTTTCTGTTTTATCAAAATTGGGTAAATCAAAGATACTCCCATTTTGAATTGTATATCTTCTATAACTTAAAAACTGTAAGACTGCAAAATCAAGCTTATATTTTTATCTATAAATTATGAACAAAATGTAACCTGCAACACAGCATCTCTTAAATTCCCTTTTCGTGTGACTAAAGTGACCTTTCAAACATGCATTTTTTTATTATGAGTTACCATGTGACATAGGTGACATTCAATCATGCATTGTGAGTTATATTAGTGTACAAACAACAAAAATGCCCAAACATGACTCCTTCATATTAGAAAACTTGTCGACATTAAACAAACATGTAACAAACTTCATCAAACAAATCATTCTAAATAATCCAAACCATATTCCAACAGGCATGCAAACAATTCAAAATACCCCAAAATATCCTTAATCAACAATCATGCATCACAAACACAAACACAAACACATAGTTTACCTTATCTGTTTCCAATAATTTACCCTGAAGAAAGTAAGGTTAACATACAAGAGGGTTTAACTGACAAGTAAAAAAAAATGTTATTTCAGTAGTATTCCTTAAATGACCTTGAGATGTAGATACTGACCTTCACATCATTCTGTTGGAAACATTACTCAATTTGCAATCATGCTTTCTTTAAGAAAAAAATTATAGAACAGAATTTAAAAAAGAAGGGAAACTGTTAGCTCGAAAGTAGTTAAGAATTAGTTCTGTTAATAGCTTGTCCATCCCTTTTAAACTGAGCGGACCAAGGTTGAGATGACTATATAAAAATAAGATGATTGCCAATGAGACACGGCGGAACTGAACCACCAAAGTTCAAATGGAGCAGATGTAAGCAAATATAGGCATCTGTATGGCCTAAATATTAATGTTTTTTTTATAATTTCCAGCTTTTAGTACATGTACTTTCTCATTACTGTCTTGATTAAGCCCCCATTTTCTTGCATGGTACTTAAAAGACACGTACCTCTATCATGACCCTATCAAATCTGTAACTTTTCTATTCTAGTAAAAGCACCCCCTCAAATAGCTTAACATTTTATGACCTTGTAAAAAAATCAAATAGTTTAATCTATCATGACCCTGAAAAAGAACCCTCTTCAAATAATTAATTGATATGACATGAACCAGTTAAAGAACCCTCCTCAAATAAATTGATCGATCATGACCCAGATATAGAATGATTCAATCTTATTATATATTCAGTAAATGTATTCATAAATATTGATGAGGCATGTGAGAGAAAATTTAATTAATCAAAGTGCTGTAATAAATATTTTACTATACACCAGATTTACTGAAGTTCATAAAGAAACTTTTATCTTTGTTATTCACTTAATGTTGTATTCAAGAAATAGACTGGAAGTTTTGTTTTAAAATACAGCCATAGATTTTCATTCCTAGACCTAGTACATAACTTTAATAATAACATAATATGGTAACATTCCTAGACCTAGTACATAACTTTAATAATAACATAATATGCTAACTTTCCCTTTACAGTACATCTCGAACACAACGACAACTGAATTTGTCATTTTAATGTTAGATTTTAGGTCCATCCTTCATTTCAGATGATTAGGCCAAGGTAATATGAACATTTTTAGTGGCATATCTTGTGACATACCGCACATCTTTCATTACTAAGGATAAGGCCAAGGTAATATAAACATTGTTTAGTGGCACAAGCCACATTATACTTCTTTACAGAGGATAAAGTCAAGGTAATATAAACATTGTTTAGTGGCACAAGCCACATTATACTTCTTTACAGAGGATAAAGTCAAGGTAATATGAACATTGTTTAGTGGCACAAGCCACATTATACTTCTTTTCAGAGGATAAAGCCAAGGTAATATGAACATTGTTTAGTGGCACAAGCCACATTATACTTCTTTACAGAGGATAAAGCCAAGGTAATATGAACATTGTTTAGTGGCACAAGCAACATATCGTTCTATTCAGAGAATAAGACCATGGTAAAATGAGCATTGTTTGGTGGCACATCCTTCATTTCAGAGAATTAGGCCATGGTAATATGAACATTATTTTATTTCAGATAATAAGGCCATGGTAGTGTGAGCATTGTTTGGTGGCACATCCCTTATTTCAGAGAATTAGGCCATAGTTATAGATTTGGCCAAGGAAATATGACCATCAAAGTATTCAGTTCAGGTTGGATTGAAAAAGGGAAATTTACCAAATTACAGTGCTGCTAATCTGTGTACATAGCATTATTATCTCCCCCTTTTGATATCATATTAGCTTTTATCTCCCCCTTTTGATATCATATTAGTTATGTCTAATTTGTTATTTCCCAATCAGACGTGATGCTTTAACAATCTTTGAAAATACAAAACATATATTCCTAAACATCATGTGACCTTACAAAGGGACATTACTCTCCAGTACTGGAAAGGTGATATAAAACAGGGATATGACTACATGTAGTATTGAAATTGGCCTATGACTCCCCAATACGAGAAAGAAACCTATATTGACATAAGTTTACAACAATGGGAAGATAACTCTGTTTACCTGAGCAGTAGAAGTTGCTTGCTCAACACCCCTGGCACATAACTGGTCTATATCGTCTTTAGTAGCTTCTATAAACTCCCTGAAACAAAGAAATATTCAAATTAAAGATAATTATACTGGTTTGCAGTATTGGATTTAGTTAAACTTCTGGCTGGAATCATACAGTCTCATTTTCATAAGATCATAACTTTATCCAGTGGGAACAATGTAAACAAAAAATTTAATTCTATGTTTTCATCTTTGGTCAAATGATCAATTTGTCAATTATCATTTATACATGTAAGTTATTGAACGATGGGGTTAGAAATAAGAGGCTATCAACACTCAGTCATCCAGTTAGTAACAAACAACAGCTATATATGTAATTAACATTTAAAATTCAGACCCCCACATCACTGAACTATGTAAGGTCATTTACATATCTCCCTCAGGCATAATGTCACACTGACTGATATAGAACGCTCTCTTAATGAACTATTTGTATTCTTAATTAATGAGAAGAAATGTAAATTACAGCTTGTTAAAATACAAATTATTCTGATTCTGTTTTCAAGTCAAAAGATAATGATACAAAAAAAAATTGGAATTACACAAGACGTTTATATGGGGACACCTCAAGTCCCCAATAACAGTAGAAAATTCAATAAAAAAAAAAAAAAAATCAGGAAAATTTTCCCGATAATTTCATTGTACTAAGAACTCAAAATTGTTCAATTTTTTTTTTCTGCGTTTTTGAATTTCCGGATCTGCGCAGAAATCTACTTCCATTTCTGGTCTTGTTTGCATGACACTTTGAATAAAATGTATATTTATCAGTCTAAGAAAGGAACTCAATACTAATTCATTTTTAAAAATTGTTTGTTATAAAAAAAAAAACGTTACCTGATGACAGCGTTTCTTTGTTTACATTGAATATGAAGTCATAACTTAAATAACGTCACAACTAAAATCCCTAGCAACAGAACCAAAATCGGAAACGTTACGTTCTTTGTTTACATTGAATATGACATCATAACGTCACAACTAAATCCCTAACAACAGAACCAAAATCGGAAACGTTACGGTATTTCCGTTTCTCTTTTTAACATGTTTCCGTTTCTCTTTTTAACATGCTTGATTTATAAAAAAAATCATACAGACTTAGTCCCCATTCACAGGTTATGTCTGCCTCATATTAACAGGGGAATCATCGATGTGGATTCATTAATGTTTCATAAATTGAGAGAAAACATTTTTTTGTGGATATTTAATTTTGTGGTTTTGCATGGAAGCCGTTTGAAAATGATTTGAACTTAATCTAACATTGATATTTGTGCTTTAACCTGTGCTCATAAAAATTGTTATACCACCAATGATAAAGAATCCAAAATACATAAGGATCACTATATAAGTCCAGTAGTCTCAAAAACTTTTCTTTACTTCTTCCAAACTAACCAGACATCAATGGTTACTTAGCTTAAACACTTCATGTACATGGAATATTAATTATTTTTTATAACTGCCTTTTATTTCAAATGATATTTCTATTTCCCTTAATAAAGGATGTGTTTTTAATAATATCTACATGGTGTTAAAAATGGCAGTATATAATTTTTACAATACATGGAGGCCACATTTTGCGCCTTTCCCAAGTCAGGACCCTATGTCTTTTGTTAGTTTTGTATGTTTTTTTAAAATTTTTGTTTATTTATATGTTTAGGAGTTTAGTATGACATTCATTTTCACTAGACTAGTAAACATTTTTTAGGGGCCAGCTGAAGTCCGCCTCCAGGTGCGCTGTGTTGAAGACCCATTGGTGGACTTCAGTAGTTTATTTTACTCTTTGGTTGGGTTGTTGTCTCTTTGACACATTCCCAATTTCCATTGTCTATTTTAGTTCAAAAATCCATATACCATATCTTTTTTTAAAGAATAAATGCAGGAAAATGATTAGACTGTCATTAACTCTTAAGATTCCATTCTTGGTCATTAATTATGCTTGATGACCTCAGCAGCATAGAATGGTTGTTCATTATTGAGAACCCTACATGTACATTGACCTTTAAATGACCTTTAAATGACTCTTTTTGTTGTTGTTGATTTGCTTATCAACACATTAACATTTATCATCAATATTACATCTAAATCAAATCAATAATTATATATATTTCAGAGTTAAAACATGCCACTTGTTGATACATGTAGTAAAATTTAAAACAATTTTAAAATTAATGTTTTCAAAGAAAACAAATAGATGTTTGTTGGACAAGAATTAGAGATTTAAGTGACATAATTGTTAGCGGTCAGTGATAAAATTCATGTCAAATATAACTTGGGGATAAGTACAAGGGTGTTTGATTTTCACTGATATTATTTTAATCATGTAGTTAGATCACCCTATTAACCTTAAACATTGATGAACTGTTTAACTTTCTTGTAAGTATAATTACAGAGGATAAACCAAGTATGACCGTAAGATAAATATCTCTGAATGGGTAAACGACTAAATATATGTTTTTTACCTTAATTTCTAAAGGTAAGCTATTATCAAAATTCCCGTGGGACCCAATTATAAAAGGGTCTTACTATAAATGTTATAGAGAGTATAATAAGCAACGTAAATATAAAGAAAGGAAATTTAAACAAAACATTCTTGACAGTCTGGATAATCTAAGGGATAATAATCCAAAGAGTTATTGGAATCTCATTAAAGAATTAAAAGAAGACAATTCGGATGGTCCAGAAAATTCTATTCAAAGTAATGTCTGGTTTTCATATTTTCAATCTTTAAATTTTAACTCTGACAAATTTAAAGACAGATTAGAGGAAATTAGTAAAAAAGTAAAAAATTTAGAAAAAAATTCAACTTTCTGTGAACTAGATTACAAAATAACCCTAAAAGAAATTTTAGATGCTATAAATAAACTAAAGAATAATAAAGCTGCAGGATTGGATGGTATTCCAAATGAGATATTAAAAGCTGGGGGAAGTATATTTGCACCTGTTTTGCAGAAACTTTTTAATTTAGTATTCTGCTCTGGAAAATACCCTCACAAATGGGCATTATCTTATTTATGTCCAATTTTTAAAGCAGGGAGTCCTAGTAAACCTGAAAATTACAGAGGCATAGCAATAAATTCATGCATTGGAAAATTATTTAACAGTATTCTTAATAAAAGACTTGACATTCATCTTGATAAAAATAATATAATTCATCCATGTCAGATTGGTTTTTCAAAAAAGAGTAGAACATCTGATCATATGTTTGTTTTAAAAACCATATTAGATAAATATACTAACAAAAAAGGGGGGAAAATCTATGCTTGCTTTGTGGACTTTAAAAAAGCTTTCGACAGGGTCATACACTGTGGTATTAAATATAAATTATTGGAAAATAACATATCTGGAAAATTTTATACTATTTTAAAAGATATGTACAGCAAGAATGAAATGTCTGTGAAAGTGGGCAATGTATTAACACCATCTTTCAGTTCACTAGTTGGGGTAAGACAAGGGGATGTTCTAAGTCCAAACTTATTTAAGCTTTTCATTAACGATCTGCCTCCAAAATTTGAGCCAAGTCCAGATGCTGTTGATATCAATGGGCGTAGAATTGATTGTCTTATGTACGCTGATGACATTATTGTATTATCAAACACTAAAAAAGGTCTTCAAAACCGACTTGATATATTGCATACTTATTGTATTGACTGGTGTCTAGATGTAAACTTGTCCAAAACAAAAGTTTTAATTTTTAACAAGCCTGGAAAATTTTTAAAGGAATCATTTTATTTAGATAAAGAGGCTATAGAATGTGTTAATAAATGTAAATATTTAGGGATAGTCTTTACTTCTAGTGGTCTTTTTCAACAGGGGAAAGAAGAGCTATTCAAAAAATCCTTAAAGGCAAAATTTAAATTACAAAAATCCATGTCAGCTTGTAATCCAAGTATTGATACTGCAATTCATTTATATGATCACACAATAAAACCAATTTTATTATATTGTAGTGAAATTTGGGGTTCATTTAAAATTAACTCTGCTGCTTGCAAGAAAAAAAGTGATTATCTATTTGAATTAATCTACATAAATGATTATTTGGAAAAATCACATTTCAGATATTAAAAGTATATTCTTGGTGTAAATAAGAAAGCCTCAAATTTAGCAGTGTTATCAGAGGTTGCAAGATTTCCTCTTTATTTTTCTGTCATTATATCTATGGTAAAATATGTACACAGGCTTAACAAGTTGGACACAGGGTTACTTTATGATGCTTATGTTTGTAATAAAATTTTAGATGCAGAAAACATTAATTGTTGGTATTCATCTATGAAATATGTACTTCAATCACTTGATATACAAAATTTAGATACAAAGCTCAATAAATTAATTAAATTTGTAAAATGTAAACTTTGTAATAGTTTCAAAACATTTTGGTTGGTCAAAAGATCTGAAACCTTATCACAAGGTAATAGCAAATTAGAGAATTATTTCAACCTCAAGACTGACTTTGTAAAGGAGGCCTATTTATCAATTAAAGATTTTAGTATAAGAAGAGCTATATGTAAAATGAGAATAAGTGCTCATGATCTTAAAATTGAGAAAGATAGATATAATAAAAAATACATAGAGAGAACTCAACGTCTATGTCATCATTGCTTATCACATGGATCAAATTCTATTGAAGATGAGACCCATTTTACAGTAAATTGTCCATTATATGATGAACAGAGGAAATTATTATATGATAAAGCTACAACTTTTTGTACTAATTTTAAAGAACTACCTAATGATAAGAAATATTTCTGGCTGTTCACAAATGAGCATTTACCAACTCTCATGTGCCTAGGAAATTACATTATTAAAGGGTTAGAAATAAGATCCAGATGTAAACAAAATATATGAAGTAATTTAGTATTTTATTGTTATAAGATTTAATATAATAGTTATATAAAACACATGTTGTGTTAGGCTCTGATCCTGTTCATAACGTTAAAGTATGTATTAGTTTTCTGTTTTGCTTTTTCCAATCATATTGTGTTGTAAAATGATGCCCTTTATGGGTTCTTGATTAGATTAATAAAATTCTTATCTTCTTATCTTCTTATATGAATGATCAAAGAGAATCCATGAAGAACAATAATTTAGGTTTATAGAGATGACTTCACTTTTCATAGTCTGACTATTTCTCATTTCCATAATACCAAAAGTTTATACCATCTCAGTGGATTCATATTTATAGTGCCGTTGCCTAGAATGTGGGGAGTCAATTGTAAATTCACTTTGAAGATTATTCTTAAAATTAAATCTTTTAAAAGATTTTTACAATTCATTGTATGGTTTACAGGGAAGAAAACATTTGATCTGTTATGAATGAGGCCTATGGAATTTAAAAGCAAGGACTTTTTGGGTCAGAGCAGTGGGTCAGAGGCATAATTATGTGTGCTTGTTTAGTAACATGCCTGTCTTATGACTGTTCACTTCTAAGCCATTTTCCCATGTGAAGGGTTATGATCCAGCCACTTCTATCAAAGATGCTTGCAAGCTATCTTCACTAGCTAAGGGTTACGACTGATCTAGTCTCTGCCTATCAAAGAGGCTTGCAAACTAGCTTGATAAAGTTTGGCTCTGCTTGTACAAATCAGAATCCATTAACATTAATATCACAAAATTATATTCTTGATCTGCATCAATGGTTGAAGGATTGCCCTAAGAATGTTAATTATAAAATATCTTTCTAACAGTTTTATCAATTTTCTTGACTTTAGTAAGAATACATTGTTTGGGAAAAGCACAAAATTTACACTAGCTAACAAGAACTAATAAAAAAATTTGTTCATAAAAAACTTTGAATTCACTTTTTTCTATAAAAAAAGGGGAGGTAATTTAGAAAATATCATCCATTCTATTATTTTTTTTTATAGAAAATACCAGTTATCTACCATCACAATTACGTTGTTTATGATCATTACAAGATGCAAAGAAACTTACATAAATAAATGAAGAATGTGCCCATGAGACACAGTCTAGATGCTCCCACTTGTAAATATACAACAAATGCAGAAATTTACATTTCACTAAGGGACATTACTCTTAACAGTCAAACTAAAGTAGAAGAGTACAAAAAACAATGTATGTAAATGAAAATGACATACTCAGAAATTTTTTAATCTACAAATGAACATAACCCCGAAACAGTGAAAGTAACATTACCAAAATTTGAACTTAACCTGTGTAGGATTGTGATAAGCATATTGTATAACTATAAGTTTCATAAGTGTAGGTTTAGGCAAACTAAAGTCGGAGAACAGAAACTAATTTAAAGACCAACAGATGTAAAACAGACCAGGGTGAAACTAAATGCTTCTTTCGGCATGGCAGGGGCATAAAGAGATGTGGTATGACTGCCTATGATGTACGCAACAAGTCAAGATATCATGTAAAAGACCTATGATTATTTTTGGGTTGGTCCCTCTTTAACTCATAAGATGGATTGAGCTACATGTATTCTCTTGCTTGAAATATGATAAAATCCAAATGAACATACCTACTCTCTATAGGAAGTTTTCTTACTGTCAGCTAAATCTACGTGTACTAATGTTCAGGATAATATTAATATTCAAGTCATTCTTGACATGATAATATATCACTAAATTTCCCCATTATTTACAAAATCTCATTTATCTACTTTTTTTTTTTATTTATAGTACAATGAATTATAGCTTTGCACTTTAAAATTACATATATTTCTTTTCTCATATTTACACTTTGTGTGAAATTACATGCAGTAAAAGTAGGATGAAACCATGTCTTAAGGCAAATTATTTATCTTATACAAACTGTATATTCTGAAGAAGAACTATGGATCTTGACCCATAATTTCTTCATTAAGTTTGTCTCAGACAACATCCTTTATATCAAAGAGTCTCAACTAAGTTTGAATTTTAAGTTTGATGTTAATATGAATGTGTCCTTGATACAGGGATGTCCATCTCGCACTATAATTTTCTATGTTCAAGGACCTTGAAATTAGGGTCAAAACACTATACTTTTAGAATAAAATTAGAAATACAATATCATAGGGAACATGTGAATTAAATTTCCAGTTGAATGGACTTGAATGTCACAAAAAAAAACCTTGACCAAAAACTTTCCCCTGAACCTAGACATGCTAGACAGATGGACAGGCCGAAGAGCGAACAAATCAAACAAATACTCACAGACCAAAAAACCTAATGCCCCTTGAAGGGGCATAGAAATAAAAAGGTGGATATGATTGCCGATTGAACAGCTATCCACCAAAGACCAAATGACTTAGAAGTTAACAACTTTAGGTCATAATATGGCCTTCAAAAATTAGCAAAGCCCATACTGCATAGCAACAGTAAAAGGATGTTGTCAGTTTTTTTCTGTACATAAAGTACAAATTCATATCTTGCATTTAAAAAGATCATGACTGACTCAAAATAAATGTACTTAGTAATGAGACAGTAACTAAACAATACAATAAAATAATGATGTTTAGAGGTCAATGTCTGTAGTGGTAACATTGGCTAGTTCATTAATATTTTAAATCCCATTAAACTAGTAAAGTAACTGAATTGTTGTTGGAAATGTCTCATGCATATTCAGGAAAATGTATAATAACAATTAATACAAACTCTGAGGAAAATCCAAGTCCCTATTCAAATGGCAAAATCAAAAGCTCTGAAACACATCAAACGAATGGATAACAACTGTCATATTCCTGACAACTGACTCTATAGACCATCCATAAATGAATTCAACTCCTGGTGCTTTTGGTTTTAGGTTTGTTTCTAAGTAATTTGTATTATACCTGATTCCTTTTTTCACGCTCTCAAACATCAAGGTCGTCCAATTAGGTCGTGGAATCTTTGGTACTTTTGGTGACTTTCTGTAATTGGCTCCAGATCTTGGCCTTGGAGAATGTGGCACTTTATGTTGTGTCTTACTCCTATATGTAGCCCCTAATACAGGGGTTCCTAAGGGAGATTCCATTAGCTGACTAGATCGACTGGCCATGCCAGCAAATGAATGACTTCTGGTAACAAAAATCTGATGATGGTTGGGGTCCACTACGGGTTGAGATGACACTCTGTGGGGTCCATTAAGGTTTTCCAAGGGAACATTATGATAAATCTGGGATGGATCCTTACGAGTCATGAAGAGTGGATCTGAAATAAAAACAAGTGTAATCTAAAATAATGTACATTTTATAAGAATTTATAAAGTAATTGGCATAAAATAATAAAGAGATATGGTATAATAATGAAGGAGACAACCAATCCACCAAATGAAGTGAATGTTAGCAAATATAGACAGCAGTAAAGCCTTCAATAATGAGGAAAAAAACCTTTATAGTCGTCTGTAAAAGAACCCAACAAAAAAATGTGAAACAATTCAGTTGAGAAAACAAATGGCTTAATTAATTCATAAGCTATGTTTATTTCAAGATAACATGACAATTGTATAGTGTACATGTGAAAGCTGGCCATCTTTTTTTTTTATTTTTAAAAGAAAAACCTAAGGTTTACCATTATTTCCACTACTAATTCATTGTACATGTAATTGGTCTTTATTGCTTTATTGGTTACTGAATGCCTTGTGTAAGGCATGCATGATTTAGCAATTGTAACTAGGATCCAGCTATTTTCAAAAGAGGGGTTCCCAACCCAGGAAAAAAAGGGGTGGGGTCCAACTACATGTCCACATTCATGCATTACATTTGAAAATCAGAGATTTGTCAGAGCAAAATTTTGATTAAATTTGGCTCTCAACATTTTTCCAAAGACTTGGACTAATTGCAGTTGGTGTGTACATTTTTTTTAGAAATTGGTTAATCCAGTAGGAGTGCCAATGAGACAACTCTCCATCCAAGTAACAATTTATAAAAGTAAACCATTATAGGTCAAGGTATGGCCTTCAACACTGAGCCTTGGTTCACACCGAACAGCAAGTTGTAAAGGGCCCTAAAAAATACTGTGTAAATAATGTAAAACCATTCAAACAGGAAAACCAACTGTCTAATACTTGATTACTGGGACTATTATACTTAATAAGTATTATACTCATGTTAAGTATAATAGTCCCAATTTTTACATATATCTTTATTCTCAATAAATCATATAAATATAAACCTATTTCTCTAATTTTAAGTAATTAAATAATTTGGACCAGGGACTATCATATACTAGTATAATAGTTCCAGTTTGGACATACTTATTTTATAGCATGAGTATAATATTAGTTGACAGAATGCATGAATCATGTATAAATTTGTTGTAAATCCAAGAAAAAAACAGACTAGGATAAAAACATAAGTAAAATTGTACTATTACAGTTGAAGTTATATAGATATTTTGTAAATTTTATTCCAATCAAATGTTATAAGATATTTTACTGAGTTAAAACAAAATAAAACACCTTACCTTTTTGTCTAGAAAGTACTGTTTAAAATCCTTAGAAATATGTGAAATATTTGATCAGATTATCCCCTAATTGTTGTTCCTGAATTTGTTTACAAATCAAAGGTTGATACAGGTGTGAAGTTTACCTGATATTTACCTGAGACATATTATCAATTAAAAATCAATCAGCTGACCAGACAATATCAATAAAATTATCCATTGTTTATTACCATAGTATTGTTTGATTTCTATTTTATCTAACCAATCAAAGAACTTCTATTTATAGGGTTTGTTGGAGGGAATATCAGTCTTTCTAATGAATAATGTTGGTAACAAATAATATTTTTTTTTAATTTTGCATAAAAACACATATTTATTAACCTTTTGACTTATAAAAGCTTCTGTAAGTAAATTTAAAATTGAAAAGAAAACCAATGTATTTCTTTATTTGATAATTTACCTTTAAAATAAATGTGAAAAAAGTTGGTTAATTAAGACTAATAATAAGAGTGACCAAAAAATTGCTAATCAGTATTGTATTACCAGAGACATATATTATTACTGTATTATATGTCTCTGATTATACCAAAACCATTAATTAGAGGTATAATTCTCTATTTCAATGTGTTATTAGTCTTGAGCCTCATTGAAACCAACAAGTTAACACATGTAGAAACCTGTTAGAATCTGTAAATTTTTGTGTGAATTTGTGATAATAATATCATTCTAAGTATATATGTTGGAATTGAAAGTTTAAATTTAGTTTTTTTTAAGTGTAAACTCTGCCTAATTCTTCCTTCCACAAACTGAACATATTTTAACCCCCCCCCCCCCCACATTATGTATGTATGTGCCTGTCCCAAGTCAGGAGCCTGTAATTCAGTGGTTGTCGTTTCTTTATGTGTTACATATTTGGTTTTCGTTCATTTTTTTATATAAATAAGGCCGTTAGTTTTCTTGTTTGAATTATTTTACATGGTTATTTCGGGGCCTTTTATAGCTGACTTTGCGGTATGGGCTTTGCTCATTGTTGAAAGCCGTACGGTGACCTATAGTTGTGAATTTCTGTGTCATTTTGGTCTCTTGTGGACGGTTGTCTTATTGGCAATCATACCACCTCTTCTTTTTTATATATATTTAATTTCTTTGGACTAAAGTGATGAAATAATACTGATTTCTAAGTTACACAAGTGTATAATGCAAATGAAAATGAACTCTCTGTTGACCAATGCCTTGTTCTAACTCATGGCCAGTGGTGGTAAAATACTATTAATGACATTTCCATAGATTTCCTTTCAATGACCCTTCATGCAAAATTTGAATCCAAATCACTCAAACAATAAATATAGGCATAGTGATTCAAATGTTGATGATGATGGGATTTTTAACGACCTTGACTGGCTATACAGCCTTTGCACGCTTGGTTGCTGAATGTAGCTTAAATATAAGACTAGGGGTTAAATATCCCAGATATGCATGCTAGGTACCATATGATAAATGGACATAAACTAAAAATTCCTCACCAATTCCAGTTGAACAGTGAGAAAAAGGTAAATTGGTAGGCCTCAATCACAACAACAATAAATATTCTACTATGAAAATACTTGTTCACATTCATAACATAGTTATACAAATTTTCAAACTTCTTCAAAATTCATGAAATTTAAATTTAAGTGTCCTCTTTATATAATAATAATGTTATCATGACATTTGATAATTTTGTTATTATAGGTATTTTAGAAACAGGGTCAAACTTAAATGTCAACTAATCTGTACATTTAGTAAAATGGTAAATCTATATATGCCTTATATAAATTATTCCTCTAAATATCAGCCCAACAATGTTGGATCTGTAAATTTGCGCAAACACATTTGTTTTGTTCTTTCCTTGCCAGGTTTCAAACTCGTGCTACTGAGAAATTGTGGCACCAAATCGCCTTGCACTGTGCCCAACACGCTAGTCCACTCGACCACCTAGGCTCTATATATGCCTTATATAAATAATATACATTGGTAGAAAGGGAAAACAAAAATTAGCATGTTGTGAAGTATTGAATATGAATACCCATCCACAAATATCAATTACGTTCTTAAAAATCTATTAAAATGTATAATGAATGTCCAGTATGACCTATGTTATTACCTGTAGGACATTAATAGGTAATTAATCAAGGAAATAAACAGGTAAACATCAAAAGATCAGGCTACAAAACACATGTATCCTGTCAAATGTTTGATGGATGAATCAGAACTCACCAACTGTTCATTAGCTTCAACCTGATGCTGACTCTGTTCATATACAATATTAGTGAAACAGGGTCTGCTGACCTTTCAAAAGCACCTGAGCTGACTAGTAGCTGTTAGTAGAGCTGTTTCATGCTGACCCAATCAAAGCACATGAGCTGACTTGGTTCATTTTAACTGTTAGTAAAGCATTATCACAAACAAATGTTAGTTTTTAACAACCATGACTTGCTATACAGCCCTTGCACGGTCAGGAGCATTATCATGCTGACCCTTTTAGAGCACCTGTTCATTTAAAATATATGTTGAGCAGGGTCTTCAAGAGCATTTGACCTGACTCTGCTTATATCATATCTTACAGGATCAATAAAATGCTCACCCAACCAGAGGATCTGAGCTAATTCTCTTTATTCTACATTTAAGTTAATATTAGGTAAAGTAGAATATTCAGGAGCAATCTGACCTGATCGACTATTCATTTTAGATGTATGTTAAGCAGGAACTGCAAGAGTTTTAGTTGAGCAGGATTCACTGCTGACCTTTTCAGAGCATCAGAGTTCACTCAAGTTTTATTTGAGGACACTTTTATTCATTATTGAGGTTGTTTTTATGTGGCTCACTATTGAAGTTCTTAGTGTTTTGTGGACTTTAGTGTTTGTGCTTTGTGTTTTCCTTTTGTCAATGGCATTGTCTGTTTTTCTTCCAATTGTCAGTTTCAAAGCTGTGCACCTCTTCATCATTCTTTTCAAACTGAAGACTTTAGTCTTTGTCAAGTTTAGTCCAAACATTTATGATTAAAACATTGGGAATATATTATGTGAAGCATGATTAGGTACATATCAAAAAGACACTACAGTAAGCACCATTAGCACTATTTCAAATGATTATTTTTGGACAAATTTAAAACTACATGTTTACCCCTCCCCCTCCAATTTTTAGGTCAACTGTTTGGTAAAAAAGGTGAATACAGAATAAGGAGATGAGGTATGATGGCCAATGAGACAACTATCCATCAAATTTCAAATGAAGTGGTTGTAAGTAATATAGGCAACCATTCAGCCTTCAACTATGCAAAAACCCATATTGTAGTCAGCAATAAATTTTGGTCTCATCAATGGGTTATGTTTTCTCAGGTATGACAAAAGATGCTTTTGCTGGGTGTGATCTTAATCTTTGAATGGTTGGGTTGGAATCATTTATGACAAATGATTAATTTGGGATTTGAGGAGGTATAATTCCAAAACATGTTTGAAGATAAGATGATCTATTGATCATTAACCACCTCTCTTTATGTCCCGCAAACAATAACCACAAATTTTCTCTTATTCCTCCTGAAAATGACATTTTTTAGAGTCCTAAACATGATCTTACAAGACAATTATGCATGATCATGATGATTAAGATTTTAGGTTAAACTTCTAAGATTTGTTTGACCAAAAATTCAAAGGTCTAGCTAGCTTCTTACATTTTTTTGCTTCCAAGTAAATGAAGGACAATATCTTTTTTTAATGACCCAACTTCCTTTGAAAAGTGTACTTCCTCATTCTTAGTCCTTGGTTAATAAATCATCATGGTGACACTAGCCAATAGAAAAATAAATTAAAAATCTTTATGCTTTCTCTGTTTTTACAAAACGCCTTGTACTTTATCATGAAACCATGAAACCCCCCCCCCCCCCCCCCTCCTATAAATTTCACTTATCTTGCACCACAGATTTTAAATAAGATGCTTTACATAAACATATACTAGGTATATTTTAACATTTCTTTTACTTTTTTTCATTTTGTTTGCGTAGCATGATCATTGACCGCACCCATTTGCCCCCACTTATTGATAATTTTGAACATACCTCACAATCAAATTGTTTAGATGTCTTTCATCTTTGTCAGGTAAATATTTGCTATGAGATTAACATCCGATTGATAACATATATTTTATCCTTTGATCCGAATATAAAAACTGTTCCTCTAATCTTCAGTTAAATTGTAATAAACACCTTTGCAAAAAATACACCATTTTACAAGTCATTTTTGTATTTAGAAATTAAACGTTGTACAATAACAGTGAATAACTACATAAAATCGTTTTGAATTTGTTGTATGACATATAGGTCGATGTAGATGGTGACATAACGATAGATTTCATTTCCGTTCAGAAGCAACATTCATAATACACATACAAAATTCACATCGTTTCCAATTTAATTTTGTAGATAATATATATATATATATATAAGATTATTAAATCTTAAAATATCCAGAAGTATCAAAGACATCTCTGTATAATATACTATTTCACATTATCAACAAATAGTGAGCAGTCTATTTCAATGCAACAAAACTTTAGTATTGGAAATATATATAACACATGCTGTGCTTCCATTAGTATAATTATGTCATGACGGATAGTTAAAATTCCACAAAAGAAATGTCAAGAAAATCACATGATCCCTTCACTTATTGTTTTTGACTTCTCAATTCAATTTGATAAAAATTCTGATTCAGAAGAGTTGATTGGTCCTATGGTATGGTACAGTCGTTAAATATAGCCTTGAGTTATACATCTCTCCCTTTAATGAATCTACCATACTAATCAATTGTAGTATAAAATGCATAACATCATCTTGAGTGACCTCATTATTCTCCAGGATTATTGATCATTATAAATATGCAGCATATTTACTATTTATAGCTCACTGATGTTTATCTTCAGGCTCTTTCAACATCATGGATATTTTACATGAAATAAAAGTTTAATCAAATATTGGCTGACTTATTAAAATATTCAAGTAGGATTTAACAAACTTAAAATGAAAAGGAACCAATGTTATAATCTCTTAATCATCTCATATAAGTGTTATTAATTTAATATAAGATAGAATATATTGCTGAAATATAATATAAAAATTGTGGCATGATTGCCAAGAGGCATTCTCTACAAGAGACAAAATTACACAGAAATTAACAGCTACAGGTCACTGTACAGCCTCAACCACGGGCAAAGGTCATTTAACTCCTTATTAGACTAAAATCATTATTCAAAAGGAAGTTTTCAGGCACTCTTCAGTATGTTATTAAGTGAAGATAAAGTTTGATCTGAGACTTTAAGAATAAGTTTCATTGCTGTATTGTTACATATATTTATGGTGTGTTTCTTTTTCAAACTTCTAATTCCCTTAGTCAAAAACTCAATAATTTCTTGTTTACAGTTTAAAAAGCTACAAAACTTAAGCACAAAATAAGTTATAAATTCAACTACACTTTTGAAATTTTCTATTTCAATATATTTTTTTTGATAGGATTGTTTATTTGTTTATTTCATAAGTTACACACTCATTGACACAATGTTTATCTATTTATCTTGCTGATTCAAAATAAACAAATTTAAATGTTTCAAATGAAAATGATGCTAATTATAACCCTGATTAATCACCATATGATAGGATGGGTACTGAAAAGGGAGATAACTACACTTGTTTATCAACATGGCAAAACCAAGCAAAAAATAAATTGTTTACTAACCCAACCATCTCTAATTGAAACTTGCAAAAATAATCTGCACGCAACATTATTTAGATTTTGGGGGAAATTAAAAGCATACAGTGACATGAAAATAATTTGAATTTGTTTATGAGGAGGATCTATAAGAGAATTTTGTTATGTTTATAGTGCAGAAATTACAAATTCAGTAATTTTTCAATTTATAAAGGGACATAACTCTAAGAACAGTGTAAGTCAGGCAGACAAAATTTGATCTTGATTTGAATTTGGTGGTATTAAGCTGTGTATAAGTTTCATAATAGTTATCAAAGGTACCAGGATTATAATTTAATATGCCAGACACACATTTCGTCTACATTCAAACTCATCAGTGACTCTCAGATCAAAATAGTTATAAAGCCAAACAAGTACAAAGTTGAAGAGCATTGAGGTTCCAAAATTCCAAAAAAGTTGTGCCAAATACGGCTAAGTAATCTATTCTGGGATAAGAAAATTCTTAGTTCATAACATTTGTTTGAGGCGCCGGCACACTAAAGTTAGAGAATGGAAACTTATTTCATACTCACGGACAGATAAGGGTAAAGCTTAACGCCCCTGTCACAGAGCACATTAGTGCACAAAAGGTTGAAAAACTAAATCTTTAGGTTACTTAATAAAATGTCAATGCAGAGTATTATTTAGCAGATTATGAATGCAATTGTAATCATGAAAACATATCTTGACCAATTTATCAGAAGGAAGTTAACATAATCCTGGTTACAGTATCATATGGGATGATGTGAACTAACACTTGATAGAATTGCTATTAGTCACTATATATAAGTGTTTATCTTATATTGGTATACAGGGTTGTTTTTATGAAATGAAATTAAAAACTTTCACTTCCTTCATTATAGTAGAGTAAAAAGATAAAATCTCAATTGATATTTTCACACACATGAAAGGTGAATTTCAATTGTATAAGACGCCAACATTCTAATATTTTTCCTATTTTAGGAATTGGGTAGGTGGACCTTGGTGATAGGGTTAGAGCAGATTTTAAAATTGATCGAGTGAACATATTTTTCAAGGAAGAGTGAAAATAACTTTTTGCAACATCTGAATAATTGAATCATTATATACATGTATAAACATTACGATTCTAATCAAGTTAGAAAAAAAATTAAAACTGGTTTACAAATATTTGCTGGTTGGGATAAAACATTTCATTTCCATACACATGTACTTATTAAGTTAAGGTGGCACATTAGCTATTGTCTAAGATTTGCAGTTTATTGTTGTGTCATCAGCTAAAGGTTGCATTTCTGTTAATATTGTCAATGCAATTTCCCATTAATAAGGAACTCCTTAATTATACAGCTAAAACTGTATCACTTTTACTATGAGGTTTTGAAAAAAATCATATCCTAGAATTGAAAGTTCATATGCTCTACAATATTTTTCAAAGGTCAAAATATACGGCTGTGCGGCATATTTTAAACGTTTATATGCCCTGAACTTCTCAGAGTTTAACTAACACTAATTTTCTTAACTGCCCCCTCCTCGACTGTAGGGTTACCACAGATTTCAATATAAACAATATACACAGGTATATTTACTAGTAACATTCCCAATTAGTTATGTCTCTGTGAGATGCAACACAGAGAGCATAACTGGGAACTAGTATGTAAACAAAATTAATTTTCTATGAATATTCTAGATCTCCCCCAAAAGAGGTGTGGTTTGAGAAACAGCTGTATTTACAAAGTGCAACCTTTAACCAAAGCCTATGGGGTGGGGGGAGTGTAACAAAAATATAGAATTCCAAGTAAAGGCTATTGTAGCCTTATGATTTAAAGCAGTCTATTAATTGTTAATGCATGCTAATACCTCAACATTATCACAGGCTGGGACTATATGTCTATTGTTAGAGATTAATCTTGCTTTGTAATAATCATTCTATCTATAATTTCATTTTTCTATAATAAAACATTTAGTATGGACTCCTTTAACAAATATTGACTTGTGATATCTCCTGCAGCATATCAATCATATCACAATTGTCATACATAGTTAACATACTGATGTCAGTCATTATACAGGGATGAAATGATAAATAGATAGTGGATTCTCATAGGACAACATCTAACAAAGACTTCAGTGACTCTTTCACCAAAAATTGAACTTTAAGATCAATTCTAAAATTAAGATTTTTGTGAAAAGAGCCCCTGGAATAATCAAATAATTACAAAGAGTTTTAAAGATTATCATCAAGTAAAAATCATGTATGATCTCAATTTATCCCCTCTTTATACAAAATATGAATGATCTATCAGTAGTTTGATCTAGTTTCTATCAAACAGAAAACTTAACATTATTGTTGAAGCCGACATGATGACGTCATAAAAACAACGCAAAAACACCTACATGACAGGCAAGACAAAAACCAAAAGAGATAACACTTCAATATTTTTCTAAACAAAATAAGTTCAACATATTATGAACAGTAGTTTTAAGCTTTTGAAAGGGGCATAACTCTAAAACAGTGAAAGTGACACTACACAAATTCTAACTTGATCTATGTTTTATCGTAATGAGCATTATGTATAAGTTTACAAGCATTTGGTTGAGGCAAACCAAAATTAGAGAATAGAAACCACATTTGGGACATACATACAGACAGACTGAGAGACAAGGGTAAACACTTAGTGCCCTCTCTGCTGAAGCAGGGGCATACAAATAAATTTAAGCACACTTGTACTCATTAAACCCATGGATGTTCTAATCAAGTACTCTTTTGATAGGGTATGCATTAGTTTCTCTGATGATTTTATAAGCCCCCATAGAGATTATGAAAAGTTGGTAGGTATGCAGATTTAAAAAATTTCATTTTCATTTTGCCTGTCTCCATTCTTCATTGATATCTTGTGTTTTTCTTTGGTGACATAAAACTTTAAAATACATCTTTAGAAAAATATATCTTAGTCTTAACAGTGATTATTCCAAACCAGGAATTTGGTTGGTTCAATGTAACAAAATTTCCTTTTCAGTAAAGGCATGGCTTTATAATTAGATATGAATTTATTTTCATTATCTAAAATTATCACTGAGTTTCTGTGTCCCTAAATTTGTATAAAATGTCTTTTTTCCCCTCTATATCCTTTTCTACCCCTTACCTTATCATGGCTTTCCAGTTATTAAATCAAAAATGTAAAACAAAAAGGTTTCGTTACTAAATCCTGGAAAAGATGATCAACCACAGACAATATTTCTGTTATTTATAACCTGATCACAAAAGTTCAAGAAGTTCATGGATGACACTTGATAATAATGTATGTACAATTTTTACAATTTGATATCCCTTACATGAAGTACATGTAGTATAAACTTGTTCACATTTTATCAGAATAATTGAGGTAAAAAATTGTCTCTAAACATAACTTTTTTAATCTTTTTGCAATTATTATATACTATAGATACTATAGATAAAAAAAATATATATTTATCTGTTGTTTTTTAAATCTTTTTTTATCTTTTGTAAAGTTTTCCTACATATACGTTAGATGAAATGATAAGCTGATTTCTAGGGAAGTATGATTAAATATTTGTTTAGTTCAAATCTCAGTTATTTAACAGTCTGTGATGATGATACAGAGGACACAGATTTTGATAGTATCTGAGATATGGACTTGACCACCAAAACTTAACCTTGTTCACTGATCCATGAAATGAGGTCGAGGTCAAGTGAAAACTGTCTGACGGGCATGAGGACCTTACAAGGTACACACATACCAAATATAGTTATCCTATTACTTATAATAAGAGAGAATTCAACATTACAAAAATTCTGAACTTTTTTTCAAGTGGTCACTGAACCATGAAAATGAGGTCAAGGACATTGGACATGTGACTGACAGAAACATCTTAACATGAGGCATCTATATACAAAGTATGAAGCATCCAGGTCTTCCACCTTCTAAAATATAAAGCTTTAAAGAAGTTAGCTAACGCTGCCGCTGCTGCCGCTGCCGTAGCCGCTGGATCACTACCCCTATGTCGAGCTTTCTGCAACAAAAGTTGCAGGCTCGACCACTAGACTAGTAGTTTGTTTTTAAATCCTCATATGGTCTTTTTTTTATAATGGTTCATATGTATGTCAAAAGTGTTTGAGAGATTACTTTAGTGTGGTGTCCATCAGAGATTACTTTAGTGTGGTGTCCATCAGAGATTACTTTAGTGTGGTGTCCATCAGAGATTACTTTAGTGTGGTGTCCATCAGAGTTTACTTTAGTGTGGTGTCCATCAGAGATTACTTTAGTGTGGTGTCCATCAGAGATTACTTTAGTGTGGTGTCCATTAAGCTGAACTAGTACTGTGGATTCAGTTATTTTGGTGGGTACCAATTGCATGGATTAAGGAAAATGTACATGTTAATGTCAGTATTCACCTCAGAAACTTACAAAACCTTTGAATAGACTTATTAAGAAGGGATATAATTACGATACTGTTGTCAAGTCATTAAAGATTGCATATTTTGGCGTTAATATTGAGTCATTGATAAGGTCTTTGCATCGGAACTAAACACATTTATTCTAAAAACAGTTGTTGGCATGACACGGGTTATGTTCTTCTCATATATGTTATGACGGTATGATACTAAACCCCTAACGGGAAGGATTGTGCCTGATGTTCATATGATGAAATCATAATCTTTCAGTCAGTTTAGTTGAAGTCTGGAGCTGGCATGTCAGTTAACTGCTAGTAGTCTGTTGTTATTTATGTATTATTGTCATTTTGTTTATTTTCTTTGGTTACATCTTCTGACATCAGACTCGGATTTCTCTTGAACTGAATTTTAATGTGCGTATTGTTATGCGTTTACTTTACTACATTGGTTAGAGGTATAGGGGGAGGGTTGAGATCTCACAAACATGTTTAACCCCGCCGCATTTTTGCGCCTGTCCCAAGTCAGGAGCCTCTGGCCTTTGTTAGTCTTGTATTATTTTAATTTTAGTTTCTTGTGTACAATTTGGAAATTAGTATGGCGTTCATTATCACTGGACTAGTATATATTTGTTTAGGGGCCAGCTGAAGGACGCCTCCGGGTGCGGGAATTTCTCGCTACATTGAAGACCTGTTGGTGACCCTCTGCTGTTGTTTTTTATTTGGGCGGGTTGTTGTCTCTTTGACACATTCCCCATTTCCATTCTCAATTTTATTGATTGCTGAAGTCTGCATTTAACCTGAAGGATACTTGTTATTCATTGAGCATTTAATTTCGTGGTTCTGAACCAATGAAATCTACAAATATTGGTATCAAACAGAATAGTTTATTTGCCAGCTAATGCCTGCCTAGAGGTGCAAGGTTTTCCTACTGCAAACAGTTTTCAGACTGTTTTTTGCTTTTTGGTGTGTTTTTAATTTCAAGTATTTGTTATCAAAAGAGAGGCTATGTTACTTAACAAGACAGAAACTAAACAACAAAAATGGTCAACAGGTATATAAAAGGCGACAAGCTGCCTTCAATACTTTTGATTGATTGGTTGATTGTTGGTGTTTTAATGCCACTTTTAAAGCCACTTTTAAGTGCCACTTTTGTGCTATTTCATGGCAGGCAGTTTTATGGGTTTGAAATTAACAACTGCAGTGTTGACTGGTCACTTATTTCCAGTTGTCTAAAATATGTTCAAATTCAAAAAATATTTGTCAATAGTCTCAGTTCCTGTTTTGTAGGCTTTTACTGCCTTTTTTCACTTGGTAATCAAATTATAGGAATTATCTCCCTTACAACATTTTTATACAACTTGTAAATTTTCATATTAGAGAACATTCTCTCAAACACTTGCTCTCAGTTGACAGAGAACCAGAATATCCTAATGTTAAAGAATTTTATACTCCTGGAGTCAAAAGTCAGTAATATTAAAATAGTCCATTTACTTAGAGCATTGTATTGAAATGTGTCAACATCTACTTTATAACAAATAAACGGAGATCTTTAAACCAACCAAATGTTACAAATAAGCGATATCTTTTTTTATAATGTCCCACAAATGTATGGAAATCTTAAATTTGAATAAAAATGTAGAAAACATAATTTTCCCATCAGTTCCTGTCCTCACAGAAATATTTGATTCAAAGAAAGACAACTCTTGACAAGGAAAAAAGTTTTGAAGGTAATGTCAATAAAACAAGACCAATGACACTTCCCCTCAATTATGTCTTTTTCAATTATCATAAATAAGCTTCATTACATTTATATATAGCCCAAAGAAATATTTATATATTAATTTTATTTATTTCGGACTGACAGTCTGAAACATGACAGTATCATATTACCATAAACAAAACAATCTATAAATATACTCACAAACATCTGAATGACGCCTTTTTGACCACCGTGTTTTTTTCATAACATCGAAACTTTCCTTATGAAAACCTCCAAAATGGAACTCTCCGTCTACATCAAATTCATCGACCTCCATAATCAATGTTTTTTAAAAAGTATTCTAACAGAAAAATTATTCCAGTCAGTCAGACAAACTGATATTGAGAAGAATGATTATTGGTAATTAAATATCATAAATTTGTCACAATATTTTAACTAAAATGGCACTAAAACTGTAAATATTGTGATAATAATAGGTATATTTTACAATCTATGGTAATCATATAAACCAATTATCAGTGGCCAATAATAATCATATCATATTATCTCCTGGTTTATAATGATTGTATTCCAATAAGTTTATGAAGAAGTTGACCAGTTATCTCAGAATAACAATAACACTCCAGGTGTCAGTTTCTTTGAAGTCATAAATCATAGGTAGATATGCTGTTATCTCACCTGAGCAGCTGTAATATTAATTGTAACTTTAATCAAGTAGCATCATATCCAACCGGATCCTTGCAAATCCAATTATTTCCTCCAATATTTGAAACAATGTTTATTTTATATCCAATTGCAGTTATTACTTATTTATCTCTCTTAAAAAAAAAAAACTTCAATGAATATTGCTTCTGACAGCTTTACTCCTACCACTAAACATTTGAATACCAGTAACATCCATAAATCACATTGTTCTAATGTTCAAGATTTCTGCTTAATGAATTGTCTTCAATTATTCCGAATATTATTGTAAACCATTTTCAGTATCTACTGTTCGTCTTTTACAAAACTATTTATTTATTTACACTTATAAAGAAAAAAATAGTCCATAAAGTAATTAAAACCCAAAATGTTTACTAAATTAAAGCTTGGTGGTAAATTCCTGCCCTCATGCTCAGGATGATAAACATATACCTACAACTAAAGGTGGTGTCATTGTCTTTGTCAATGTCAATCAAAAATTAAATGCAGACAGGTAAATTGTTACAAACTTCATGTTGTTTTTCTACTTGCACAATAAAATTACCATCATAATTGTAGGCAAAACTTAACTTATCTTTGAAGTGAAGGTCATCATTCTCAAATGTTGCTTTAATTTTTTTAATTTTCTTGCAATATGATTTTTTTTAAGGTCAAACGTAATGTATCAAGTATCATAATGTAAAGAATATATATCACACAAAGTCCTTGAACTCTTTGCCATACTTCAGTTAAAGAGGGGACAGAATTTATTGGTTTGTTTGCCATACTTCAGTTAAAGAGGGGACAGAAATTATTGGTTTGTTGGTATTTAATGCAACTTTCAGCAGTCTTGGATATATCATATGGCTGCAAGTAGAGATGATAAACAATGACATAGAACAGAAAACCTTGCACTCCTTGTCAATAAATGTCTGATTCAAGCACACCTCACTGCATACTCAAAAACTTCAGTGGCGTTTGATCACTGGAAATGATTTGTAAACCTTGACCTTGGGTCTGCAACATTTGACTATGATAATGACCTTGTTAAATAACACGTAATCGAATGTTATGCATGCCATATCTTTTAATACTGAGAACAGTGAAACAAAACATCTTCATTGAAATTTCTAATGTGAACCTTAAAGGTCTGCAACACCAATTCTTAAGTTTATGACCTTGACCTTTTATCTGTATTCCAAACTAATTATGATAAACTTTCCAGTCATGATGAACAATTACTGAACCACTCAGAATATTGACAGAAAAACTTGTTATCCCTGAGAAGCTTAAATCTAATTTATACAGAATGACAAAAGCATTATCAAATGCACCACATTATCATTTAAAAAAATATTGAGACAGAAATTCAAACATATATATATATAAATATAGTGCTTCAAACAACATTTTAAATTTTTGTGTAATTAAACTTGTAGACAGGAAATTGTTTCTTAAAACTCATTTCCTCATTAAGATTCTAATTTTACTTTTAAAAGCAAAAATGCACTTAAAATACTTATGACTTCATATTTTAAAAGTTTTTAAAGCCATTTCAATAAGTCTTGATCTATTTTAAGTACAATCAATTCTGAACAAGACTGATTGATAGTTGGTGTTCATTGTGCCTCTTTCCGTGTTGACTACTTGTATTTCATAGAGCTTAGTTTTTGTTTGAGGAGAAATTAAGCCAAACCATAGGAGTATTAACGAATAGCTGGTTATTTTTGCAGAGTGCAAATTTTACGCCTATTTTTGCGGCCAGAACAAAATCGCCCAAATAAATTCCGCTAATTTAAAACAGCTCATACAAAGGTATTGATAAAGTTTTGAACCTGCCAAAATAATAACCGCAAAAATATATTGTATACCTAATTCAATGGAAGTCGTGAAAATTTAACACCAATTAAAATAAGCCGCTTTGCGCTATATTATAAAATATTTTCAAGACCAAACTAAAGTGGAAAACCACAAACTTCAGTAGATATTACTGGTAATCTGATAATTCTAAATTTGTTGAGAATGAAGTGTTTAATTGATTATTCTGTCTAAAATCAAGACATAACCAGTTATCTTGTGTTGTACTTATTTTTTGTTTTTTTGCTGTGTTGGTGTATTTTGAAACAACATAACTTTATTTATGCAAAGCATGAAATGTTATTTGCATAAATATGTTTATCGTGTCAAGAATACAAAGTTAATTGTTTTTAATTATCATACTGGGAATTCAAATTAATTACCGGAAACTTAATCCCAAAATTTTATGTAAATTGTTTTGTAAATAAACAAAAGATTGGTGACCGATTAAAAAAAGCTAGGCGGATGGAACGAAGAAAAAAAAATTTGTTGACAATTATATGCCAATCAAACCATTAAAATTATAACTACCCCTGAATGTAAAATTTAATTAATTATTAAAATGTTACTCAATAATTCCATATCAATTTTGTACATAATGTTTTCCTTCTAAAGGTATTATCTTAGACAATTTTAACAATTGATTTTAAACCAGAAGTCATTTTGAGTTATACCCCTTTTCTTAATATTTCAAAAAAGTAATTTCTCTTAAGAATTTAAAATATTTCAACGTTTAAGAACGTCAATTTGTCAAATTCAGCCTTAATAATTCAAACACATAAAACTGTAAATGACATTTTGACAAATACGGCCCATTAAAATGTGTTTTTGTGATCTAAAAGTGTGAACGATGTATGTTAAAAAGTATGACATATTTATTAGACGGTAATAACAATGTATTTGAGAGTTAAAAACAGGTACATTTAGATTCATTAGATATCTCTCACAGCCGTGACACATAACAGTTAGTACTTTACAATTTGTTTCTAATAACTGTACATCATTTTTGATACATTATTACCAACTATTGTTAAGGTCTTTTTTTTAATGTTGTTTGTAAAACATTTTAAATATCTTTAAATGCTTTCCTGAAACAATTTTTCGGTGTTTATTTTTTTTTCACTTCTCAATATCCGTAACTTTTGAAGGAGTACTAAGAAATAAAGAACAACCACTTATTACATCATATCTCCAAATACTTTTTTTGGGGTACAAGACCAATATATGAGGTTTTTGCAACATAATTTGTCAATATCATAAATAAACCAGTAATTGTAAAACACATTTTATATGATCATTGCATTTAAAATGCACAAAAAGAAAACTAACATGTTATGTATAGGTAATCACTGTATATCTCGGTCCTGCAGTACAAAGTTCAATATCTAAGGTTTTTATTGAAGAAGCTAAATGTTTTTGTGGATAATAAAATCTCTATGAGTTCCCTCCAGGGGTATGATTGCCAATGAATATGTATGTCTTAATTTTATGGGGGTTAAACTCCTTTTTGATTAGTACAGATAGACAAGACCATAATTTATCAATTTCCAAGGAAACTGTTACTGTTATAATTATATAAGCTCTTCCATTAGAAATAACTTGATTTTGATAATATAAATCCGTGATGTTATAAACTGATATACATTGCTAGCCTACTGTAAAGATGTCCAATTACATTCAATTAGAAGTATAAATTATAATCTATACTGGGTAAATGTGGCATGTTTTATGTTTTTATAATCTTCTCTTGCTCTGATATTGACCTTATAGTGAAGGTCAAACTTTCAGTATAAAACTGACCATCATTAGAACATGTGACCTCAGGGTAGAAACTGGCCAACAAATAATTACATCTCTTACTAGTCAACATTCACACTTTATTACAATAAATGACATTAAATACAACCCTCTACTTTAATAATCTCTATCTTTTTTCATCTCAATATCTTTGTTTCTAGAAAATGTCCCAAACAACTGACACAAATTGGTAATAGTACATTTCCCTATTAGGTATTTCTTTTCCCACAGCCCTATCTTAACATCTAAAATTCAGTCACCTTTATTTAAAATACTGTTTTGGTTACTAATATGGGGACAAAGTCCCCTATTACAGTAGAAAATTCAATAAAAAAAAATTAAAAAAATCCAGAATTTTTCATTGTACTTATGAACTTAAAATCGTTCAATTTTTTTTTTGTCGCGTTTTTAAATTTCCGGATCTGGGCAGAAATCTACTTCCGTTTCCAGTCTTGTTTGCATGAGACTTTGAATAAAATGTATATTTATCAATCTAAGAAAGGAACTTAATACTAATTCATTTTTAAAAATTGTTTGTTATAAAAAAAAAACGTTACCTGATGACAGCGTTTCTTTGTTTACATTGAATATGACGTCATAACTTAAATAACGTCACAACTAAAATCCCTAACAACAGAATCAAAATCGGAAACGTTACAGTATTTCCGTTTCTCTTTTTAACATGTTTGATTAAAAAAAAAAATCATACAGACTTCCTCCCCATTCACAGGTAATGCCTGCCTCATATTATTAATACCCTGTGCACTACATACATTTTTAAATTTGGAAAGTAAAATGAAACATTGTTTGATACAATTTTTCCAGTCTCTGAGAAACCAGGAATCTTTACTTTGTGATGAATTTATATAAGGGAACACTCTGATTTTTGTAAGGGAACAAACTCTGATTTTTGTAAGGGAACTAACTCTGTGTTATGTAAGAAAGCCAACTCTTTCTTTCATTGACTGACAGATAGTTCTTAAAGTTTTTCCATCTAAAAGAATCATAAAATGTACAGGTATGGTATAAGGAAGAAGTAACTTAAACTTAAAAAAAAATCATTTCCTCCAAAATATTTTGTATATAAGGGAATAAACTTTAATCTTCTGATTGTTTGTAGTTTTGTATACAAGGAAATTAACTCTAACAGTCTTCTACTACGTCATGATTCTCATAAAAAACAGGGATAATTTAAAAACACAGGGATCCCAACTAACGCAAAATAAAACATAAGAAAATCAAGCCTTACTTTTTAACAAATGAATACCAAAACAGGATATAGAAGAAACAAAGGAGGAATTACCATCAAAATTTCAATGTAGGGAAAAATAAGCCCCTTCTTATCATATTGTATTAAAAAAAAACTTGTAGCTTTTCTATCAAATCCTCCTTTCAGAAAGAACGCAATTTAGTTATGTCCTCAAGTGAATATATTTTTCAAGAATAAACTCTTACCCTTTCGACCAAATCCTCCTCCAAGAAAACTGGAATGTCTTGTAATGCCAATACTTCTTCCTGAAAAAGATAAAAAGTACTGTTTATAATAAATTGCTGAATCTTGTTCATATTATTTTATAATGCCTATATGTTAACAAAACTATCAGGTATAAATAGGTGAATAAAAGTGGATGAAGGGGTATATGTCAATAAGACTTTTGTCAGGAATCTGATGTTCAGTGGTTGTCCTCTGTTGGTTCCTAAGTGTTTCTCGTTTCTCATTTTTTATATAGAATAGACTGTTGGTTTTCCGGTTTGAGTGGTTCAATTTACACTAGTAATTTTTGGGGCCCTTTATAGCTGGCGGTTCAGTGTGAGCCTAGGCTCTGTGTTGAAGACCGTACCTTGGCACTCATACCACATCTTCCTATATCTATTTGAATTACTCAAAATACAGTCAATACAGTAACACTGTGGAATACAGATGATAAAAATGGGTAAAGGGTTTACTGAACCCTGCACCATGCCTGTGAATGCTGCAAAAATGTAATGGTGACTACAAACAGCATATCAGATTATGTTTATTGATCTTGAAATTTTATTACAATCTTTACACCAAGATGTCCTTAAATGTAATTATATACATGTACCTTGCTTTTATCAAGCTGCATTTATCTACTTTCAAATCATGGAAAGTTCCTCCTGTATTATTGAACACTATCCTTCTGCGTTAACAATAATATCTTGGTTTAAATAAGAATCACACATTCGGGCTAACATGTTCAAGGTGTATCTATTCAAAATTTTCTTAAGGGTCAACATTTTCAAGGATTGTGAAATAGTTGTATGTTCTTGGATATACATATGTTTTTTATAACTAAATGGATAGTTTTCATTATAAAACTGATGTACATATACTTTTTTCTGAAGGAAATTCTTTAATTTGTCCACATTTAGAAAAAGTTTACTTTTTTTAATTGTTTGCTTCCAGGAAGCAATTCGCCAACATATTTTCTGTATGAAAAGTGACTTAGCGTGACCCTTCTCGTAAAAATCTGGCGAGCGCAATATGCATGGGTCTGTCATTAAAATAAACAATTATCTGATTGTACAAGTTAACACGTGCTCAATTTCCATGCTTCTTTGTTTTTACTATAAGGAAACAATCTGAAAACTAAGGCTTTAATATCATTAATCATTATACGGTAATTATTTGCGTAAAAAATGATAAAATCGTGCACAGAAGACTAAGTTTTTGATATATACATGCATTGGTTCAAGTATTGGATAAACATTATTTTTCACCAGTCACTTGTTACTGAAAATGCTGCTGAAATACATTAAAGCAGCATGCAATTTGAATGGTTATGGATGGATGGTTGGATGGACAAATTCTATTGGGTTAAATATAAGGTATATTACTTATGTATCAAAATAACCCAATACACTATGTCATTTGCTGTATCAATCTCCATTGAAGAGGATCATTACCTGATCAGACTTCAAAGGAATTTACCTGAGAATGATTGACAGGTGTAATTAACAAATTTATACACCTGATTGATCATGGTAAATTTAGTAAGGTTTTCTGTACAGAGAAAAGACTAAACTACTTCCAAAAATTTCAGAAACAAAACAAAAATATTTACAGACTAATGTCTTGTTGGTTAGTTCATCTAAACTCGTAGGTTTATTACACAATCTTCACTTGCATATTCTTAAATACTATTCCTTGGTGAAATATCTTATTGGTATGTTAGGTGTCCCCTCTTCCTTAAATTTAAATTGACGGCATCCAATACCACAAAGACTCAATTAAGTCAATCCAACACTACAACCTTTTCCCTAAAATTCTATCAATCCTGTCATATGATAAGCTGGAAGACTTTCCCACTCTGTTGTGGTTAGTGTGGTTAATAATCATTCATTTAAATCAATTGTTTACTAAATAAACATATTTTCTTAAAAATAATAAAAGTCAGGGTCATATTCTTATTTGTCAAAATAATGAGATGTTGTATAAATCAGTTTTTAAAATATCTCAGTTACATATTATAAAGATAAGTAGTAAGTAGGTTTTTATGAAAAGTAAACAAAGTACCAGGAAAGAAAAGCTGACAGTGATTGGTTTAAGTAAAATTTTTAATATATAATTATTATTACAGTAAAATCTGATTAAACTGAACTCCATCAGATCGGAAAACTTAGTTCAGATTAAATACAGGTGAGCAGTTTCCAGGATTTTGATTTTTGACAGGTTTCACTGTTTTATTAATCCTGTATACAGGAATGTCTGTGACTGAACTCTATACCAGGGTATCAAACAGATTTATCTAATGAACCATGTATGAAAATAAAGTTTATTCAATATAATTTAATTACTTATTGTTTGCTTCATTATCTGGTACCTGGATGAGACAGACCTGGTTTTTAGTATCTGGTACCTGGATGAGACAGACCTTTTTTTGTATTATCTGGTACCTGGATGAGACAGACCTGATTTTTATTATCTGGTACCTGGATGAGACAGACCTGGTTTTTATTATCTGGTACCTGGATGAGACAGATATTATCTGGTACCTGGCTGAGACAGACCTGGTTTTTGTTATCTGGTACCTGGCTGAGACAGACCTGGTTTTTATTATCTGGTACCTGGCTGAGACAGACCTGGTTTTTATTATCTGATACCTGGATGAGACAGACCTGGTTTTTATTATCTGGTACCTGGATGAGACGGACCTGGTTTTTATTGTTTATTTTGCTTACTCATGATGTTGTGTAACAGCCGGTCAAATTCAAGTCAATACAAAACACTTGATATTATAATATAATGGGAAATAAGAAAACAGAATATTGATTGATTAAATTGTGGAATATAATAAAATTGTATCAGTTAAAAGTTCTACAGAACTTATCTGACATGTAAATATATAGTCTATATGTACTGATTTTAAATAAAACTTCTATATTTTGTCTTAACTTTCCTCTGTATCAAGTTACCAGCCAATCATTATAAGAATTAAGTTCAGTCAAGGTCATTACACCTTTCATCAAGGGCAATAACTTAAGTTTGAGATTGTGAAGAGGTCATTTCCATGGAGCCTGACTGTTGAACATTTTATTTCAGTCTCATTGCAACATGAAATGTCAAAAATTTTGGTGCTTTAGAGCATTAATAAGAGAACAAGAGTGCACACGCTGAAATGTCTCGCCTTCTATACTAATCATTGATATTATGTTGATAGTCCTAAGTAAAAAGCTAAGCTTTATAACAACTGTACCATAAACTTAACATTAACCAAGATAACTAAACAAAGACCAATGAACCTTGAAAATGAGGTCAAGGTCAGATGAACCATAACAGGCAGACATGTACAGCTAACAATGCTTCTATACAACATATATAGTTGACCTATTACTTATAGTTTAAGAAAAATAGACCAAAACACAAAAACTTAACACTGTGCAATGAACCAATAAAATGAGGTCACGGTCAAATAAAACCTGTGCGACTGACATAAAGATCATAAAATATTTCCATACACCAAATATAGTTGACCTATGGCATATAGTATTAGATAAAAAGACTAAAACTCAAAAACTTAACTTTGACCACTGAACCATGAAAATGAGGTCAAGGTCACATGACATCTGCCCGCTAGACATGTACACCTTACAATCATTCCATACAACAAATATAGTAGACCTATTGCATATAGTATGAGAACAACAGACCAAAACACAAAAATTTAACTATAACCACTGAACCATGAAAATGAGGTCAAGGTCAGATGACACCTGCCAGTTGGACATGTACACCTTACAGTCCTTCCATACACCGAATATACTAGCCCTATTGCTTATAGTATCTGAGATATGGACTTGACCACCAAAACTTAACCTTGTTCACTGATCCATGAAATGAGGTCAAGGTCAAGTGAAAACTGTCTGACAGACATGAGGACCTTGCAAGGTACGCACATATCAAATATAGTTATCCTATTACTTATAATAAGAGAGAATTCAACATTACAAAAAATTTGAACTTTTTTTTCAAGTGGTCACTGAACCATGAAAATGAGGTCAAGGGCATTGGACATGTGACTGACGGAAACTTCGTAACATGAGGCATCTATATACAAAGTATGAAGCATCCAGGTCTTCCACCTTCTAAAATATAAAGCTTTTAAGAAGTTAGCTAACGCCGCCGCCGATCACTATCCCTATGTCGAGCTTTCTGCAACAAAAGTTGCAGGCTCGACAATAAAAAAATATTGCATCCATTACATTATTGTTTAAGGGCCAAATGAAGGCCACCTCCAGGTGCTTGATTTTCTTGCTGGACTGAGGTCCTATTGTTGGCCTTGGGCTGTTTAATTCTCTGCTACATGTATTTTGATTGTTTTTTGTCTCTTTCACACATTCCCAGTAAAAATTCATTGTGCTCTGTCATAGGGTTAAGAAGATCTAAAATTCAAGCTCTTGCCTTAGCCCTCAAATGAATATAACAAAATTGAGTAAAACTGCAAAAATCCAAATAATCTTGACTATTTGTCTCACTCATAATGATGAATGATATACAGCTCAACCCACACCTAAAATGATATTCGTGCAGGAAGTGCATCTTTATATATACCGTAATTGATGGCATTAAATCACCTGTTGGGCATTGTATGTATATAAAAGTAAGGAGAAATGGCTAATTTCATATGAGACAACTAACCACCAAAACATAATGCAAAGATGTTCTCTAATTCATTAATAAGCCTAAATATTTCTGTAAATACCAAACGTTTGCCAAAAAAAATATGACATTTAATCAACCTACAACTTCATAATTAATGATGTAACAATCAAATTGTGTCATCAAGAATTAGCTAATATTTACATAACAGATACAGATCCATGCAGGCTTTGGAAAACAATAAGCAAAGTTTAAAATGTGACATATAAAAATTCTATGCATCAACTATATATGTAGCCTCCGTAAGTGGTTGGGACTCCTGACCCTCCCCTCTAAATTAACCTCTGCATAAGTTGATCTCTTCTTTAAGAAGAATTTGCTGAGCCAAATTAGCCAATAACTTGAACTTGAACAAAATTACCTCAAGAAAATTTTAAAAATCCTCATAGGCTTGAACTTCTTATTTTTTTTTATTCAAAATTTAACTAAAGCTATTTATTGAGTATTCTTGTGCTTAAATTCCTTACAGTTTTAAGAAGTATGCAGGTTTGATATATTTCTGGGTTTCAAATGAAAAATAAGTTAATTGGCTTATATATATTATTTAGATTTAATATCATATGAATAATATATACAAGTAATCAAAAGAGGATAACTGCAGAACCAATACAAGTAAATGATAATTAAACCTCCCCCTTTTTTTGTGTCCCACAATAAAAGTAACAAACATACCTCTTCTTGGAGCAGAGACCGGTAAATTTTGTCCTAAATTGAATGTGACAGAACGTTTTACACCTTTGAATATTCTAAACCGATTCTGTTTCATGCTGGGAGACTGGTGTAAGTCTGTTAGCCTGCTCTCGTCTCTCAAACGCTGCATTTTGATTTCTCAAAGTTTTCAAATTATTTGACATCTAACAAAATTCCATTTTTTTTTAATCACACAAAATTCTGATATCAAATTTTTTTCAAATTCATCAAATCTTCAAAAGTCAATCTATTTCTGAAATTCTAAATTTAATTCAAAATTTTCCACTTATATCTAATTTTCACTCAAAAAATCTCTGATGCTATCAATGTTTTCCACCTATTTGGTACTGATACTATATATACTCCATCTCCCATTAAAGGCACTCTAGTCTCCTACAGTCTCCAGTCACATTAAAATTCCACAATGTAAACAGATACTTTTATCAATGAAATAATTAAATCCCTGGTAAGAATGTCTTTGTTTAGAAATGTACTCACTTTGTTAAAGGTTGTTTACCTTTAGGTGTCAAAAATCACTTGATCAAGTAATGATGTATTAATTATTGTCACCTCTCAAAATCACTCACTTATAACCAAATATTAGTATTACTTATAACATTAAAATAATTTCCCCCCATTATCCTCCTGAAAAAAGTCTATTATTCTAATTTCAAAGATGTGAACTGTGAATTATCCTTTACTATTAAGCTCCATCATTTCACTGACTTGATTGAGGACTCATAAATGCACGAAAATCATTTTCAATAAATATTTTCTCACTTAACAATTATTTTGAAAGTAAACGATAATATTCACAATTTTTTACAGTATATTATACGTTTGTGAAGTCCTTTGTTATAACTTATATAACGTGTAAGTATTGGAAGACTATATTCAGATGTTTACTTCCATATGTTACCACAGGAATGTAACGTTAGTCATATTTGGTATTAAAAAAACACTATTTTTTTACCATTTTTAATTAAGTTCCGGTTGCCAATAAATTCAGTATCAGTAGCATAAATCACATTAAACTTTGTAAATAAGGTAACAATAAGTTTTCTCAGGTTAAATGTAAAGAACTTTAATTGCTTTTCCCTTTTTCTATCGTGACTGAAATTTTTGTTAAAAGACATAAAGGGTGATTTCTATACACTATGTTAAATTGAAATTGCCATCGCAGCCTCCATGTCAAGATTTTATCATACAAATAGTTTCGTGGTAGTGCCCATGCATACCTGTAGGTAATTACTCCAGGTAGATAGAACCTATTGTATGCTGGATCACATGTCCAAAGTCAAATGGTCATTCTATACCAATATACTTAAGTCAGAAAATCAGAATAACTATATATTGGCTCACCTGGTATTGAAAAAAAACCCTTCATCTTTTGAATTCAAAAAATGCCGCCTATTGAATTTTGACATGGATAAAAATAAATTTAGCAAGGTCTCATTTGCAAATTAATATCCCCTGGCCCTTTTAAACTTCCCAGAAATTTACTTTACTGTTAAAGAGAAATGATCTGAAAAAAAATGTACTCGAGTCCCAGTTGATTCCCATTTCCATATCCCCTGGCCATTTATAATTCCCAGATCTTACTTTACTGTTAAAGAGAAGCCCAGAAAAAAAGGTGACAGGGTCCCAGTTGATTCCCATTTCAATATCCCTGGCTGGCCCTATATAATTCCCAGATCTTACTTTACTGTTAAAGAGAAGCCCAGAAAAAAGGTGACAGGGTCCCTATTGATTCCTTTTCAATATCCCTTGGCTCTTTAAAAATTCTGTCACAACTTATAAAGTATAAAGAATTTCGACCTTTCATATTCTCTGCTGATTTTTTCTAAATACAAAAAAACAATGTATGTCTGACTGGAATACTATAGATACAAAGGGTTATTATAAACGACCAGTAATTACATGTAGCTCTCAAATTCC
The DNA here is from genome assembly GCA_019925275.1 of Mytilus edulis. Lineage (NCBI taxonomy): Eukaryota > Metazoa > Mollusca > Bivalvia > Mytilida > Mytilidae > Mytilus > Mytilus edulis. The sequence goes on from CM034351.1 coordinate 113,194,236, forward strand.
TTCAAAACAGGTGAGCTAATAGGTTTCACCTGACATTTACCTTATATATGTATCTAAAATAAAAATAAAAATTTCATTTCCCATTTGTTAAAAACTAAAATGCAGAGGTCAAACTTTTAAATATTTTGTGCCCTTGGCTATTTGTAACAAAGCCACAGCTCATTTAAACAAGCTTTAATTACATTTTAATAGATTTTCCATTAGATCACCACCCCTGGCTACTTGACAAGTATCTAAATATTTACCTATTATACCATATAATTAGGGCCTAATCTATCACGACTAATTCATTTTTATTCATCCTATGTCAATACACAATACATATCATCAATTATTTGGTAAGAATGTCACAATGATTTAAAGAAATCGTCATGGAAATACTATTTTTATTATTACGTAAAACATGTAATACATCAGAACAGAATTCCATCAATTATATTCACAACATGAGCATAAACAAAATAACCAATCTAATATGCAAACCCTACACTTAGTACAAAATAAATAAAATTTGACAAAAAAATAAATCAGGAGGGGTGTTACTCGTGAATGAGGGATCATTGATATAGACTGAACCAGAAATTTCAACTTGAATGAGGGATGTTCTAGGTTCATTGTCACTTTTTTTTAGTCATTAATTTGTTTTTGAGGAATGGTGCTTTCATACATAGGACTACACTTTTCCTGTCCTGGTTTTAAGCCCTATCTGATTACAACTGTCACTTTAAATGTAGGTCTTTCCTAAAATACATCAATCTAAATGTCTATTACTGGACACTATCAATGAAGCCACCAAAGACATCTGTATATAATGCTTGACAAAAATCTTCTAAAGTTAAAATTGAACAGAAAGAGCTCTACTTCCAAAAGGCAATATCAGAAAGATGTCAACTCATCTATATATGCACAAAATGCAAAAATTAACTGAATATATAAAATACAACATTTTCAATATACCTGTTATACTTGTATTGATCTGATGTTAACAGCTGTTCGTCTGACAGGCAACATATTTCAGTGTGTATTTCTAAGTAATGTCTTCTTAGTAATTTGCAGGGTTTGGCAGAAATACTGCTAATTTAGAATTTAAGGCGTATATTTATTAAGCTTTAGTAGAAAACTGTAAGGCGATTTAACTGTACATTGTTGTTGTATGAATAAAAAGAGATGTAGAACAAATTTCAATAAGACAGCAAACAAACAATACAAATAATTAAAAGACATCTTAAGGTTTTCAGCAATAGACAGGTGTATATACATTATACAAAGTCCTAAATTATCCCAATTCTAAACTAGTTGTGAACTATCATATATATGTCATTAATTATATATTCTCTAAATGACAAAAAAGCATGAAGATATTACAGTTTACTGACATGGGCCATGACAACTACTGACAAGGTTGCTTACTTGTGAAGGGTGCTTGGACACGAGATGGAGTTTAACTAGTTTTTATTGAGATCTCAACCCTCCCTCTTTTCTGTCTCTCTACAAACTAACATAATATACTATTCTAACATACACCAGGATGTCATTAAATGTAATTGGGTATTCTGCCTTAACCATGCTTTACCATAGAGCATGTTATAATTAAATAAGTAACAGCAACAACAGACTCCACCTGAGACCAAACAATGATTTTTTTTTTAAATTTCTTTATTGCAAAACTAATTTTTTTTTATCAGTGAGCATTTATCTAGGGAATATAGACAATGTATGTGAAAGAGACAGCCAACTGATAGTTTACTATAAACTAGTATGTCTTAAATATTGAATATTTCATACTATTAAGATGTGGAAAAATTTGTAGAATTATCTTACAAAAAGGTATCAAGCATTTTTCAATTCAGAAATAAACCCATTTCCATTCTAAATTTTATTAAGAACATTTTATAGGCCTGACATAAAGACCCACACATTATAATTTTGACTTTTGCACATTTATGCCACTACAAAACAATGTCTTCAGTAAACCTGTCACATAATTATCAACTATTATGTCTCTGTGTGTGGGATACATGTACATATACTAACCCCCTTGTCACAGTCATGTTTACATATGTAGCAAACAATGTTTGCGTTGGTCAGATTCTGTCAAAGTTGACACCTTTAATGGTTTTAATAACAGATATTTTGTGTCCTTGTTGTCTAATCTGGTGAACCTATACAAAAACATAGTGGTAAACAATGTACCTTTCTTTCTTTGAAAATTTATTAAAAAACAAGAGGCTCTCAAGAGCCTGAATCGCTCACCTTAATTTTTTTGGTTAAATCTCTCATCAATGATTATTTTGGCTTTTCAATTTATTTAAATGTTCTTTGAATCGTCCTATTTTCTTCAAAAGCAAAAAAAAATCATTTTCTCCTATGTTATATTTTAGACATAGGAGCTATGTTTCTGACATACAAGGAAATGAAATATAAAATTTATACTAGATACTCTGAAACTCATTTAGCCTAAGTTTGGCTGAAATTGATACAGCAGTTTCAAAGGAGAAGATTTTTTAAAGTAAGTCAACATGATGAACAAATTGTGAAAAAAGTCTTTAAAGGGCAATAACTCCTTAAGGGGTCAATTGACAATTTTGGTCAAATTGACTTATTTGTAGATCTTACTTTGCCTAACATTTTTGCTATTAACAGTTTATCTGTATCTATAATAATATTCAAGATAATAACCAAAAACTGCAAAATTTCTTTAAAATCATCAATTCAGGGGCATTATACCTGAAAAACCAGTTACCCAATTCGGCTGAAAATTTCAGGACAGGTAGACTTTGACCTAATAAATACTTTAACTTCTTGTCTTATTTGCTCTAAATGCTGGAGTTTTTGAGATATAAGCCAAAAACTGCATTTTACCCTGTGTTCTATTTTTAGCCATGACGGCCATGTTTTTTGACGAAATAAAAAATAAAGCACAAACTTTATTTAATACACCCTACTGATCATTCAGTTGAAGTTTGGTTGAATTTGGTTTAGTAGTTTTAGAGGAGAAGATTTTTTAAAGTTAGCAAATATGATGAACAAATTGTGAAAAATTGCCATTAAAGGACAATAACCCCTTAAGGGGTCAATTGACAATTTTGGTCATATTAAATTATTTGTAGATCTTACTTTGCTGATCATTTTTGCTGTTTACAGTTTATCTTTATCTATAATAATATTCAAGATAATGACCAAAACTGCAAAATTTCCTTAAAATTACCAATTAAGTGGCAGCAACCCAACAATGGTTTGTTTGATTCATCTGAAAATTTCAGGGCTGATAGAACTTGACCTAATGAACATTTTTACCCCATGTCAGATTTGCTCTAAATGCTTTCGTTTTTTAGATATAAGCCAAAAACTGCATTTGACCCCTATGTTCTATTTTAAGTAACGGCGGCCATGTTTTTTGACGGATCAAAAATCGAAGCACACACTTTGTGCAGGATAATCTAAGGAACAATCATGCTAAGTTTCATTCAAATCCATTCAGTAGTTTCAGAGGAGAAGATGTTTGAAAAATTGTTAACGACGACGACAACGGACGCCAAGTGATGAGAAAAGCTCACATGGCCTTTTAGGCCAGGTGAGCTAACAATGATATTTTATTTGATATCTATTCTTATTCTTTTATTGACTAAAATGGTAGTAAAATTCTGGACAACATTAAGCCAGAATTCTCAAACCCTTATCTTGTTAAATATTTTCTTGTATCCTGTCTTTTTTTTCTTCCCTAATCATACAGTAATATAACAAACAAGATACCAATCCTCCTTGATACATGTAATGATCGGTTTAATATTTATTTAAAATATCATAGTTATATAGTTATAGACTTAGACAGGTCTACACACCCTACATGAATCAGAGAAGAAAATAACTGCATATCTTATCTTAAGTCTCTTACAAAATTTAATTAGTTTGTTACATATTTTTATTCTGGCAAGGTTATCATAAGCCAGAATGGGAGATAACTCTAAAAGATATAATTGAATGTTCTCAAACCTTTCCAAAAAAATGGAAAACAAAATAACAGATATATAGGATTAGCTATTCAGAGATAAGAATTTCCTTGAGATTTACCATCTTACAATTTTTTTTACCTTTCAGTTTGCACTTTGTTGAAGTATCTAAAAGCAGGTCTACATAAACAGAGAGTTGTAAACTGCTACACCACTTAGTCCTGAGTGGTATTTGATATATTGAAAATCATAACACATCTTCTTATTGACACCACACAGCAGTAAAAACAGATGTAAACATAGAAACATGGACCAGTCCCTCAACATTTCTAGGAAAACATGGACCATTTGTTTTTACCTTCCACGTGTCCATAACCACAATAGCTTCAATGAGGTTTCTTAACAATTCTGTGATGACTTGGACCATTATAACCTTAAAGTGTCTCCAAACACTAAATAATCAATGTTATTCCATATTGATTAAATTTTAGTAGGTTTTTCTATATGATTGGGATTTTGAATAAAAAAGCATATTCACCTGAGAAAGTGTTATTCACCGCGCTAAACGTCACACGCTTTCACATGTAACGTTATGGTAAACATTTTCATGTACAATTTGTTTTGGTACATGTTTGTAATCAAATACATTTTCTTCTCTCGGAATATGGAATAAAACAATTACTGTCTTTTGTTTCGGTAAATATGGAGTTTAATTGACTTTTGAAAAACTGATATTCACTTCGGCCGTCGGCCTCAGTGAATATCATTTTTCAAAAGTCAATAAAACTGCATATTTACCTCATCAAAAGACAGTAATTGTATATTATTCTGTATTGGTATTATTTTAGTAGGTTTCTCTATATGAATTGGATTTTGAATAAAAAAGCATATTCACCTGAGAAAGTGTTATTCACCGCGCTAAACGTCACACGCTTTTACATGCAACGTTGTGGTAAAATATTTCATGTAAAAAAAAATTGGTATATGTTTGTAATTAAATACATTTTCTTCTCTCAGAATATGGAATAAAACAATTACTGTCTTTTGTTTCGGTAAATATGGGGTTTTATTGACTTTTGAAAAAACTGATATTCACTTCGGCCGTCGGCCTCAGTGAATATCATTTTTTCAAAAGTCAATAAAACCGCATATTTACCACACCAAAAGACAGTAATTGTATAATATCCCTTGAAAATTCTACAATAACATGGACCCTTGTCAGCTTTTGGTGTCTTCAGTCAATAAGGTCCCTTGGCAATTATGCAATGAACTGGACCCTTGTTAGATTTAACGTGTCTTCGGTTAATAAGATCTCTTTAACAACATGGACCATTGTTACCTTTTGGTATCTCCAAACACTTAAGACTCAAAGATATCCCTTTAAAATTCTACAATAACATGGACCAGTGTAACCTTTTAGTGTCTTGGGTCAATAAGGTCCCTTGACAATTCTACAATAACATGGACCAGTGTAACCTTTTAGTGTCTTGGGTCAATAAGGTCCCTTGACAATTCTACAATAACTTGGACTATTGTAAGCCTTTAGTGCCTTGGGCCATTAAGGTCCCTTGACAATTTTACAATAACTTGGACCATTGTAAGCTTTTATTGATTTTTATATTAAAGTGTCTCCAAAAAATAAAGACTCAATGATATCCCTTGAAAATTTTACAATAACATGGACCAATTGTAAGCTTTTAGTGTCTTGGGTCAATAAGGTCCCTTGACAATTCTACAATAACATGGACCAGTGTAACCTTTTAGTGTCTTGGGTCAATAAGGTCCCTTGACAATTCTACAATAACTTGGACTATTGTAAGCCTTTAGTGCCTTGGGCCATTAAGGTCCCTTGACAATTTTACAATAACTTGGACCATTGTAAGCTTTTATTGATTTTTATATTAAAGTGTCTCCAAAAAATAAAGACTCAATGATATCCCTTGAAAATTTTACAATAACATGGACCAATTGTAAGCTTTTAGTGTCTTGGGTCAATAAGTACATCCCTTGACAATTCTAAAACATGAACCATTTTAACCTTTGGGTGTCTCCAACCACTAAAGACTCAAAATGATATCCCTTGAAAATTCTAAAATAATATGGACAGTTGTAAGCTTTTAGTGTCTAATGGGTCAATAAGGTCCCATTACAATTTTACAACACTGTTGGTGTCTTCAGTCAATAATGTCCTTTTAACAACATGGACCATTGTAAACTTTTAGTGTCTTTGGTCAACAAGGTCTACAAGTTAGTGCAACATGGTTAGTCTTCGGCACAGGGGGTCTTTTCCTATATATCGTATATACGGATGTGCCGCTTGAATGGGTACATTTTTTCACACATCAAATATATCAATGGGTTGCGATTTCACCAAGGTAATATGTCAATGGGTCAATAATTTTCATCTTTCGATTAGATTTTTGTATAAATGCTGTTTTATTGTTTAAAATAAAGTCAAGATGTAGAAAATTTGATTTGTGACAACTGTGAAATATATATGAATGGGTTATGATTTTTCCAAGAAATATGTTTATTGGTCAGGATTTCTCAAGACTACAATATATGAATGGGAGTTGTTTTTGAAATCCCAGCTCACTCAGCACATCTGTAACCAAAAAACCCATGTTGGGACCCCTAATGATCTTCAGGGAATAAGATGACCCCTCACAATTTTGGACCAAGCTTTCTAATCTTTTAAGCAAAACTCAATGAAGGTCTTAAAAAACTCTACATTTTAACAAGGTCATTGCACTCTCTGATACCAAATACAAAGGTCAAACATAGTTCATTAACAAACCAATAGAAGGGAAATAACTCATATACTTCCTACCTGTTATTGTTGAATAATTCCGAGGACACTGTTGCACCTCAGTGTAAGGCCTTATCCAATATTCTGTTGGAATAATATTTTCCCAATCTAAACTTGTCATTATGAATAACTAGCAGATACAATTCAAATTGTAAAACATCTCTATCCTTTATAACAGCATCCCTATTTCAAATATTATATTTCCAATAAAGCTTCAATTTTCTACAAGTATGTTAAATTAATTATCACATAATCAGTGGTCAACATTTAAATCTGTAATAATATTTCTCCTTCTGTCAAACCATTTTCTTCACATTACTAACAAATCACGCCACATAATTAAGATGTTGTCTGAGAGTTGTTTTTGGCACGCCAACAGCGAAGAACGGGTAATACTTTTCTGCGACAAAGTGCCAAAATACTTCCTGCTATGTATATACCTTGTGTCAATAAGTTTCAGATGTAAACGATAAAAAGTAAGTTTGTTAATCACTAAGTAACGATTATTTTGGGAATGATTTTACACATTTTTCTTGTTTCAAGTTATTAATCAATAGTCCGTCATACTAAAACTAATTATAATGTTTTTTCTGGTCAATCTTTGTCCTTTTTGTTTCCACAGAAACAAAATTAAATCTAGAAACTTGTTAAAAAGTCAAGCAATCAACTTTTTCCTTGATTATTTTCATAAAAAAAGTCTGAAGTAGAAAAACTTGGCACTATCAGCAAATATAATCGAAAAAATATTACTGGTGATTATATTTATATCAAATGAAATTATTTTCATCTGCATGATTACTTCTTTATAGTATTTCAATCCTCCAGTAAAAAAAGACGAGCTTACAACGAGATCTCCAAAATTAGCTGACAACGATGCAGGAAATATCTAATTCAAAAGCTATCTGATCACACAAGTCCATAGATGTTAACACCCCGCTGATTCTTAACATAATCTTTGATCATGCCCAGAAATTGATGTTTTAATAGAACACATAAAAAAAATATCAGTTGCAATCATTACATATGATCAACTAAGTTCCTGTTATTAAAGTCTTCTAGTGTATATTTCTTCCTTTGAATATTATAGAATTTTTTTTCGCTATTATTTATATGTTATTAATAGAAATGGTTTATCCAAAGAAATATATCCTCTTTCATTCCACCAGAGCATTATATAATCTCATGTCAAACATTTATCTTCAACATTTCAAGGAAAAAACTCAGCAGATATCAGACAAACTATGATTAAATTTCATAAAAGTTTAAATCTTGCACAGATTATGAAGTCAACATGTAAATGAACTCCTCTATATGAAATTAAATTTGAAGAGCTGGATATAAATATATAATTCCCAAACCTTGTGATGTAGACATTGGATAATGAAAATAAATCCTTAAATATCATCTGAGGTGAAAATAGGAAATATATCAGAAAAATGCTTTGTTGCTGAAATTCAAGGAAAAAACATGTCAAATGTAAATCAGAATTTTCCAGAATTTTCAATAGTTGTATATAAGTCTTTATTCTAGTTGCTGTATGTTTTTTTTTATAGGACTTTAATGTATATATAAATTAAAAACAAATCAAGGTTTCTCCTATTATATGGCCTCAACTTTCACCTGAATTGATACCTATAATCTAATCAATTTTCAATTTCTATTGTAATAGTTCAGAGTACAATAGGTAAATGATAGGTAATTTGCTCTGTATCCAAATTGTCAAAATATATCGATCATTTATCAACAACATCACCATTTGATGTACATAAAATTTATACTGTATACATATATATATGTATATTTTTTAATGCCTTTGTATTATACATACCTAATCCCCAGAGATCAAAGTATTCACTAAATAAAATAAATCATGAACCAAAATTTATTTCTTGAAGGATTTATGTTTTTTATTTATTCTGAAATTACTTTCTTCTTGATTTCACTGACATGTATTTTATTGAGTGACACTGTATAAATAGAATCCCACAATTCAACTAAACAAGTGTTTATCTAACAAACTTAAAATTATCCAAATTTATTAAACTTGCAGTCAGACAGACATGAGAACAATATTCATTTTATTTAAATCGCAGATGAACATGGGCACAGAAAAAGTTGAAAATGTTTTGATAAATTTCTTATACATTATGGAAGGACAAAGTTTAAAAGGGGGTTTACCTAAAAAAATAAACCTCTCAGTGCAAACATCTGCACAGTTATCTTCATGCAAGTATAAATGATGTGAAATATCATATATATATAACTATAACCCTTATCACTTCTAATATTATCCAGGATGAAATGTCAGATCTAAAGAGAAAAAAATTTGTAAGGGTTCCACGGAACCCAGTGTCTCGCCTACTTTTGCTGTTAATCGCAGACTCAACAAAAATGAGGGATAACATCAATAAAAATTTCCCTCTCGATACTGTCTTTTGATTGAAAGAAGCTTCCAAGTTTGGTAAAAAATCCAGGATAGTTTAGGAATCTAATAAATGTTTTATAAACTTTAACTACAGACTGATTGTAATGTTAACTGGAAGAAAGTCCATTTATAAGTAAAATACGGAAAAAGTGAATTTTTTTTTTACAAATTTTCTTCATGATCATAAACAAGCTTCTGTCTAAGTTTGGTACAAATTAAGGATAGTTTATGAAAGTTATTAAAATTTAAAAAAACTCTATTTCCTCGCAGAAAAACTAAGTCCATTTATAAGTAAAATACGGAAAAGTGGAAATTTATTTTTACAAAATTTTTTCTTGATACTACATGTATCTTATGATCATAAACAAGCTTCTGTCCAAGTTTGGTAGAAATTCAGTATAGTTTAAGAAAGTTATTAAAATTTCAAAAACTTTAACCACAGAGAGAATATTTGTGGACGCCGCTGCCGCCGACGGAATGTAGGATAGCTTAGTCTCGCTTTTTCGACAAAAGTCGAAGGCTCGACAAAAAAAACCTTCTAAAATTTTGACATGAGAAAGGTCCCATAATGGATAATATCTTCAGTAAATCAAAACTTTATCAGATTGGTATAATGTCAATTTACCAGAGTTTCTTTAATTCTAATTTGTAAAAACAAAAAATGGTAATACTTGATTTTAATAATTTTAGCTTTTTTTCCATTACAGCAATGGGAGATAACCACAATTTTATCTGTAAAATTTTATAACATTAATGGTCCCCATCAGCAGAATTTCGATAATTGGTCCAATTATTGCTGTTGACCAAAACTGAGACTATCCCATACTATGTGTTGGAGTAGTTTCAGACTGAAACAATACTTTTATTATATCTATCACTTTCTATCGTTTCTAGTTAACTTTATACGTAAAAACAGACCTCACAAGGCAAATGATAATTTTTTTTAACATGTATTTTGAGAAAAACATGTGTCTTTATCATGCTTATGCCTTAACCCTTTCCTCCATGGATTTATTGTTTTACATACTTGATTTGCATAGGATTTTTTCCATAAAAAAATCATTAGGTTTCTAGTATTAATGAATTGCTATAACGAATATTTCATCAAAGAAATTACAGTCAGATCTCCCCATGAATATCCTTTGTATATCAGATACAAAGTTTATTTAAGTTTGATAAAGTTTTTTCGTAGGTATTAAGACGTAGGTTAAGACGTTTCAACTACACAGGAGGAAAGGGTTATAGAAATTTCTAAAGACACAATTGTCTCAAGATGTCTCAAGGTACTGATGTCGAGTTATACTTACAAATTTTGACTTAAGAAAGGTCCTATAATGGATAATATCTTAAATAAATCAAACCCTTATCAGATTTGTTGAATATATTTTTACCAACAGGTATTTTTTAGTTTATTTTGGTAAACATTGGTAAATCAAAAAAAAAAAATTGGCATAACTTGATTTAATAATTTAAGCTTTTTTATTCAAGCAAGGGGGGACAACCACAATTTTATCTGTAAAATTTTACAACATAATGATTGTCATCAGCAGAATTTATAAAATTGTTCTACTTATTGCTGAAGACCGAAACTGAGACTACCCGATACTTTGTGTTGTGTTTTTTTATAGTCTCAGACTGAAGCGATACTTTTATTACATCTATAATTTACTATAATTTCTTGTTAACTTTATAGGTATATAAACAGAGATCTAACAAGGCAGTTAAGACACATCTTGAGACAAATATGTTTTTATAATGTTTATGCCTTAAAGAAATGTCTAAAGACATAATTGTCCAAAGATGTCTCACGATATTGATGATAAGGCCTATATTAATATATTGTTTGTTTCCTCAATCCCGACCCTGTCAGCAAGGTGTGGGTAGGTAGGTAGGGAAATAATTTTATTTTTCCAAAAAGCTTGAACATTATCGGATGATCCAGCAAGCCTGAAAATCAGGAATGAATAAAATAATATTTGACTTGGTTTTGACAATAAAATTTTATGAGTAGCTCCATTTTTGCAGGGTCGGTCGGGATTGGGGAAACAAACAATATGTTATTTTAGGCCTAACACCACACACCTTATCTTCTGGAATAGAAATAGTACAACCAATAATTGAACTTCACAGAGTTCAAAGAAAAATTTAAATTATAAATCATTCAATGACAGAACTTAATGTCCAGATCTCCATTTATTTTAAGTCATTAAAGTTTAACAATAACCAATAAATGATGGTGACATCCTCCTTTCTAATATTATCAGCATCAAGTTTATTGAATACTGTAGAACCCATCCCTGCAGATATATATCATGCTTACAATTTTTGGTCTTGATCCTTGTTCTAGAGGTGGCTATTTATTATTTTCCCAAGAAATTTCTTTAAGACATTAACTAACAAAAAGAAAGTTTTAAAACAGTACCTTTTTGTTTAAATTTATTGCATCACATTATAAACCAAATTTTAATGTTAAAGCCTTTCAGAAATAATGATAAGATCAGGGTAAAACAATTATATAATACAAGCTTATAGAAATGTATTCCTGATTAGAATCAGATTTATTCACTAGACTATACTTCAAATGTTAATATGCACTAGGGAGAATTATACTGATTTTTTAACCTTCTACATAGAAATTAACTAGGCCTATCCTTCTTCTAAAACATATGATTATTTATAAAGACCGATCAACATGATCAAGGACAATACATTTTTACATGAGCTAAAAATGTTTGGTTTTTAATTACTCAGACCTTTTCTCTTTAGATTTGACCTTTGACCTTTAATATAATCATTCTCTACTTATTGTTATTAGATTGATGCACACTACATTAGACTAAGCTTTCCAACCCCCCTTTTTTTTGCCTCCCCCATCACAATAAACATTATAACTTCAATGATGCATTACACTACATTCCATTCATCCTCCTCTTTGTTATTAATGATAAATGTTGAGTGTGTTTTGACAGTTATACAGAACACTTCTGTTAATCTATCATCTCAGCAAACTAATAATCATTATATGTCTAGTTTGTGTAAATCATATCTTAATGTCATTTACTTCATTGCAAAATAATCATTTCAAGAAATCAGGAATATCTTTTGTTATTAAAAACTGGTCAAGTTGACACATCTAACCTTCTAAATGAATAGCTTACCATTGCATTTTGTCGGCCTAATATGTGTATATTGGCAAAGTAAGAGTATTGGGTACCTTAATAGTGGGTCTCATTGGAGTCTAAGCGTGATGCAGGATTGCTGATTTTTTGTAAGCGTGACACATGAAAGTCAAATTATTGTGCCGTGAAAACGGGAAATGAGGTCTAGTGGGACACAGGAAATTACAAAAAAATGAGAATTGCTTACGCAAATAGTGTAAGCGTGATAAGGGAATCTTACAAAATACTAAGCGGGATCCGGGATCAGAACCCCCCAATGAGACCCCCTTAATAAATATAAAATCTATTAAAAAATATAAATAAACTTGTGGTCATCTGAAGTTTCTTGAAGAAAAAAATTATATTATATAATTAAGTACTTACCATTGCTGTGTGTGTGGGTAATTAACAAGAATCTTTAATTAATCTGTAATTAAGTGAGAAGTGAAGATAAGCATGTCTACAATTTACACATGGATTACATATTATGCATCCCTATAGTACATTACATGGATTATTCACCACTTTTAAAACAGTTCATTACAGTGTAACAAATATCATCTGGACCTTTCACACAAACTGATCTTCAATGAACAGCAACATTATCAATATACGTTCTGATAGCTCACCATTATAAATAAAAATTAATGTCCCTCATAAGGGAGACAACTGAAAGAGGGATCTCTATTTTCAGGGTCAATTAAGGGAATTGGCAAATAGCCTATTAGAGTACATTAAGATAATTATTCAAGAATTTTCAATTTGGACTTTTTGAGTTCCTGATGGAGAAATCCTGAAAAGACTTAGCTTCAAATTGCAAAGTTCATAAAATTTAATTTCCATATTTAAAGATAAAAAGGTTCATATCATGAACATTTTACTGTAGATTACAAGGTCATATACTAGATGCTGAAAACATGCAAGGTTAAAGGTAATGGTAATTGGTTTCAACAGATTTAATGGTTTCAAGTGCAGAGAATTATTAAAACTGCATATTCTGGTCTGCTCAAATAACTGAAAATATATTTGTTTGCCCATGACTAGTGATGACAGAATATTCTGTCCAATAAAGATAAATAATTAATTTTTTTTTTTCTCAAAATGCAGGATTACAGATATTTATATAGATCTACTACAAAAATGAAAATAAATAACCTATACTAGCTACAGGTTAAAATGGATATGCCACCTGCCAAAAATGCTCCTGTCCTGATCACCATATCTATCTTCAAATCAATCATGCCATTTTATCTGTCACGGAAATTTATCACCGGTACCGATTCCACATTTTTTTTAGAAACCGCGGGAAATAATCTCCCCTGTCTTTGCAATGTCAACAATGCACAAATGAAGATTTCGAAATGGATGTACGATCTTTCAAAAAATAACAGTTGATTAATATTATAATGTGATTAACTGTCATTAGATAAGTTGTTGGTATGTTTGTTTAACAACGAAACAGACTGTCATGTCGGTAAGAAATTAGAATAAATTGAGGTTCATATTTGACTGATTCTTAGCAAACTGTTGATGTAACGGTTTATTTCTTCCTCTGTGATATTTTATCCTGAGGATAATTTGTCCCGGTAATTTTTTTGCAGGCATGGTATTTCACAGGTTGATTTTTTCCAGAGGAGTGAAAATCTATCTGTGTTATACGGATAGTATGTACCGGTATATATTTGCCGTACTATATTTCACAGAACCGTGGTAAATAGAGACCCATTAACTATTATGTAAGTTACTCACAATCAATATATACCTGACTATAATTATAAAATGTTTCACAAAGGTAGACCAAATTTGCATAATTTATCAAAGGGAGGTAATTATGAGCAATTTATATTTTAAAGATATTAATATAATATATTTCAGAATTTATTTTATAGTGAAATTTTTCCTTGAATCTTATTTTTTATATATTCATTTATATAAAAAGATGACTTACAACTTGATTTAATAAGACAGATAACATTTCACAGGTAAAAACTATCCAGCTGTTAAACATGCTTTTGTTCCAATATATTGTTATGCTATGATTTATCTGATTTCCATATAATCAACAACTACATATCTGTCCCCAGACAAAACTATTTATATAGTTAAAAATATCATCATAATCAAATTCTTCTATTACTGTTAACAGTAGTAATGCAACTATATTTCTACCTTACTTTTAAATTTATATTTGTATTGCGATCTGAAAACAACTCACTTTTACATGTATTTCACTAACCTTATTTAATCATGATATTATTTTCACAATTACGATCTTTGAAATTACTTCTGGTTTTCTGCCCTATGTTTCATGATAATTTTCTCTTTAAAAGGATGATATTGACTTGAATAACTGGAAAAATTTTCAAGTATAATTTGTGAAATTATTTCCCATTTAATATAATACATGTTTTTTAACCATTTCGCTTTATTTCAAATACAATATTATTATTTCATAGTATTTTTAAAGGATAAGTTTTTTTCTAATAACTATTCAATAAGTTAACTACCCAGATATAATTTCACGGCAAAGGAAAAAATATCCCAGGGAAATATTTTCCTCCGGATAAAAAAATAACAACAACTACTGTGACATTTTTTCCTCCGGATCAAATTTCACCCGGATATAATTTTGCTTTACATTGACACATAATTTCTGTATGTATGAGGCACAGGCACTTGTTTCTATTCATGGGAAGGTCAACTATTCGTATAAATAGAAGCTATTTATATGGATAGTCGACCTTCCCATGGATAGAAACAAGTGTCTGTGGTCTGAGGGTCTTAAGGGCATATCCAACAGTTTATTTTTGACGGTGAGAATTTTTTCCCGTAAAGATATTTCATTCTTCAATTGACAGAGAATAAAATTTTGCCAAAAAAAATATTTGTTGTCGATTTCGTTTTTGCAAAAAATACTGCTGAAAATTGGACATTTTTGCAATTTTGAAGAAACAAACCTTTTTTATTTAAAAAAAAATATATGATTTTTAATCAACATATACTTATATAATGGGGCTCAAATTGAAGCAACATAGTTCAAGATGGTTAGAAAAATCTAACTTTACCATTTAAAGAATTAATTCTTACTCAAATAAAGCCAAAAACGTCATGGTTATCCCCAAAAACGGCCAAGAAATGTACATTTGAAATGCACATTTTAGATTTTTTTAAATATTTCTAACGGTGTCGATTTGACCAAAGTAGGATATGTTATTCTTTGAAAAAAATGGAACGTCATAACGTTTTGAAAAATATTTGTCACCATACTCGTTTTTGAGAAAAATCCAGTAATATAATATTGTTTACTCTATCCCATCCGTAAGCCTCACAAATTGCGCCAAAAATTAAGATTTATTTACATTTGATGTTTTTGTTCTGATTATTCATTTTATATGCCACTTGACGTCCGTCATCCATAATTTATTATTTATTTTACCGTTACTTTACAAAGAAGTGTTTTTCTTACACTGATTTATATTACACTGTCTATATAATTTCACATATCGAAATCAATAAAGAGCATGTGAAATTTTGCAACCAAACACTTGTCTAAAATCTCTCCGACTCTAGATCTATATCATATATTCATGTTGCAGTTTTGTTTTTTTTTCTTTCTTTACAGGCTTTTAGCTATAAAAAAAATCTGTATGTTGACTTTTAGTGTTTTGAATTATATGTGTCGTTGGGTTGCTGTCGTATTAATGTATACCTTTAAAATCTTTTTCATAAAAAAAGGATTGATTAGGTATAGAAATATTCACATCTCTGGACTGCTCCCGTCCAACAGTTACGTGTATATGTCTCAGATGTATAAATTTGCAGCCTCGTTTAGTAGAAATAAAAATGTCGTAATATCAGACGCATAGAGTAAGGAGAGTTTCGCGCTATCTATACGTTAAAATACCATCTAAATAAATGGTTGACGCGATATACAACAACAAAGGTCACATGAATCTTCAAATAAGTCGCATCTGTTGCGCCTTTTGCAGTTGTAGATGAAAAAAATACTTTGATTAACAAAACAGTTCAGTAAGACATTAACTTGGAGAATAAATGAAACGGCCGAAAAATGTTGAATGTTATTATAAATTGTGGCCATTTTTTTCGTGTGTTTTGGCTTTTATGGCATATTTACAATATATAAGTATATGAAATTGACACGGTAATTTTTCCACATAAACGAGCCTGACTGCCGTGGTATAACGCTTCAATATATGAGTTATTGCATATATACACAATGGAAATTGTTTTCTGTTCTACTGCCCTCTACATAGTTTGGCTGCATACAATGTAACCACTGATGTAGACTACTATATTATTATTGATTATTCAAACAAATGAATTCAAAGAGAAAGATGCGGAAAGAAATTCTAAAATTTTCGTTTAGAAATAAGATATAAAATAAAAATAAAATACCAAAACTGGAGTGCTGTTTGAGACACTTATCAGTTGAGAACTAATGATTATGCATCACTATATGAAACTGATGAATTGATTGCTCCCGTGCTCCAGTGGCAAATATCTCACGCATATTTACGACGAGGCGAGAATGGATCTGAAGTAAATGATTGATAAATGTACATTATCAAGATATAAAGAGTGTACTAGCGGTAAAATGTATGCCATACTAGATAAAGTTAAATCATGATCAAAATCTTGACTTAAGCTATTAGCCCCCCCCCTCCCCCCCCCCCACCACCCCCCAATTTCGAATTATGGTATTTCGATGGATTTTTTTCCCAATCCTGTTATGGACTCGCTGACTTAAGAGGGCGTGTCTAATTAGTCAAGACCTACACTGGCTTTTTGTTTGTTAAATTATATTTATTCCCTCATAGATAAGTAAACACCAACATCGTCAGATATTTTCCACTTGTATGTCAGTGTATATATTACAATGTTTTCCTAGTTCGATGTTTTTTTATTACTGTGTCATCTTTTGTTTTACATTGTTTTCCGGTTAAAGGTCGTATTTATTTAAAGAGCTACTGTAAATGGGCGTTTTTTCAATAAAAGCGTAACTTTCAGACCTAAAAAAAATGGGAAAATCAACTTGTCTAAAATTTAATTTCAAGAGTTATTTTGAATACTTCTATAATAGACCTGTTTGTAAACAAAAAGTGCAATCTTAAATATTCTTTAAAATGATATTATTTTCATAATTTGTGTACTATTTCGTAGGGGACTTTTGTCCCCTACGAAATTTCTTCTAAACACACATATTTTTTGCAATTTTAAATGTTTCCTATAGACATTCCAGTTTGTTTACTTTAAATACTAGAAAACTATCATTTTTTTTCTGAATTGGAAAACCATTTTTATCGATAAAGATTAGACAGTACTTCACATATGAAGGTTCAACTCACGTTACGTAGTGGACATTTTGATGCGTTTCGTAGTGGACAAAACCGTTTCGTAGTGGACAAAAAGTTTCGTACTAGTAGACATCAACCCTATTATATGTTAATAAAAACATAATAAAAATTACATGAAACTAACCCTTGTTATTTGTTTTGCACGAATATAATTGAAAAAAGATTAAAAAAAGACTCCATGGTAGTGGTAGTGTCCACTACGAAACGTTTTTCTCCCATACTTGTTTCGTAGGGGACCGTTTCGTAAGGGACGTATTCGCATGTTTTATTCTTTCCCCACAATCCCTATATTGCAATAATAACAAGACTGATTGTATTCATCAAAGCATTTATCAAGCTGTACACTGATATTTTTTTCATAATTTTAAAACCAGCTACTGAAGGAGATTTGACCGTTTCGTAGGGGACATTATCAAAAATACGGTATCACTCTGGTCCATTTGATGTGCTCAATTTTTCTTACCAACAATTTAGTTGCCATTATAAAAGCATCACTTCTTTTGTAAGACCCTAATGTATATATCTCTTGCAAACAAAAATTACATTGATTTTATAAAACTGTTTATTGGCAAATTTTAATGACTTCGTTTCGTAATGCATTTTGTGAGGGACACACCTTCTGAAATTAAAAAACCTATATTGAAATGTGTTTATTAGAATATGTTGGCTCTGAACATACTTTTGAATTATTAAAGAACTTATGTAAAGTAAAAAAACATTTATTTCTTCATTTTTTTACGATATTTTAGAGTATGAATGTTGAACAGGCGGTCTAGGGACATGCGATTTTGGTTGTTTTGGACCATTCAGGAGTCAATATCTTATCAATCCCTCTAAAAATAAACTGTTTCTTTGCTTAAAAATGTTAAATCTAATTCAATGTACTGACTGCACAAAAAATTACTTGCAAAGATCAAACACATTTTTTTTAAAGTGGATAGGACAAGAAAATACGTTTTTATTGAAAAACGCCCAAATATATTAGCACTTCAACGCAAATCTGGATGCATGATAAATGTTAGTTTTACGCCGTATTTTATTTTTCTCAAGAAACCATTTTTTTTCATCTTTCTCAAGTAAAACCAAACTTTGAGTTGTTTTTTTTATCCTGAATGACAATCTCTCGGAAAAGTTTTGTAAAGAACTAATTACAATTTGTGTTGCATTCTAATGCAATAATAAATCATTACGCATTTCCTTTCTACTGTATTGTCAGAAGATAATTTTCATAAAACGGAAACTTAAGTGAGTATGGTCTAGTAATGATTAAGATAATTAAAGTTCTTTTATAATAGACAAAAAAGACAAAGATATCTTTTAAATTTTGAGTTCTAGTTCTGTTAATATTATGTACGAGTTTTTTGCCGATTCCCGCCGTGCCCTTTCCTTTGAGGAAAGAAACCGCCCTTTCCAGACGGCCATTATGACGTCGTTGAAACACCGTGAAATTACGGGGAACAATAGACGACGGTTACGTTTGTTGTTACCTCCCCTGAAACTGTTGGATATGCCCTTAATTGGGGATATTTGTGACGACTTACGGTAAAAATTCTTGGCAAATCACTTTAACAGTAACAGTGTCAAACAATTCAAATGGGAAAACCAAGGTCTAATTAATCTATATAAAAAACGAGAAACACTAGCTTATAAACCACATAAACAAACAACAACAAAAAACAACCACTGAACATCAGATTCCTGACTTAGGACAGGTTCAAACTATTGGAGTGGTATTAAATGTTTTAAAGGTACCAAACCTTCTCTTTTTTCTGAAAAAGTAGTATAACAGTAGTATAACATCACAACATAGAAAGACACACTATAAAATATCCGTCAAAAAGTGACAAATAAACACACAATGATCAAATAAATTTGATCTGTTCTTTGTTCATCTATATATATATGGAACATTAATTAGGCATTCTGTTTTTTCTTTTGAATTGTTTTACATTTTATTTCAGGCTTTTTTATGGCTGCATACTATGTGGTATGGGCTTGCTCATTTTTGAAGGCAGTTGTTAATTTCTGTGTCATTTGGTCTCTTGTGAAGAGATGTCTCATTGGCAATCATACCACATCTTTTTTTTTATATTTTGAACCAATACTGTGGTGCTGATAGTTGTTTTTCAATTTTTATGTGCATCATAATCATACCTGCCAACTTTTCAAAATGCCAATGGGGGTTTTACGTGCAAGATGGCTCCGATAGTCCCACAAAACCATAAGGGGCCTTCAAATACATTTTAATGTTGTGTTTTGGCTTTTTCACACTCATACAAGCCTATTGACATTGCAAAATTGATTGTTTTGTTTAAAATTGTGAACAAAATTGCTCTTTCGAAATTTCCATTTGGGAGCCTCCATGTGGGAAATCCCCTGGAAATAGTGATAGTTGGCAGGCATAATTTTATTCACCAGTTTTTACCAGAGTAGGCATTAAGTGTTCCCATGTTTATGTGCCAAAATTGGTTTCCATCCTCTTACTTTAGTTTGCCTCAACCATATGTTATGAAACTTCTACACAATGCTTATTACTGCAAAACAGAGATCAAGTTTAAATTTGGGTCATATCACTTTTAACATTATTTATAAATGCAAGTGGACACCTCCATTTATTCATTTATAGTTGAATACTTTTAGGATAAACAATCAGCCAGATATGGAAAAGAGAAAAGTCAAGACTTGAAAGATTTTTTTAGAAGTGTCAGACTTGGTGATGTTAAGTCTATCAGGTAACTTGGATCAAAACACACTAAATTTCTGTTTATTGTCCACTTGACCTAGAACTATATATTAGCAGAAACAAAATCATATAAATCCATTTTTTCAAATTGATATTTTTCCCTTAATTTTTTCTGACATATGATAGATGCCTTATCTGACTATTAAGTTTTGGTGTATAATTAAAAAAAAGTTTCCAATTAGGTTTCTATTTTAAATTTTTTTTGAAGTGTTGATTGCCTGATGAAGTATACATAGTGTAACAGCCTTCCAATCAAAAACAAAAACAACATTCATTGTCACAAGTGGTTTGAAAAAGTCAAATAACGAAAATACTGAACTCCAACAAAAATTCAAAAGAGAAAGTCCCACATGAAATGAATTTGAAGGATCAGGATTATTTCTTTGTACTATGTGACTTTACCTATTTAAATATCATAGAGTCAAATGGACAATAAAGCAGAAGTGTGTTATGCAAATGTACATGTGGCACCTGTTGTGTTGCTTATGTTAATACAAACCCAGTAATAAGTCTAATTTGGTTGGTCACATTAGTGAAAAGGTAACAGGATTGTAGTAACGACATAAGGAACAAATCTGATATCATCTGTGAAACGGATTTCCAGATCTTGAACAGTCAACCAACTTGTGATGGCACCTATAAAATTTACAAAGGAATGATTTCAACTTCACAATATATATATATATATTATAATTCGTCTAAATTTAGCCCAACTATGTTTAAAATTTTTGTTCATCCCTCAGCGTGATTCAATCATTTTCTGAAGAAATTATTCACTATAGCTTCTTTTGACTAATGTCTTCAAAAAGTGAAATCTTTTGATATATATTTTGTATAAAAACCCTTAACTGAAGTTTGTATATATATTTTTCAGTCATTTCATAGAAGGCAAGGGCATCAATGTTAATACCACTGATGCTTGGGATAATACTCCTTTGTAAGTTTAACAGATTTTAAAATACCAGTGTTTACTTATGTGAAATAAATTTGCCTGGTTATCGACACAATTTTGATAAAAAAATAAAGAGTTTAAACAATTTCCCTGATTTCAAAATACTCCTTTGGAAGTACAACAGATTCTGTTTACCATTTTTAGTATATTATATGTACTTATTGGAATTGTCATGGAAATTGACAAGACTTTGGTAATTAAAAATTCTGCAATTGAACATAATGTAACATTCAAATTTCATTTGTATTTGGCTATGGTCAACCTTTATATTTAATATAACTAATATTCTGTTTTCTGCTGTCATCAAGATATACATATACCAATATAAGTACTATGAAAGTTTGAAGATTTTCAAATACAATCAAGTTTTCCTTCAACTGTTTCAAAAGAAATAAAATTTATTAATTAATTTCCATGAAAAGTCAGCTAGAACTTTTATTGGCAAAATCACTTGGTTAAACATACAAAGTAAAGAATGACTTCATATAAAGTTTTTCTAAAAAATAAACAGGGAATGAATTAGTTGAATGTTATAATACATCCTGGTGAAAATCTTTACCATTATTTTATAGGTACTTGGCTTGTTTGTGTGGACATCTGAATGCTGTCAAATATCTGCTACAGAATGGTAATTATGATGGCTGTTTTGTATGATTACATATGTGAGGGGGAGGACCTTTTTGGGACGTCAGGATCCTATGTTTTTAAGCTCAGGATTTCAGGATTGATCCTTTCGGGATCTGGGAATTCATTTTTTCGAATTTCGGGATGTGAGGATTTTAAATTTCTTTAAATTCGGGACATCTTGATTTCATATTTTTAGCCCCAATTTCGGGATCAGGACCCCTCCAACCTCCAACACCCCCTCCCCTTATTTGTCATAAGTTTTAAAAACAGGGGAGATAACTCTCAGGAGGCAATCAAAACCAGACATTGATGATAACAACAACATGCTAGGGTCAAAAGAAAACAACCAAAACACAAAACAGTCCAAACACTACACAGAAAACTAAAGATTGGCCTAACAAGAACCAGAAATACAAAATATAACAACGAAAATAAAAGCAAATCAATCCCAAACTAGGTAAGCAGTTCTTTATCCACTACTGGTATCTGTTGGGTTTACTACTCATCAGGAGACAGTTTAGTCATTAACATATATATATTTCACCATTGCAACAAGTTTGTTACGATATTATTGATTTTGAGACATTTAAAAAATTTCAATTTTTAAAGCATGAGGCTTGCCAAGCTTTTTCAATAATTAAAATTTAACTGATGAGAGTGCAGAAAAATCGTTATACATGAGTTATATTATATGTTTATTATTCTCCATTCTGTAGACCTTATTCAGACCCCCTGAAATGGAATTTGTTTTAATTTTTTTTTTTATATATATATTTTCACAGGAGCAAGATATGACACTAACAGTGTAGACAGTCAGAGATGCTTTCTGTCTTCTTTAACTAATGACATCAGACAAGTTTTGAAGCAGTATGAATGTTCCTTAATTGTGGAAAGTACAGATCTTAAATATGTGGAGTATTTACAACAGTAAGACTTTAATTGATATTCTACTTACTTAACACAGCATAACAAAATATGTTTAAACTAGCACAGCAAAATAATGGAAATAGCTGTGGTATTACAGACAATAATTTATCATACATGATTTATTCGTGGTAGAACAAAAACATAGATTAAATGCTATCTCAGTTTATTAATAACAGGTAAAATGGCACAATTTCCACTTTTTCCAAACATTAAACATCTTTTACTTGAATCAATTGTTTGAAGGGATCTCCGTGGCTTCTTCCACTTATAGAAACTGACTGCCGCAAAATAGCAAAATAGGTGTTGAAAGTCAATCAATCAATCAGTAAATCAATTGTTCTTAGCAATGTAGAAAATCTAGTCATAATAGTTTTAGCTTAGAACTTTCTCAACAGACCAGTGTCCTAAAATAAACTTTAAATGTTTAGTAACTTTTTGGTTTAATATTTCAGGTTATATGAGAGACAACCAGGATATGACATTGAACTTGAAATCCAAGGTCAACTATTTTTAGCACATCGTTGTATTTTGTCTGTGAGATGTAGATTCTTTGCAGAATTGTTTCAGCATAATACTAATGGCAGGATTGCATTAACTAAAAAATGTGTAAGTTAAAATATGCAAGGTCCTGAAGGAAAGATACACCTCAAAACTTAGATAACAACTTATATTTATATAGAAATAAGAAGACTTGGTATGAGTGCCAATGAGACAACTCTGCATCCAAGTCACAATGTGTAAAAATTTAACAATTATAGGTTTCTTTAAAACTTTAAAAAAAAATCTATGAAACTGCTTTTGAAAGATTTGAGCCAAACTTTATATAACTGTTCCTTACAATATCCTGTTCAAAACATCTATCTCAGGTGTTGGTTCATCGAAACAATGGCTTATATTGCTACAGATAGAACATATGCTCTGCAGGTTTTGGTTTATATCTAAAAAAATATGTAAGAGATTGAAAAAATCATTGTGTCCTTGAGTCAATAATGCATTATATTTTAATTGGCAATCATAGTACCACTTTTCCCTATTTATTTTAAAACATTTATGTTACAGATATGTGCTGATGTTTTTGGACCAATTCTTCATTTTATTTATACAGGTAAGGATGCTCACATTAATAAACACGACTGTTAGTTTTATTTGTATCCATGTCTGGCAGAGTCTTTAAATAATATTTATATACTATGTAAATAAAATTGTAGATTTATTATGTTTTACTGGCCAACTTTAGCAGACTTTTAATAGCTCTATCATAAAAGAAATTTATATATAACATTAACACTACCAATTTTACTGCACTAGTTGTGCATTTTTCACAATTTCTTCCCTCAGGGACGCTTGAAGCCAAAAATTTTAGAAAGTTCAAATTCTAATACAAATGTGGAAGAGATGATAAAACCAAAAAGGACCAAAAATGAAAACCAAACTGGAACCAGGAATCAGAGGATTGCATTATGCCTTTTAATCTGTTTATTTTATAACAGGTAGATTGGATATTGAAAAAAGACAAAGGAATAAGACAATAGCTTTAGCTAAGTTCTTACAGTTTAACAATTTAGCTGAAATCTTAGAAAGAGGTAAGAGTTAGGTCTAATTTCCCTAGTATTGTTTCACTTAAAGAAGGTCAAAATCTGAAATTTGTCAAATCAATTTAGAATAAGTTTATTAAAGAATCTTTACAATATTCTTATTTTTAACCATTTTTAACCAGATTTTTGTGACAAAAATGTTGGTTATTGATTTGGGGATTTACGGCGGGCGGTCGGGCAGTCGGGCGGGCGGCAATCAAATGTTGTCTGTGCATTAACTCATGATCCGTTCAACCAAGGCTTTTAAAATTTTAATATGTTGTTACTGACAACTAAATGAAGGTCAAGTTCAATAATGGCGATTTTGACTTTTACCAATCAGGAGTTATGGTTCTTGAAAGATTGAAAAATGGAGTTTCCAGTCGTGTCCGTGCATTTATTCATGAACTGTTCTACCAAAGCTTCCCAAATTTTAATATGTTGTTACTTATGACAAAATAGAGGTCAAGTTCAATAATGACAATTTTGACTTTTACCGTTCAGGAGTTATGGTTCTTGAAAGATTGAAAAATGGTGTTTCCAGTCGTGTCCGTGCATTTTCTCATGAACCATTCAACCAAAGCATTTGAAATTTTTATATGTTGTTACTGATGACAAAATAGAGGTCAAGTTCAATAATGACGATTTTGACTTTTACCGTTCAGGAGTTATGGTTCTTGAAAGATCTTAAAATGGTGTTTCCATTCACGTGGTTGCATTTACTCATGAACCATTCAATCTAAGCTTTTCAAATTTTAATATGTTGATACTGATGACAAAATGGAGGTCAAACTTGATATTGATGATTTTCACTTTCACCATTCATCAGTAATGGTTCTTGTGATATTGCCAGGACACAAATAAATGTTAATAAATCCGGTTTGCTGTCGTTGTGACAAACATGATTTGGTAAAAAAAATCTACAAAATGAGTGTTGCGTTTCTAAAGCCAGACATTATAGATAGAGATAATTGTAAGCAGCAAGAATGTTCAGTAAAACAAGATCTACAAACTCATCACCATTACCAAAACACAATTTTGTCATGAATCCATCTGTGTGTCCTTTGTTTAATATGCACATAGACCAAGGTGAGCGACATAGGCTCTTTAGAGCCTCTAGTTTTATCAAAATATGAGATATTTCCATAAAAATAAAAATGTTTTTAAGCTCTTCATAACCAGAACCAGTAAATTTACACCTGAGAAACAATAAGTAGCTTAACTTCTAAAAGAATTTTGGTTTGTAGTTAAGAATGCTTGGGACGTCGGGATCCTATGTTTTTAGGCTCAGGATTTCAGGATTGATCCTTTCGGGATCTGGGAATTCATTAAATTCGGGACCTCTTGATTTCATGTTTTTAAGCCCCGGATTTCGGGATCAGGACCCCTCCAACCTCCAACACCCCTTTCTTTAATGGTAAAGGGATCAATTTCATGTTCATTATTATTTATTGTAACAAACATATTTTCCAGACAAAAGTTTACATTCAATACAACATCAGCAACTTTTGAAAGACTTAAAGAAAGATTTTGGTTGCTTAGTAACATCAGCAGTGTCGCCATCTGTAGTAAGTAGTAGTCACTAATGTAAAGACTAATTAATGATGGATAGTTTATAACTTTTATAGCTGTCGTTAACATATAACATACTATAAGGAAATTAGTGCAATTTCTAAGGAATTAAAAAAAAATGAGTTTTTTTTACGATTTCAGGAAAATCTAAAGATTGATGTATGTATCAGAGTGTGAGTACTTATTATTGCGATACTCAACTAGTCCCAAGGGTATTTTTACATTTAAAAGAATAGATGTAAACAATGAGCAAAACCCAAGGGAAGAAAAATATGAAACAAATGTTGTTTTTTTTCTTTTGCAGGCAGCTCCTCATGGTGAGAATGAAGCTTGTCGTTTGGATGTTAAGAAAACATACCCAGATATTATATTTGAAGTTCAAGGTCACTCATTTAAGTGTCATAAGGTCAGTATATAAACCAGACCCAGGGAGAGGATCTGAGATTTCAGTTTTAAATCTATTTAAAAACAATTCTGCACAGTGTGGCAAGAATGAGTTATTTGCCTCATGTTGCATCAATCCTCTATAGTCAGTGGGCATTCCATTACCATTTTATATCTCATTCTTAAATGCTGGACTAGACTTGGCAGGGATATCTTATTGAAGGTCCTTGATACAAAAATTGTTTCATTACGATTGAACAAAAACTATCCCTGCCAGTAGGTTTTTATTTGACTGCATAAAAGATTTGAATAAAGTTATCTCTATCAGTAGATGTGACAAAAGCCATTCATGAATTAAGAAATGAATACTTTCAAAAGCAGATATGTTTGTTTTTTTTTAGGTATAAATTTTTCAAACTTAAGGTTAGAATAATCAATCCTTTTTATACCCAACACAAAGACTTTGCAGAGGGTATAATGGGCCATCTAGTCATCTGCATGCCATCCAAGCACCTTAACTTTTCCCTGATCCTTAACAAATTTAGGTGAAGGTTTGCACTGATCAAAACCATGAAAAATCTGAAATGGTGAACTTTTTTATCTGGAGGAGAAAGGGTAAATAAATTCCATATTGATTCTTGTCTCCAAGATGGTGTCTTCAGTTCTTTTTAGCCCATTTAGTCCAGTCAATCTAGCATAAATCTGCCCCTAACCTAACCAAGTAATTGAAGATTTTTAAGTTTTAATCTTCAGCATTATAACCCAAATATACACAGAAAAAAGTTCCACAAAATATAACTTTAGGAAGACTAAAAAATCACGATTTTAAAATTCCTATGGAGATTTGCATTGAAATTGGAGATAACTCTGCAAAAAAGGCAGAAATATCAATAAAAATTGATAAAAAATTATAACTTTACTGCTTCTATGATTCTTGATATTTTAGCCATCTTTAGAGTATAACAAACAACTTTTAAGGTGTTTTCCTATCTTTTATCAAACCACAACATAAATTTCGTAATTCATTAGTTGACCATATCTTAAATTTTTCAACATGTCAAGGTAAAGAATCTCAAATTGAATAAAATCAATTAAGCATATATTGTTCTTTTTGTGGTTGAAAGTTGCTTTAAACAAGGTAAGTGCTGAAAAAATATAATTTACAGATATAAACAATACCAAATTTTCACATAGTTTTCCAAATGCTCACAAGGCCACAAATTTGCAATTTCTAATGAAAAATAAATTTGAATATACCCACAACACCTCCCTTTTGTACATTTTATGAGCAGGAGAGGATATACTATAGCTGCATACGAACCCCATCAATGTATCATGCTTTACATGAGTTTAAAAAAAATCAACCAAAAACTGACAAAAAAAAGGCTCATTTTTTAGCAGTTATCTTCCCTTTCCATTGTTAATTTCCCTAGAAAATGCTGATTTTGAGTTTTCCTCAAGTTTGATTTTAGGGGACTTTTTCCTGTGTATATTTGGGGCTTAATGCTATAGATTATAACTAAAACATTTTCTGTTGGAATTAGTTTGAGGTTAATCCTTAGTTTGACTGGACTACTTGTATCATTTTTATGAAGGTTTCTACTTAGGAAAATTTTGATGAGTTTGATAAATAGAAAAGTTTCTGATTCATTGCTGAAAACTGCATGTTTTTAATACAACCAACATAATATATTTATGTATTTCGAATATTTTTAAATCATAATTCTATATTACATCTGTGTTGGAACTCTAATCATAAAAGTATAGATGGTGTGCAAGACTCAATAATCCCCTTATTATTTGGTGATTAGATTAAGTTATCTCTATCAATAGATATGAAAATTGCCAATCATTGATAAAAAAAATCTAGACCTTCAAAACCAAATATGTTTTGCATTTTTATGCCCCACCTACGATAGGAGGGGTCCTGGTCCCGAAATCCCAGACTTAAAAACATGAAATCCCAAGGTCCCGATTTAAAGAAATTTAAACCCCGACATTACGAAATTCAAAAAAAAAAATCCCTGATCCAGAAAGGATCAATCCCTAAATCCCAAGCTTAAAAACACCCTATCCCAACATTCCGAAAAAGCTCTGGACCCGCATATATGTTGCAAGTAATATATTTTTGCATTTTAGATATTTTTCTATGGGAGAAGTGAATTTTTCCGAGAAATGCTGATTGATAAAGAGGATGAGCAGCCACCAGTCTATGGGGATTATCTCCCTTCCATTAGATTAGAAGATATTACAGCAGATGTATTTGTACAGATTATTTCCTTTTTGTATAACGAGGAATATGAGGTAGGATGAAAGACAGTCTGTGATTTCATTTTATAGTCATGATAAATGTGTAAACTGTTATGGATTGTTGTGATACTTGGACAGAAGCTAATATTCTAGATAAAGAAATAAGATCTGAAGAAAAAGTTTTGAAATTCTGTATTTTGCTCATAAATTGACTCTCTTTTGAGTCAACTTTATACTTTTACACTGACAGCATATCTTTTAATTTCACTATCTTTACTGAAGTTTTTGGACTTTGATCCTTTTTTTGACTATTGTATACACTGTCCTGTCTATTAAATAACAGGAACAAATACAAAAGCTCAAAATACACTTTATAATATATTCATGTTCCTGTTACACAAATCTTTACTGTACACAAAATTGAATTTGTAATTTACACAGTGGTGGGGGACATTTAACTAAAACCTAGCAACCTTGTTGACACTGCAACCATGTTGCATATAAGTACACATTCCTTCGATTAAATACCTTAAGTGGTATTTATTACCAAATTTTTTAAAAGTTTAAAATTTTATATCATTATCAGAGATTTAGAAATAAAATGTAAAGCTTAAGAATCATGAATAAAAGTGATACATTTTGTTGTCTCATAAGTATAGGGAGATGGGGTATAATTGTCTGTGAACCAAAATTATCTTACAAAGACCAAAAAACAAGTATTTGACCAACCACTCAGATCACTGCAAGGTCTTCAATAATAAGCAAGACTCACTCTTCACAGCTGACAATTAAATGCCCACAAGTTTAAAAAAAATAGTAAGAGCCTGATTTTAGCTCAGTTTGGTATGCACTTTACTTTTAGGTAACCAAGGAAACTTGTATTCCACTAATGAGAGCAAGTACTCAATTTGTACTACCAGTCATAAAGAAGAAATGCTCGGAGGAAATCAGTAAATACATTGACCCTAGCAACGTCCTTGACATCTATCAAACTTCTGTGGAATTGGATATACCACGCCTTATAAACAGTTGTACAAAGTATATGGCTGATGAATATGAACAGGTTTGTTTAATTATCTTATGTGTTCTGTGTTTATTCAGTTTGTGAATGTTGTCCAATTGTTTTGTTGTGTAAAGAAAACAAAAAATAGTAAACTTCCCCCAATATTTGTGTAACAGGAGCAGGTCCCAGTACACGGTGGGGTTCGGTTAGGACTAGTGCTGGACCGTGTAGTGGAGTACCCGTCCTGGTTAGTATCTGTCAGATGCTTGTATAGACTTTGAAAAACAAAGATTTAAAGTACAACTTTTATTATAACAAAGTACAAAATTTAATCAGTATACAATATCAAAACAAATTATACTTATTTATTTACTTATCTAACTGAAAACCAGGATTCCTGTGAAAATTGACCTACCGGTACCCGGAGTATATTATACTTATTTATTTATTTATTTATCTAACTTGAAACTCAGGTCCGTGTGATGATTAACCTACCGGGAGTTTCTATAAAATTGTCCTAACAAAACTTATCTAAACCAAAAGAAAAGAGAGACTCTATATAAACCACAAAATTGTGCAAGTTTAAATACCAATATACTGGATAGAAACAATCCTCTCTGGCACTAAACTAAGTAAACATTATTAAAGACGAGAACTGCATACAATTCCCTCGGGTAACATACCTGTTGCCTTTATACATGAACCAATGAATACAAGAAATATATGGACTTATAAAGTAGAAAAAATATAACCTTTTGGATTTAAATGAACCCTTAACAGTTCACAGGTTTTACTATGTAAAATACCTAGCTTTCCAATATAAACATATCATGCTCTGATTGACTGAAATATTTATCATTAGACCAATAAAATTAAGTTACTAAAAATTCCCGCTTCTGCATGAACTAAATCCAACTTCCAGCTTGATAAGTAAATTTAGCTGAGAATGAAATGAATGAAAACTTCAAGACTTTGAGTAAATGTGGACCTAATACCTTTATAATTAACGAAATTACAGATGATTACGTTTCCCGAGTTTGAGATGTTTATTAGAAAACAGTTATCTCCCCTAATGAACGAAGGTACACCATTTGATCAAATTTCTTTCTTCATGGATTTCCAATTTTACCTCCGGCATGAATGTTCAACGTGGGAGGAACAGAGAACAGCCAATGAAAAACTCCAGAAACTGAATTATCTACTAACGCATAGAATAGGATTAGATGTCAGTATACCCCTGTTCCAGGTTGGTCAAACAAGGCCAGAACCTGTCATTATTGTTGGTCATCGAGTTTTATCCAAAGAGGAAGTTAGACAAAGGATGGATGACACGTACCGCAAGCGACAACAGAAGGAAGAGGAAAAGAAAAGAAAAGAGATTGCAGAGGAAGTCAGATGTAGGAGGGAAAATGAGGAACAGAAACACAGACAGGAAGAAGATGAAAAGAATAGAAAAAAGAATGAAGAGAAAGAAAGACGTAAGAAAGAATATGAAGAATTGAAGCGTAGACAGGAAGAAGATAAAAATAATAGAAAACAGACTGTACCACTGTCTCAGGTAAGAAAACAGACTGTACCACTGTCTCAGGTAAGAAAACAGACTGTACCACTCTCTCAGGTAAGAAAACAGACTGTACCACTCTCTCAGGTAAGAAAACAGACTGTACCACTCTCTCAGGTTATTATTATTGTCATCCCTTCTGATCATATTTTTATTTTAGATCCTCAAAGACTCAAATATTTAAACACGATTCCTTGAATTTTCAATTTGGGGGTTTTTGATTTTCTGATGAAGAAATCCAGAAAAGTGCTTCAAACTGCCAAATTCTAGAAAAGTGCTTTAAAAAACATTCAAATTCACAAAGTTTGATTTCCATATTCAAATTAAAAAGGTTTATACCATGAACATTTTACTGTCAATAAAAATGAATAATTATAACATTCAAGATTAAGGGTAATTGTTTCAACAGTATTAATGGCTTTTTTTAGTGCAGAGAATATTAAAAGTGAATAGTCTGGCCTGCTCAAATAACTTAAGACATATTTCTTTGCCCATGATAAAATGTAGGAAAATGAATATTCTGTCCACAAAATACTTTCAATCTTGCCAAGCAAATTTTACAAGTTACCACCCATCACTAACTTCTTGTTGTTTTTGTTGCTTTTTGTATCATCTTATACATATACTTTATAACTCTTATTAGGAAAAATATCTTTTATATTACAAATAAAAGAAATTTTTCAAATTTATATAATTAATGTATAGAATCATTTACAAGGAAACTTTGAACAAAACAACCAGATTTAAGTGTTACAAAATTAGAATTATGTATTTTATTGTGCCTTATCCTTATTTATTTTTATTTGAATACTTTCAGGGTAAACAATCAGCCAGATATGGAAGACAGAACAGTGGAGACTTGAAAGATTTTTTTAGAAGTGTTCGACTAGGTGATGTTAGTGCTATCAGGTAACTTGGATCACAACACACTGACTTTTTGTCACAGTACAAGTGTGTAATGTATGTACAGTCATATTAGGTGTCCCTAAGACTGTAAGATTAATTATAACTGTCCCTAGATAAACCAAGTAGGAAAATTTCCAAACAGATTTTTTAACTAACAGCCTTAGTTTAATTCATTAATTAAAATAGAAAAAAAAAACAAGTAGCCCTGGTTGAGTGTCATATGGTATTTTGAACCCCCTTGAAAATTGACCCCTTGGTCAAAATACCATATGGAAAAACCAGTACATTCACAATGCCAACCTCTGAAACCTTGAAACAGCTATAAAGGGCCCCAAAATTATTGTGAAACCATTCAAATGGGAAAACCAATGGTCTAATCTATATAAAATAAAAAAACGAGAAACGAGAAACACATATAAATTACATAAACAAACGACAACTACTGTACATCAGATTCCTGACTTAGGACAGGTGCAAACATTTGCAGCGGGATTAAACATTTTAATGGATCCAAACCTTCTCCCTTTTTCTGAAACAATAGCATAACATCACAACATAGAAAAACACACGATAAAATATCTATTGGCAGGCTTAACTCAATAAAAAAACGTACATTAATACAGTTATATTATATCATTTTCTAAACAAATTACTCACTACAACTTCTTTGACTAATCATTTTACCACTTAAGAAAATGTATTTTTTTATATATATAAACTGAAGTTTGTTCATTTTTTTCTAGATGTTTCATAGAAGGTCAGGGCATCAATGTTAATACTACTGACGCTTGGGATAATACTCCATTGTAAGTTTATTAAGTGCCAGTATTTACGTTTGTCCATATTCTAGTTACTGAATGGTACTAGAAGTCCTGGTATGAATGACAATGATACAAATCCACCAGAGATCAAATGACATAAAAGTTAGCAAACACCATATACCGCATAAAAACCCTGTAATGACAAAGGTAAAACAATCCAAACAAAAAAACTAATGACCTGATTTATGTACAAAACCGTAAAAAAGAGGCAGCAGTCCTTTTGCGCCAATTACTGTTTCTCAGGGCTATCATTTGCGCCAAATTTTGTTTTCAAAATGTATCAATTGCGCCAATATTCGGAACTCATTTGCGCCAATTTACCTGTACACATATCTATCATAAATATTAATGATTAATTTGTATTCATATGTTTTGCTTAAAAAGTATCATATGTTTGGAGATATTTTACCATGAAGATGAGCATCTGGAGTGAAATGACTTGAAATGCATTGGACCGTCCATGTACAGAGAGAGAAGAAAATGTATTGCTTTGCTGAATATTTAATACAAGAAAGAGAAATAAAAGAAAATATAATATTTTGCTGATTATGTGTTAGCCAAATATATTAACTTCACAGTGCTTTGTTCCCAGCATCCGTATGGACTGAAACTCTATCTTCTGCAAGACGTACCAGTAATGGATCAGAAGCATTCCACAGGAATTATTATGAACTGTTTTTATGCATTTCATCCTTCAATGTTTGTCTTTTTGCAGCAGAAGTAAGAAGAAAGAATCGTTCAGAAAAGGAAACATTTGCCATGTAAACTGCCGGTTCCAAGTAAAAAAAAAGGAGGAGGGAAGTCATTTTTCTTCCAATTGGTGCAATCATATGTTTTATTTTTGGTGCAAATGATACCATGTAATTTTAAAACAGGTGGCGCAAACGTAGCATTAGGGAAAAAAAGGTTGTGGCGCAAAAGGACGCATTTTTGGGGCAACGGATCTCTCCCAAAAAAGATATACAGCAACAAGTGACCACTAAATTACAGGCTTTTGACTTAGGAGGGTCTGGAAACTGTTTTATATGCCAGTCTTGTCCTAAACAAAAAGTATTTTTCCTAAACCAGTAATTGGGATTTAGGACAAATTTAGGACAGACAAATACAGTTTGTTGCAGGTTTTATTTTAAAGATAATAGCTATAATAGGGTGGTATTAGGAGTACCTCCATGTCAATAACGGAAAAAATTCACGCCAAATGATGTAAACAGTTTTGATTCATGACGATAAAATGTACACTTTCTTTTTGACAATAAAAAAAATCAAGTGATCCTGATGAATCATGTTAAATTTTTCCAAAAATATCAGTAACTGTAATTAATTGAGGCCTCTGACAATAAGAATATTTTGACGAATCATGTTAAAATTTGAACTAATTTGAAGCTAATGGAAGTTAAAAATGACCATTTCAACCCTGATGGTAAGGGGCATTACTACCCTCATATATAGTTTTGCACCATACAATAATTGAATGAAATTCTAAGAAATATAAAACACTTTATTGTGTTGATAAACTTTATCTTTATTTTATAGGTACTTGGCTTGTTTGTGTGGACATCTGAGTGCTGTCAAATATCTCCTACAGAACGGTAATTATCATCACTGTTTTGTACAGTTATATTTATTTGTTATCAGTGTAAAAAACAGGGGGGAGATACCATGGCAACTATTAAAAAAAAGACGCTGGTGAAAAAAACACCCATTATGGGTGAAAGACAACCAACAATAGACAAAACTACAGTCAAACACTACACAGAAAGCTAAAGATTGACCAAACCAGAACTTCACCAAAAACTGGGATGCTGTGAATTGTCTACAGATCCTGCTCCATTAGTGACACTAGTGATTAGGCATCAAACAATAGCAAATTGATTAAAGGATCTTTTCTTTGTTGGCTAACCCTAAAACATCACAAAGTTTAACCACCATTGTAAAACTAACCCTAGAACTTTTTAATTTGTCATTTAGTCTCTTGTGGAGAGTTATCTCATTGGCAAGTAATACCACATCTTCTTTTTTTATATTGACTAACAAAGGCCAGACACTCTTGACTTGGGACAGGCACAACAAATGGGCAGGGTTAAACATGTTTTGTTAGATATCAACCCACATCCTTCACCTGTAGCCAATAAAGATTAAACAAATTCACAGCAATATGCACAGTAAAGTTCAGTTTAAAACAATTCTGAGTCAGATGTTAAAACAGGTAACCAAAAAAACCTTAGCAAAATGACCATGATACATAAATTAACAAAGGACTACTAGCAGTTACTGACATAACACAGCTCTAGACCTAAATTGACTGATTGAAAGATTATGCCTTCATCATACGAAAACCAGCCACAATTCCTCCCGTTAGGGGTTTAGTATCATATCATCGTAAAATATATGAGAAAAACCTAAGCATTGAGCATTTTGTTTTAAATGTTGTTTTTTTTAATATTTTAACAGGAGCAAGATATGACACTAACAGTGTAGATAGTCAGAGATGTTTTCTGTCTTCTTTGACTAATGACATCAGACAAGTTTTGAAGCAGTATGAATGTTCCTTGATTGTGGAAAGTACAGATCTTAAATATGTGGAGTATTTACAACAGTAAGACTTTAATTAATATTCTTCTTAGTTTACACAGCAAAACAATGAAAATAGCTAGCTGTGTGGTAAACAGATGGTTAATCATCACACATGATTTATTTGTTGAAGAACAAAAAATGAATTGAAATGATATCTTTGTTTATTAATAACACATAAAAAAGCAGGTTTAATCATTTCAACAGCTGCCAACCTTCACCCTAACCTGATAACAATAGTGTAACATTACAACATGAAAAGACACACTATAAAATATCAATTGAAATGGCTTGACTCAATCAAAAGGCATATAAACAAAAACAGTCAAATATACACTGAATGAATAAGTTTGATCTATAACACAATAAAAATTAAAAAAATATCAAAATATCAAAAAGACAACTTCAACCTAGGACAAAATGTCGTTAAAGGATAATTCGCGATTTTTCACTTTTCATCTTATTATGTTCATAATACCATAAAAAACATATTCACCAAGTTTTATTTCGATATGAAAAGTAATAAAGAAGAAAATTGGGAATTATTAATTTTGTTTTTTCAAACTTCCTGACTTATGTGACGTAGTTTAAGTCTCTGAGCATGCCGGGAGTGAAATTAATCTCATTTAAGTCTTGTTCGTTAACCCTCTAATAACGCTATTTAAAGCGCATCAACGACCTTTGGTGTAGCTATTAACCAACGAAAAGTAAGTGATAGCCATGCAACTTTTAAAATTAGATTGTAGGATTTATGTGTGGATTTTTTATACGAATTCTAGTAATTAAAGTAAATAATACAATAGAACATTTTTATGATTTTTTTCTTCAAACACTTTAAACAAACATATGAAACTGACACAATCGACAGTGTATTAAAAAATACATGTTTGTATTCTGAACTTTTTTGCGTCATTCCAGCAAACATTTTCACTTGCTTGTACTGTGGAAATAAATGTGTATTAATTTGTGACACTTAGTGAATGTTGAATGCGTAGTTAAACTCAAGGTAATTAAAAGATTAGCATTATGTAATTCTAAACTTTTGATCTTTATTCAGTGACATCTAGGCGTCACGGTTCACCATTTCAGGTGTGAACAACATTTCGTATGAATGATATACGGACTCAGTTATAGTTTTAGACACAGAAGTGTAAAAAAGAGAATTAAAATAAATTACGGGAGAAATAAGGCCCCACAATAACTGGATAGCTGTTGTATATTTTTATATAATTTGCATATGCTCACTTTTAAATGAATTATGACTTCTGATTACTTTTGTGACGATAAATACTGAATTATTTTAATTGAATAAATTTATAAATAAAAAAAAAGCCTTTAAACACGAGTGTATGAACTAAAAATTGTACTTTTTTAAATTAGAATCGGCAACCTTTAATATTTCAAACAGATTGCAATTATATAATTTAGTCCATCCAAAGCGATCTTTATTTACCTATTTAGGAATTAATGTTCTCATAAAAATATTTTAAATCTCGCAACGCATGAATACTTCAGCTATTGAAAAAAAAAGATGTTTTAAAAATTGAGAGGAAATTAAAGGATCCTCTTGGAATGGAATTGAAAAATTACGAATAGATATTCTTTTCAAGTGTGAAAAACGTCAACCAAATTTATTCATTTATAATCGGGAGCGTCCTTATTAAAATAGTCTTCTTCTCACAACGTATAATACTTTAGCTATTTGACCAACGATGTTTAAAAAAAAAGACAACGAATTTAATGTCATCTTAAAGTCTGTTCAACTGGCAAGAATACCCCTAAAGCGGACAAGCAGTTTATTCTTTAAATTGCTGTCATTGAATATCAAGAAAGAAAATAAATCCCGAAATTAATTTGAAACTTTAATACTCAATAGTTTTCCTAGAAAATATTCACATCCCTTGGGGTTTGTTAGTGTACGTCCAGTTGCATATATTTTACATGAATGTCGGAACAATTGTGATGAAGTCGAATTTCTTCCTTTATTCGAGAATTATCTAATTAATATATAAATTTGTGATTTTACTATGTTCATAGCTTCGATGAACCGAAGCAAGTTATATATCGACCTGTATTTAAATCAAATTGGTCCTCTTCTTCTTTTTCTTTTGGTATACAATAGTCTATCGAATTCGATGATTACATACTGTTGGCATACGTGGACTAGTCTATTTACAAAATTGTTACCCCGATTTACACAAAATGTATGTTTCTTTCTTATGTTCAATGTATACATGTATATATTTTAAATTGCGATATAGCTCCGTAACTTCACGGCTATACAGGCGTAGAAACGAATCGTCGACAAGTACGTACATTTTTTTTAAATCAATATTTCTGGTATGTTCCAATCTGTCCTTTACTATTGACAACGAGTATATATTACATTTTCCCAAATTAAACCTTGGAAAAAATGTAAATAGATTTATATTTCATCAAATCTTCTTTTTTTTTTTGGTATTATTTATATTTTTATAAATAATATTCTTTACACCAGTAATGTTATTTATAAACAAGCGTATGAGTTTAGTAATGACTAGCATATATTATCACTTTTGGACACGCGAGACAGAGATGTATATTATACACCTGATAGTTCAAAATAGAGAGTTATAAGTTATCGGCCGTGTACACTGATCAATACCTACAGAAGTGAAACGATGCATGAACTTGCAAGCCCAACAGGAAATCGCTTGAATACCTGGATGTGTCACCTCACACCCCTCACAATACCTTTGGGAGTAATACTTTAGCCATGCTGGTGATCAGATGAGGGAAGATACGAATTTATTTGTATAAAATTTATTACTTTAAAGAATTATAAATGAATTAGATTTTCGAAAACAATTTTCATGGAACACTTATTTATGATTTGAAGTTTGACTTTTTAACTAATTCCAATATTAACAGTTTAAAAATAACAGACTATGGTTATTTAAAAAAAATAAGAACATTTTCCGTATCAAGTTAGTTAGTCAGATAAAACAACCGTACGATTGACAAGATATCAACACGCAATTACGACTACATCGGTTACTGTAGTTTTGGTCCTTTGTGGTTTATAGACATATCGTGAATTTTAATCGGAGAAGATGACAAAATGGCGGAACGCAGAAAATTGATAATCTAAATTTAAAATCGATGGTGATCTCTTATCTAGCGGAATAAAACTTTAATATCTATGAATTTGAGCATTTCTATACAAAATGGACATAATATCAATTTTTAATTTTTTTGCGAAGTTTCCCTTTAAATAAAGTAACGTACACAGGTAAATTTAAATATAATAAGCACATTTTCAAACCCTAAACTAAAACAAATTGTTTAGTAACTTTTTCGTTTAATGTTTCAGGTTATATGAGAGACAACCAGGATATGACATTGAGCTTGAAATCCAAGGTCAACTATATTTAGCACATCATTGTATTTTGTCTGTGAGGTGTAGATACTTTGCGGATTTGTTTCGAAATAATACAAATGGCAGGATAGTATTATCGCATAAACTTGTAAGTCAAATTTTTTGTTGTTTATTGTTTTAGTATAAATTAGACAGTTAGTTTTCTTGTTTGAAATGTTTCACATATTATCATGTTGTTGCCTTTTATATATACAGTAGGATTTTTGCTCATTGTTAATGGTCATATTATTTCCCATCCTTGTCCTTTAGTTATTAATGGATAGTTTTAACTGTTTAATTGGAACTAATTAAACTATTCCTTATTTCTATTTTTATAACATTTATTTTACAGATGTGCACTGATGTTTTTGGACCAATGCTTCGTTTTATTTATACAGGTAAGGATAAATCCTTTGTTTTATTTAAACAGGTAAGGATGCTCACATTAATAAACCTGACTGTTGGTGCAATATGTATTTATGTAAATCCTAATCTGTTTGTCAGAGTCTTTGAATAATGCAGATATGACTAGGTAATATGTAAACGATATTGTAAATTTATTACGATTTAATGGCCATTTTTAGAAGATTGAATAATTGAAATAAATAATTTGAATGATTCTAACATAACAGAAATTTATATATATATATAACATTAACAGTACTAAATTTACTGCACCAGGTGTGCATTTTGCCAATTAATGTCTCTTCAGGGACGCTTGAAGCCAAACAAATTTCAAATTCTTATACAAATGTGGAAGAGGTGATAAAACCAAAAAAGACAAAAAACTAAAACCAAACAGTTCATATTACAGATAAATCTGAACCAAATGTCCTAGACTTACATGTGCCTTCCATTCCAATGCAATATATCAAAACTATTTTTCTATGACAATTTTCTGCAGTCGTATAATGGTATGATGTTGCTGTTGCGTTCATTGTCTGAAGACATTTGGTTTCCAGACATTTTGAAGACCGTACCTTGACCTATAATGGTTTACTTTTATAAATTATGACTTGGAAAAAATCATAAATTGTGACTTGGATGGAGAGATGTCTCATTGGCACTCAAACCACATCTTCCTATATCTTATAACCTGAGTATAAGTGTAAGGATCTTCATGAAAATTGTACCACAAGGTTCCATACCACAAAAGGAAGGTTGGGAGTGATTTTGTGGGTTATTGTCTTAACTGTAGGAATTTAGGGCGAAAAAGGGACAAAAAACAAGCATTTTTTTGTTTCAGGACAATAACTTGTGTATGAGTGTACGGATCTCTATTAAATTGTACCACAAGGTTCAGACCAGGAAAAGGAGTTAGAGCTATGAATTTTGTCTTTTAATCTGTTTATTTTGTTATAGGTAGATTGGATATTGAAAAAAGACAGAGGGAAAAGACAATAGCATTAGCTAAGTTCTTACAGTTTAACAGTTTAGCTGAAATCTTAGAAAGAGGTGAGAATTAGGGCTAATTACCCTTGTATTTGTTTTACTCTATAAAGTAGGTCAAAATCTTAATTTTGTCAATAATTTTAGTGTTAAATTTTAAAAGAGTCTTTGCAACAGCAAATTGTTCGTAGCTTTAACTCAGATATTGATTTTTAGATTTATTTTAAACATATAATCAATTCTCTAAGGTCAATCTGTTATTATGTCACCCGATCGACAATGTCGGGTGACATATTGCTTTTCCTCTATTATTATTATTTTTCTTCCACCTAATTTTGTCCGGCAGTTTTCTCAGAGCCAAAGGAACCAATCTGAATGATAGTGCACTATAACAAGGAACCCTGACTTTCCAGTTGCAGTGCAACTTTGGAACTAAAAAATGGCTGCCATCACCATGGAAACGAAAAAATGGTGAAAAAATATAATTTTGGAGTTAGGTGAATTGTTTGAGAATGCTTAACCTTAAAATCTTTAGATTTTAATACAATGTAGGTGCCCACTGTATACTGCTTTGGGATGATTTTGGCAATCATTGGAACTGCTATGTTGCCATGGATACTACACCAAAAATTTCCAAAATATGGAAATGCTCCAAATTTTATAAAACTTCACAGTAACGATGAGCAACATTGTAAGATGTGGAATTGGGCGTTGGAATTTTGAAAATGTCTGCCGTTACCATAAAACAATGCAAAACAGTCCAAAAACCTTAAAGTGGCAATAACTTTCTTAATATGGTAGGTCAAATGGATCGAAACTTTGATGGTATGGTCCCTCCCATGTACCAATGTGGTATATGCCATTAAATTTTGGGAATGGTCTCTGTTGCCATAGGAACCATCACAAATGTCAAAAATTTCAAAAATTTCAAAATGCTCCAAATTTGATGAAACTTAATAAAATTGTAGATTGGCAAGTCTGGATGAGACTTTTGAAGTTGGAATTTCAAAAATGGCCACCGTTGCCATGGAAACTGCAGAAATAATAAATATTTTCAAAATGCTCCAAACTTAATGAAACTTAATATTATTGTAAACTGGCATGTATAGATGAGACTTTTGACTTTGGAATTTTCAAAATGGCTGCTGTTGCCATGGAAACAGCAGAAATGGGAAACTTTTGACAATGCTCAAATTGTACTGAAAATTTACAGAAAGATATATCGCAATTCATAGATCTGCATTCACTGTTAAGTTGTTTTCAAATGGCTGCCGCTTAGTGGCAATAGGGGAAGGGTGACATCCGCTATTGCTTGCAATAGCAATTCTAGTCTTTTATTGTATTTGCACAAAATGTACAAATCAAATTCTTTATTTACCAATCACAGGGCCCTTTTGGGCATTACAAAATTTAACACTATCATTTACACTTTCGTATCAATCTTTCTCACTCCGCTCACAATTAATTAGATTAGATACAATACAGCAAAACATACATAACAGTCATCATATAAAGAAATCATAAAAGTCCAGTTTGTGAATAAAGATAATAAATCTTTCATACTGAAGGTACTAAATCTTATACACCTTATCACTTTGTAGTCCAATCTATAAAAAACAGTCACTTTGACAACTTCCTGTATGGGCCAAGTTTCACAAATACAAAGGAAATCAGAAATGAGCAGATGGAGGGAAAAGTTTTAAAAGTGAACATTTTGTAATTTCGATAGATTATAATCCAATATTTTTAAAATAAAGACTTAAAGATGTTTTGTTTTGAAGTGTTTACCATGGTTTAAACTGTCTCTGAAATTTATGTGCAATGCATTGTTTGAACATGGCCCCAGATAGTTTGTGACACCATGAAAAAGTTGTATAATTTCATAAGATCCATATTGTAATTGTATAATGTTATGAATAGAAACGAAATTTATTGACACTTAATAAATTTCAGATAAAAGTTTACTTTTGATACAACATTGGCAACTTTTGAAAGATTTAAAGAAGGATTTTGGTTGCTTAGTAACATCAGCAGTACCTTCATCTATAGTAAGAAGTAGTCACTAATGTAAACATTAATAAATGAGGGTATTTTATAAACAAGCTGTCGCTGTCATTAACACATAAAATCCTATATAAAAGCAGTTCATTAAATTTAGAATTATTGGGTGCATTTCTTATTGCAATTGCTGAAGAATTGAAAGAAATCAGTATTTTTTAAAGACTTCAGGAAAATCTGGTTACAGATATATGTATTAGATTTCTGAGTGAGTGAGAGTACTCAATCAGTCCCATGGTTGATATAACAAATGAAAGGACTGATGTTAACAATGAGAAAACCCCAAGAGATAACAAAATATGTAGAAAATGTTATTATGCCCCACCTACGATAGTAGAGGGGCATTATGTTTTCTGGTCTGTGCGTCCGTTCGTCCGTTCGTCCGTCCGTCTGTCTGTCCGTTCGTCCGTCTGTCCCGCTCCAGGTTAAAGTTTTTGGTCAAGGTAGTTTTTGATGAAGTTGAAGTCCAATCGACTTCAAACTTAGTACACATGTTCCCTATGATATGATCTTTCTAATTTTAATGCCAAATTAGAGTTTTTACCCCAATTTCACGGTCCACTGAACATGGAAAATGATAGTGCGAGTGGGGCATTCGTGTACTGAGGACACATTCTTGTTTTTTTTCTGTTTTAGGCAGCTGAGAATGAAGCTTGTGGTTTTGATGTTAAAACATACCCAGATATTAT
Source organism: Mytilus edulis (assembly GCA_019925275.1). Taxonomy (NCBI): domain Eukaryota; kingdom Metazoa; phylum Mollusca; class Bivalvia; order Mytilida; family Mytilidae; genus Mytilus; species Mytilus edulis. Next base: position 113,237,377 of record CM034351.1, read on the forward strand.
ATTTGAAGTTCAAGGTCACTCATTTAAGTGTCATAAGGTCAGTCTATAAACCAGACTCAGGAAGAGGATCTGAGATGTCAGTTTAAAATCTATTTTAAAAAAAATCTGCCAGTAGGTTTTTATTTGCATACAAGATTTTATTCCTGGACAATATAAACAAATGCAGGGGCTAAAATTAAAGTGATCAAATTCTAAAGATTAAAAGAGTAGTAGAAGTAAATTTTAATTGAAAAGTCTTAATTTTATATTTCACCTGTGTTAACAAATGGAACAGTACTGTACAGATGGGCTGCAAGACTTATTAATAGATGTAACAATTGCCAATCATCGATAAAAAAAACTAGACTTTCAAAAGCAGATATTTTTTGGCATTTTTTTGCCTCCTCAATAGCGGAGGGGGCACCAAGTTTTACCCTTGTCTGTCTGTCCGTACACCCCCTAGGTCCCAAAACTAGTTTTAGTTCTCCAACTTTAGTTTGCCTCAATCAAATGTTATGATACTTAAACACAATGCCTATAACCACAAAACACATATATTTACTGTTCTAGAGTTATCCCCTTTACAAATGGAAAATTGATGAAACTTTAGTTTGCCTCAACCAAATGTTATGAAAGTTATACACAATGCTTTTTATCACAAAACTCAGTTTAAGTACAAATTTGGGTAGCATCACTTTTACAGTTCTTGAGTTATGATGCCCCTTTTTTACATTATATGCAAGCTAGGCATCATCTGTGTCCAATGGACACATTCCCTGTTTATTTAGGTTCAAAATCTTCAAACTTTTTGTTAGAATGATAATTGTTTTTATACCCCACACAGAGATGTTCTTGATGGTATAATGTATAAGTATTTGTCTTAATACAAATTATTACAACCATATAAGTAGTAAGTAATATATTTTTGTATTTCAGATATTTTTCTATGGGAGAAGTGAATTTTTCAGAGAAATGCTAATCGATAAAGAAGACGAGCAGCCACCATCCTATGGGGATTATCTCCCTGCCATTAAATTAGACGATATAACAGCAGATATATTTGTCCAGATTATTTTGTTTTTGTATACTGAAGAATATGAGGTAGGTCAAGAGGCATAACTACTGAGCAGAATTTGTTACATATCTATGAGAATTGAAGATTATCAGTCAAATTTAACATGATTATACAGCATTTTGGTATGTTAATGGTCTCTTTTTGTCAATCAGTCCATCTGTCTGAAACACATCAATTCTCAGTTACAGTATGACATTAAGCATGCAAATGTGGAAGTCTTATTTGTCACCATATTCTCTTGAACATTTTTTAATAAAAAAAATTTAACAATGACATCTTATAAACCCAACTCCTCTGAGACTATTTTAAAGAAAGCTCTTATAGTTTACAAGATTGTTTGCCATCATATGTATTTGTTCATTTTTACAGGAGTTATGTAACCTGAATAATTCAGTCCTACCCCATAATCGATCTCTCTTACTTGCAAGGGCCTGAATTCCTAACATGATACAAACTCTTGAAGAATCCTGGATATGTGATTGGTGTCCTATAGAAGAGGTGACCAATCAGCAATCAGCTTAATTTTATCAAGATATATAAATTTCAGGTTAATTCCAAATGATTCATTGTCTATGCATCCATTCTCTATGGTCAGTTTGTTGTCTCTTTGACACATTCCCCATTTCCATTCTCAATTTTATTTAATGAAGTAATTGCGGATCAGTGGAAGATAGAAAACACTCATACTTGGTGGGAGACTAGGAGTGTTTAACCATGTTATACTTTTGTTTTTATATGACCATTTATATGGGAGTTAAGGGTCCTAGCCATTTTTGTCGAGCTTGCAACATTTATGTTGAGAAAGCAACATAGTTTCGGAGATTAGGTTGGAGGCATCAACATTTAGGTTCAGTCTTTGGTTTTACTTTATCTAAACATCAATTACTTAGTAAAAAATTCAAGGAATTTTATGAAATCAGGACAAACACTTGTTAATGACCAAAATACAGTATACAGAGCAAAATGTTTTAATTCACATTTTCATTTTCTGCTATTTTACTATTAAATGGACTAGGTTCTTACATATCAAAAACTTTGTCAAACCATCATAGCATTTTTTGAAACTTTTTTATGCTTAAGATATATTTTCAGTATTTTTCTGATAAAGATGAATTTTACAGTTAACATTTACTGACAGTCTGGGAATAAATTTGTTTGACTAATTTGTAAACTTTCATGGATTGTAATAAAATTTGGACAGAAGCTTATTTTCAAGACCAAGAAATAGCATGAAAAAGAGATCAATTTTTTTTTTTAAATTCTGTGTTTTACTGATAAGTTTGACTCACTTTTTATACGACCGCAAAAATTTTAATTTTTTGGTCGTATATTGCTATCACGTTGGCGTCGTCGTCTGCGTCGTCGTCGTCGTCGTCGTCGTCTGCGTCGTCGTCGTCGTCGTCGTCCGAATACTTTTAGTTTTCGCACTCTAACTTTAGTAAAAGTGAATAGAAATCAATGAAATTTTAACACAAGGTTTATGACCACAAAAGGAAGGTTGGGATTGATTTTGGGAGTTTTGGTATCAACATTTTAGGAATTAGGGGCCAAAAAGGGCCCAAATAAGCATTTTCTTGGTTTTCGCACTATAACTTTAGTTTAAGTGAATAGAAATCTATGAAATTTTGACACAAGGTTTATGACCACAAAAGGAAGGTTGGGATTGATTTTGGGAGTTTTGGTTCCAACAGTTTAGGAATTAAGGGCCAAAAAAGGGCCCAAATAAGCATTATTTTTGGTTTTCGCACAATAACTTTAGTATAAGTAAATAGAAATCAATGAAATTTTAAAACAAGGTTTATGACCACAAAAGGAAGGTTGGGATTGATTTTTGGAGTTGAGGTCACAACAGTTTATGAATTAGGGGCCAAAAAGGGGCCCAAATAAGCATTATTTTTGGTTTTAGCACCATAACTTTAGTATAAAGTAAATAGAAATCTATGAAATTTAAACACAAGGTTTATGACCATAAAAGGAAGGTTGGGTTTGATTTTGGGAGTTTTGGTCCTAACAGTTTAGGAATAAGGGGCCCAAAGGGTCCAAAATTGAACTTTTTGTGATTTCATCAAAAATTGAATAATTGGGGTTCTTTGATATGCCGAATCTAACTATGTATGTAGATTCTTAATTTTGTGTCCCATTTTCAAATTGGTCTACATTAAGGTCCAAAGGGTCCAAAATTAAACTTAGTTTGATTTTTAACAAAAATTGAATCCTTGGGGTTCTTTGATATGCTGAATTTAAAAATGTACTTAGATTTTTAATTATTGGCCTAGTTTTCAAGTTGGTCCAAATGGGGGTCCAAAATTAAACTTTGTTTGATTTCATCAAAAATTGAATAAATGGGTTCTTTGATATGCCAAATCTAACTGTGTATGTAGATTCTTAATTTTTGGTCCAGTTTTCAAATTGGTCTACATTAAGGTCCAAAGGGTCCAAAATTAAACTAAGTTTGATTTAAACAAAAATTAAATTCTTGGGCTTATTTAATATGCTTTATCTAAATATGTACTTTGATTTTTGATTATGGGCCCAGTTTTCAAGTTGGTCCAAATCAGGATTCCATATCAAGTATTGTGCAATAGCAAGAAATTTTCAATTGCACAGTATTGCACAATAGCAAGAAATATCTAATTGCACAATATTGTGCAATAGCAATTAATTTTCAATTGGAGTTATCTTTCTTTGTATAGAATAGTAGTTGATAATATATGTTGGAAATTTGCCAGACATGACTATGATGTCATTTTCTATTTTTATTTGCCAATAACTTTATGTAAATAACTTCATTGGAAATTTGCCAATATAAAATGTTGCTGATGAAGTCTTTTTTATTGTTTTATACAATAAACAATGTATATATATATTCACTTTTACTACCAACCAATCTTTACCATTCAGTGATAACAAGCACTTTATTTTACATTTTAATATTTTATGATGTATTTAAAAGAGTAGTTATTGTTGCAAACTCCATTAGAAATTTGAATTGATATCAGTTTTGGAAAAAGAAAAACGGGGATGTGAACAAAAAAGTGGCGGGGGGGGGGGTTTCTCATTTCAGATTTCATAAATAAAAAGAAAATTTCTTCAAACATTTTTTTGAGAGGATTAATATTCAACAGCATAGTGAATTGCTCAAAGGCAAAAAAAAACTTTTAAGTTCATTAGACCACATTCATTCTGTGTCTGAAACCTATGCTGTATCAACTATTTAATTTTAGATTTAAAAAGTTTGAAGAAGAAATCTTTAATTGATTTGTAAAATCTTGACATTTTTTTTGTGTAAAAAAAACCCCATGTAATGTCAAAAATTTGATCACAATCCAAATTCAGAGCTGTATCACGCTTGAATGTTTTGTCCATACTTGCCCCAACTGTTCAGGGTTCGAACTCTGCGGTCGTATAAAGCTGCGCCCTTCGGAGCACCTGGTTATGTCAATGTAACCCCCTTTTACACTGACAGCAGCACCGGTAGGCGAGACACTGGGTTCTAAGGAACCCCTTACAAATTATTTTCTAAGCTTAATTGTACACTTTACTTTTAGGTAACCAAAGACAATTGTATGTCACTAATGAGAGCAAGTACTCAATTTGTACTACCTGCCATAAAGAAGAAATGCTCAGAGGAAATCAGTAAATATATTGACCTTAACAATGTCCTTGACATCTATCAAACTTCTGTGGAATTGGATATACCACGCCTTATCAATAGTTGTACAAAGTATATGGCTGATGAATATGAACAGGTTTGTTTAATTATATTGTTCATTTAGTAAGGCATCCTAAGCTATAGTATCTCTATAAATTTGTAAGATACAATGATTGCTGAAACCAAAGTAAGAGGCTTATAAAAGATCAGCTAGTATATATAATACTTTAAATTATTAAATTCACGGGGCCAAAACTGTATCTTCTCTTTTCATACTACATGTATCAGCTTTTGACTCCTTGATATTAGTTTTTGGAATACGATTGCTTTCAAGCAATCTGTAGACTTATACTATTGGCTCAGAACAATGCCCTCATGTCAACCGTTTTATTCTAAACATTAAGTACCATCTCAGATTCTTATGATTGTCTTGGTTTAAAAGGTAAAAACAAACAAAGGGATTTAACTCAAACAGCTTTTCTATAATGTTCTTTTCATAATCTTCATGTTTGATATTTCCCTTGACTTGTATGCGTGTTTTTAACAACATGGAAAATCAGAATTAAGCAGTATTTATATTTAGTGTTTTTATAAATTTAGAAACACATCAGAGGGAATTCTCCCAGTTGTGATAAAAATGCGAGAGTTCTCTGAATTCCGATAAATCTATTTCTGTCATATAAGAACTGAAGTGGAGTTTTACTTATATGTTACTGTTATTAAACTGATATTTGATATTGTGTTTCCATAAAGAAATAGAGAACCATCTAGGGTTAATATACGTTCTTACTACAGGATTTGTTTAGGTAATTATGCGCATGCATATAGTTTTCTTGACTTCAAGGGGTATTAGATTAAATGGTTGCTCTGGATTCCCCACTCAATTGATTAATTTATAACTCAGGGGATCCTTTCTATGTATGTCTGCTATTGAGGGTTATTGTTGTTGCATAATTTTAAATTATATGCATCATTTAAATTAAAATAAATGTAGTCCACATCGTAAAGGTTTAACTCCAACACCCCTTCAGGCGCAAATGGAGTCTTCCATATTATCGTTTTGAGTTGTCTCCCTTCCGGAAGTCACTTCCGTGAATTCTGAATCAAAACAACATGTTGAGAAAAATTAACTCGTTCTGTCGATAAATGTCATATTATATTTAAAACGATCGCAATTTAAACCGAGGAATGTGTACGGAAAGGAGTCATGATCACTGACCCAAAGGAAATTAAATATTTAAAGAGTTAGGAATGGGGTTCCTCCTAGAATTAACGTAGGAAAATAGGTGATAAGATAGGAAGTGAAATACTTCTCTCACTCTGAGTCTCAGTGACTGCTGTGGAAAGTAAACTTGGAACTGATAGTGCAAAAATAAAACACAATAGGCCTAAGTACATTGTTCATACACTTTTAACCGGGATTGGCTATTTTGTAACTAGTATTCAGATTACGTAAATTACATTTTACATGTGCAGTTGAATTAGTTTTGAATAATATTATCCAGCTACATGTATACATGTGTCAATGAAAACAATGGCAATTGTATCCCTCAGAGAAATCTGCTCTTTGATTAACAGGTTACCTTTTCCACAGTAAAACATTCTTGTATCTAGTTGAGTAAGAGTAAACTGAAAGAAAGAAAAATTTATTACTATCTGATTTTTTGTTGGAAAGGTGGGGGGGGGGGTAGTTAATTTTCCCCAAAATTTATATGCATTTTTCAGATGAAAAGTTTTTAGCAAAAGTTCTAAAATTGGTTATAAGTTTTCTGTAATCAACTCCTTATTCTAGAGTGTTTTGGAATTTTTATATTTCATATTTTAAATATTTAAATGTTCAGTACTATGAAAATTCAGATTGAACTGTATTTTATAAACATTCAGTTGCAAAAGAGAGGTCAAAGATATCAGAGGGACATTAAAAACTCACAAGTTGAAAATAAACTCACAACAACCAATAGTTCACAAACACAACATAGAAAAGTAAAGACTCAGCATGAAGCCCACCAAAATCTAGAACTGATCTCAGGTGCTCCAGAAGGGTAAGCAGAAAATGTTTATGAGGCAAACCACATGAGAAATATACGAAAATATAGGAAAATTTGTGATACTTGCTGGTAATAAGATTTACCTCTTCTGTTCAGGGAAGGAAAGAAATTTATAAAATAAATGGAAAATAACTGTTATCATTGTATGATTCATTTAAAAAAATAAAAAGGCAAAAAATTATATAATAGTTTATTATATTTGATAAACAGAACAATTTATCAGTCAAAGTCTCTCCATTTCCATTATTGCATGTTTAATCATAGATATATCTACATTGGCATCAGACTGCAACTTTGGTCTTTATAGCATGTTGATTAAATTTTTTAAATATTTTCTGTGTAAGCCTAAAAACTTTTTTTTTTAGATGATTACATTTCCCAAGTTTGAGATGTTTATTAGAAAACAGTTATCTCCCCTAATGAACGAAAGTACGCCATTTGATCAAATTCCTTTCTTCATGGATTTCCAATATTACCTCCGACATGAATGTTCAACGTGGGAGGAACAGAGAACAGCCAATGAAAAACTCCAGAAACTGAATTATCTACTAACGCATAGAATAGGATTAGATGTCAGTATACCCCTGTTCCAGGTCGGTCAAACAAGGCCAGAACCTGTCATTATTGTTGGTCAGCCAGTTTTATCCCAACAAGAAGTTAGACGTAGAATGGAAACTGAGGAACGGAAGCACAGAGAGGAGGAAGATAAAAAAAATAGAAAAAAGATTGTACCGGCCATTCAACCTGTTATTATTTCTGGACGGCAAAATTTATCCATAGAGGAAGATACACAAAGCGGAGAAAATGAGGAACTGAGGTCCAGTCAGGAGGAAGAAAATAAGCATAGAAAAAAGGGAAATATAAATACTTGTTGTTTTGGCAGAAGAAACTCTAAATGTTGTATAATCCTGTAGCTTTGATACTCATTAATGATCATTATAATTTGATAGTTTTTACATTACAATAAGTGGAGATTGCATAATTTGATATTCAGCTGGGGCTATGTGATCCCTCTGAATTTTAAGATAATTGGAAGAATTTTAGATTGAAGATGTATCATGAACTAACCGTGTGGTTTATAAATTACGGGAAGATAAAACAGCATTTTATTATCTGCCACCAACTTTTGACAATGTCATGTAATTTATCTTTAAATTAAAAAGAAGGGTCTAACTGCTACTTAATTTTAAGTTTACACTTGTATATAAATCCCTTGTAAACCAAAATTTATGAAATATTACTACTTGTGTCTATTTTTCAAGATGTACATATACAACGGTTAGCAACACAGGCTCATTTATGGAGCCTTTAGTTTAGTTTTGTGACATTTACCTCTTGTGACTGCAAATCCTCTAAAACAGGTAGGTTTTTTGGTTAAACATAAAAAAACATACTGAACAAGAATGTGTCCCCAGTACACAGATGCCCCATCCGCACTATCCTTTTCTATGTTCAGTGGACCGTGAAAATGAGGGGAAATCTCAAATTTGGCATTAAAGTTAGAAAGATCATATCATAAAGAACAAGTGTATTAAGTGTCAAGTTGACCAAAAACTTTAACCTGAACGAACGATCGAACTAACGAACAGACAGACGGAAGAATGGATGCACAGACCAGAAAACATAATGCCCATAAATGGGGCATAATAAAAGGGGCGTAAAAATCTTCGGCAAAACAATAAAATAGCTTACCAATGATAATTGCTTCAAATATATCTGTCAAACCATGCAAAAATAAATTGTTAATTAACATGAACATTATGAATTATTTTAATATTATGCGTACTGCTTGTTTGTTTTTATTGTTTATTTGCATGTACTACATGTAAACCTGTGTATCAATCTTAGTTTAAACCAATTTTTACTTTCAAATATTATATTGCTATACAATAAAAGGGTTATTACATGAATATTGAGGAATATTGTCTCTCGTAGAACATATATTGCACGCGCAAGCTTGTGCAATATAAAACTCAACTCGGGACAATATTCCCCAATATTCATGCAATAACCCTATATTATTATCATTGACATTATTAATATTCTTGTTGTCAATTTTTGTTAGACTTTTGTATTTTAAAACTTATCAAATAGTGCCATTTTTTGTTGTCATATTGCTTTTTATATTTTTATCACAAGAGTTTCTAATCCTACATTTTACTTCAGATTAGAATGAAACTTTCACAGTTTCTTACTCCAATGTTCCATAATTTTGTGCCTTAATTTTGTTCATACATGTAGATGCCAACGATATGGAAATGTTCAATAGTTTTTTACAAATTTTACTTGTTAAATCAAAAGTTTATTTGTTAACCTTTGTTTATTATGCTTGTTTGCAACTGTTTCCAATATTATATATTTTGAAACTACTACCAATATATTGATGCTTCATCCACTTATCCTCATGTCAGTATAAAGATGTTTATATAATGACCTGCAGGTTTCTCTAGATTTTACCAGTACATTCACAAACTGTATCATTGATTTATAGTTGAAATGAATAGTGTTATTATGTTCATTCATACTAGGTTGAGTTTTTCACAATTGAGATTATCAGTTTTTATTTCACTGTGAAATCATGATGATTCATTGCAAACAGTTAAATGTAAGCATTTATTGAGGCCTAGAATTATAACATCAAGTTTTATTTGTTGATTGTTACATATAGTTGATTTGTCTGTTATGTTTGCAGAGTTGAATCAATCAGTAAACTTTTTTTTATACAAATTTATTTTTATATGTTTCTGTGATTACACAGTTGTGCATTTAATTTAATGTGATAAATATAGTTTTTTATTAGTTATACTGTTGTCTTTTTATATGTTATTTATTTACTTTACACAATTTGAAATAAAAGTAATAATTCAGCTTGACTTGTGTTTTGTATAGTCTGTCCTACATATTCACATTTAAAACTGCCTTTAGGGTTTCCATCCAACTTCAAGCTCTGTAAGTGTGGGTTACATTTTGCCACTGGACATTAAGCAACCTCTAATGAATCATCATATCAAAGACTGTTTATAAAATTCTAACAACGGCTGTATACAACTTATAAAACAGATTATGGGGACCATATTCTTTAATTGTTATGAACAAATTGAATACATCTTATTGCTATATGGAAATCTGCCCCGCTTGACACCAGAATCTTTGAACTATTGACGTCATACTTCAATCACTTTTCCATTGTGGCATCAGATATTGTCTTTTATTGCACTGCGGGTAAACTATCACATTGTGTTTGGTTTAACACCGTCACACAGTGACCCCCTATGGACAATACACATAATCATCTTAAAACATAAGTTAGATGATGTTCTTTCACTAAATATTTCAAAATTTGGTGACTATGTGGAAGGCATCTATCCCATCGAACTAGAGATAAAGGATACTACAGATACAGTTAAGTCAGCCTCATATCTTGACTTGCATCTAGAAATTGACAATGAGGGTCGTTTGAAAACAAAACTTTACGACAAAAGAGATGATTTCAGCTTTCCAATTGTGAACTTTCCATTTCTAAGTAGCAACATTCCAGCAGCACTTGCATCCGGGTATATATCTCCCAATTGATACAATATTCCTGTGCTTGCATTTCCTATCATGATTTTCTTGATAGAGGGTTGCTGCTCACTAGGAAGCTATTAAACCAAGAGTTCCAAATGGTGAAGTTGAAATCATCCCTTCGTAAATTTTACTGACGCCATCACGAGTTGGTTGACCTTTATGGAATAATCGTTTCACAAATGATATCGGATATGTTCCTCATGTCGTAACTACAATCCCCTTCCCTTTCATGAATGTGACCTACTGAATTAGACTATTTATCGGATTTGTTATCACATAAGCAACACGACGGGTGCCACATGTGGAGCAGGATCTGCTTACCGTTCCGGAGCACCTGAGATCACCCATAGTTTTTTGTTGGGTTCGTGCTGTTTAGTCTTTAGTTTTCTATGTTGCGTCATGTGTACTATTGTTTGTCTGTTTTGTCTTTTTCATTTTTAGCCATGGAGTTGTCAGTTTATTTTAGATTTATGAGTTTGACTGTCACCTTGGTATCTTCTTCCCTCTTTTAAAAGGGAATTTCTTTGAAGAAATTTAGGATAGCAATGGCATTTTTTGTTGTTGCTTTATTCACATCAAACATTAAAAGAAGAATGCCAAATTTGTGTGGTGTTCGTATGTGTTGCTCAGTTTTTAGATTTCTGTTATTTTTTGTATAATGTTGATTTGTTTGTTTTATTGTTGTCAGTTTGTCTATGACTTATGAGTTTCAATGTGTTATTGTGGTATCCTCGGGACTAATTATAAACTGGAATAATGACATAGTATATGCCACACAAGTAGAAATCCAAATAACCACCAATCACTGGAATATATACAATACTAAATAAAATTGAGAATGGAAATGAAGAATTAGTCAAAGAGAAGTTAAAATGCTAGTTAAAGTTATACATAATCATCTTAAAAGAAATTTCCTGTTCCTCAAGCTATATTGGTTTTAAGAGTAAGAAAATAAAGCTGCTTAACTGTCTTATAAACATTGGAATTTAGCAAAATATAAATTACATTTGCAAGTATAACTGTTAATTGCAATGACTGTGAATGCTTGAGGTAAGAAGGCTGTTCCATTAATATTAATTGTTCAAGAATTGGTGTCTCAGAAAAAGAATTTTGGATAAGTGATTAAAGCTACTGTTTTGATCTATAACTTGAACCCAGCAACACATTTTCTATGGAGAATTTTACTACCTACATTCATGAGTTCAAATGCCATTGGTTAGATGTGTAGATCTTGGGGAAATAATTTGACTACAATATCCATAGTACATAATGAGGAATATAAGCATCTTCTCTGATTCTGATATTGAACTTAGACCTCTTTTAAACTGAGTTTTATTGTGTGTATTGTTTATTCTACATTGGCTAGAGGTATAGGGGAGGCATAGGCCCCCCCTTTTGTGGAAAAAATTTGGTTGATTACATAGGGAATCATTGAAGCATGACTGGAGCAGGCCAGCCTCTGGGTGCAGGATTTTCTCACTACACTGTCACTGGTGATCCATTGGTGTCCTTTGGCTATTTTCTGCTCTTTAGTCAGGTTATTGTCTCCTTGACACATTCCCAATCTCCATTCTCTATTTATCTAAGACAGGAACATATGAATATATGAAAGGATGGGGTTCAAGCCTCTCCATACTCTATAACCCTCAAAGAGTCTGAACAAGAAAGTGTCCATAGTACACGGATGCCCCACTCCCACTATCATTTTCAATGTTCAGTGGACCTTGAAATTGGGATAAAAACTTTAATTTGGAATAAAAATTAGAAAGATCATATCATAGGGACCATGTGTACTAAGTTTCAAGTTGATGTGACTTCAACTTCATCAAAAACTACCTTGAACAAAAACTTTATCCAAAACTTTACCCTGAACTTCACACTATCATTTTCTATGTTCAGTGGACCGTGAAATTGGGGTCAAAACTTGAATTTGGCATTAAAATCAGGAAGATCATATCATTGGGAACATGTGAACTAAGTTTCAAGTTGATTGGACTTCAACTTCATCAAAAACTACCTTGAACAAAAACTAACCTGAAGCGGGACGAACAGACTGACGAACGGATGGACAAACGAACGAACGAACACAGACCAGAAAACATAATTCCCTCTACTATCGTAGATGGGGCATAATAAAAACAACATTTAAATTGTAAAATTTTATTATTCGTAATAAATGCAATATGTATTGCTTAAAAAATGTCAACAAAAATAAATTTATGGAATGTCATTTTACAAAACCAAAAACATAAAAATCCAACATCCGATGTCAATACAATATTAACATGGCTTTCACCAATGGAATAAAATAATATAAAAAATATGGAGATGATACTTCTCATAAATCATCTGATATGTTAAGGCTTAAAAAATGTTATATTAAAGAGATCAATCAAAAATAAGTTAATTATTGTTGTATGGGTACTGTCATAAAAAATATGTTTTACTAAGATAACAATAATTCATTTGCCCCCAGTTATAAATGAATACAAACGAGCCTATTTTCACAAAGAAACCTACCCTCTCAAATATCAACTATAGACAGGACTGTTAGTGAACATCAGTACTTACATTTCACTGTTTGCATATTATGTATTATTATAGTATGTAAAGAAATTGAGATCATATAAAAATCTGACTATACTTTGTGTTGGATAATTAGACAGGAAAATAATAATTACAAGAAATAAAGTGAATAGTTCTGCATACATCAAACTAGAATCTGACAATTTCAGAAAATATGATTTAGTGAGACAAAAATAATATATTGTATAATATTAGTAATATCAATCTGCCTGAAATAAAGCAGAAAATTACTTGATTGCTTGTTATGATTGTGTCACAAAGTATTGAAGTTTATAGATTTCTATTTTTAGATATCAAAAAATATAAATCTCTTTTCTATCAGTTGTTTTCAGTGTACTTCGAAAAATACAGTATAACATCTTGTAGTAAACAAATTAAAGTAAAATAAGATATATTAATTTCATATATATAAATCATACTTGGTAAGACCAAATTTTGATAGTAAGGATTTATTTAGCAAGTCACAGTAAAGGGAGATAACTGCAATCTTAATTTGGTATCAAATAAAAATTACTGTACTTCTTATATTTCAACATTTAAAATTATTATAATGATAGTCAAACACAAATAGAAAAATACAAAGCAAGACTGTACCATTATCAGTTGGTAAATAATAGCTCTAATTACAACTATCCATAGTTACAGAATTGTAATTGTTACAAAAATATATAATATGTGGTGATCTAAATTATTTTTAAAAATAGTTATAATGAAACAATCATTTATACTGATTTGCCTTAAAAAAACTGAATAAATGAACGCTGTATAGTTATGTTTTATTGATATCAGTTCTGTTAAGCAGAGATGACCAGTCATATAATCAAATTGTATTCATCCATAATGATGGCAGTGGTCAATATACATGTGTTGCACTGAAACATTCAGTTAAAAAGCAAATGATTGGTTTTACAATTAAACTCATGAAATCATGAATCTTTAAATGAAATCAGTCATAAAAAGTATATAACAGGCAATTTTTTCCAACGTGATTTTAACATGAGAATCACGTGATATTCACGTTGTCCACACCACGTGAGTAGAACGTGAAACGAGCAGAAACGTAATATTCACGTTGTGAGCACAACGTGAACAAAACGTTGGTCACACGTGATATTCACGTTGTGTATAATGCCACATGATATTTACATGTGAAATTAACACAATATTTACACGTTAAAATCACGTTAAAATTTTTACATGTGATATTAATGTTATATTTGAATGTGAATATCACGTGATCAGATTAAAACGTGATTATCACGTGTGAATATCAGGTTTGTAAAATACACGTGATATAAACGTTTATCCTGTGTGATACACACATGGGAAAAACGTTATTCTCACGTGATGAGCACAAACGTGAAATACACGTTGGAAAAAATTGCCTGTATGATATTTTCCCATACCCCTATGAAAAATTCTAATGTTTGTAATTTAGACCTCTGCCACCTAACTACCTTGAGATGGCTCCTATTTTCTATCTGACAAGTTCATATTTCTATATATATAGTATATTGACAGCAATATCAAAACATTGCGTGTAACATAAACAAATTCAATTCCAATCTCCTCTTTAGTTACACCAATAAATAGCACTTATAAAACATGTCCATGAAATACTGATATATATGAAGCTAAGAAAAAATGTTTTGATTCTAAATAGAAATATTTTTCTAATACTTATTTTTTAATACTCTATTAATTTCTAATACATCTTCAATTACCACCAAAGAATTCTAATACATCTTCAATTATCAACAATGCAATCTAATACTTCTTCAATTATCACAAATAAATTCTAATACTTTTATATTTATCACAGTTTAAAAAATAATGATAACACATAATGAATTAACGATAAACATGTGTTATGATTTCTGGCGAATCAAAAGGTTTGTCCATCTGTCGTCTTTCTTCATATCGTGGTATTTTTGACCAATCAAATGTGGTAAAAACAGTGACTGACTTCTTTAATCGTCTAGCATTTACAGCTTCTTCTGTGTTGTCGTAAGGAGGACTAAAGTAAAACAAGAACATTCTTATAGTAAACAACAATAGTGTTCTTATTATCTGAGTTTTGTTATAACAAGCATTGTGTATAAGTTTTTATAACAATCAATTCAGGCAAAATTAAGTTAGAGAATGAAAATGCTGACTTTTTCCATTTATAATTATAAATTCTAATATGACGTTCTTCTTAAGCTTTGGGTACAAAGCCATGTTCTAATTCAAATAGAACATGGGCTGCACGTGATTGACGTCACAATTGAAATTGCAATGTCAGATGAATTTTGAACAACGCCAGAGATCAAAATGGACATTTTTGTTGGTGTTGCTCGCTAGGAAATTAAACAAAAACATTCTAAAAGTAAGTTTAAATGTTTTTGTTCTTTTTTTTATTGATAAACTGCTGATTTTCTATAACGTTTTTGGTTCATGAAATCAAAATGGCGACATTCCGAGCGTCTACTATAGGTCCGCTTCGAAGTGATCGAAATAATTCTATCCTGCCATGCTCTATGCTCATTTTAACATGGGTAGGCATTATATTTGTAAACATTTAATACCTCGCTAACGCTCGGTATTATGATATTAACAAATATAATGCCTTCCCATGTTAAAATGAGCATAGAGCATGGCAGGATAGAATTATTTCTTAAGCATAACTCTAGTGGGGTGAAATAGACAGCACCCATAGACTATTTACATATTACCGAACTTTTCGACAGGTTACCTTCTTTCTGGTTTGACATCCAGGTACTCGGTTTACCAAGAGCAACTTTAAGAAGCTTTTAGTCGGTAAATGTTTTGTAGGAAACAAATTTTAATGCTTCAGTTATACAACAAAATAATAAAAAAACCCAGTTAACTTGCCCCCTCAAAGTGCACAGATTTTAGAATTGATTTTACTTCTGTTGGTTGCTCTTCCTTGACTGAGAACTAGGATGTCTTACCACAGATTAGGAATCCAGTCAGAAATTATACAATCCTGATTCAAAAGTTGATTTATAAGAAAAAGTTCTATTTAAAATTGATCTTTGTTGTATGGTAATAAGCATTTGGTTGTGGCAAACTCAAGTTAGCGAAGGGGAATGAAAAATTCAGCAATAAAACACTTTGAAAAGGTCATAGTTCTAGAGCAGTAACAATGGCCCCTACACAATGCAAACTAGATCTGTGTTTTGTGGTAATAAGCCATGTGTATAAGATTCATAACATTTAGCTGAGGCAAACTTAAGTTAGAGAACAGAAACGAAAAATGCAATAATTTTTCCCTTTGTAAATGGGCATAACTCTAGAAAGGTAAAAATATCACCACTCAATTAAAACTTGATCGTTGTGTTGTGGTACATGTATTAAGCATTGTGTATTACTTTCATAAAATTTTGTTTAGACAAACTTAAGTTAAAGAAACGAAACTAATTCAGTATGTACAGATAAGGGTAAACTTAAATGTCCCCTCCACTACAGGGGGGGGGGGGGGGGCATAAAAACCCAAAGCATACTGTGGATTCACTATAATTCGTTGGATATCAATTATCATGAGTTTTATGGATACAGCCTTTATAGGTTAACCATGAATTCAAATGTTCCACGAATTACAAATTTTCTATAGGCTTTGTATGCAGAGATTGGCAGTACAATGAAAATAAATATTTACGAAAAAGCAAGTCAATCTATGAAAATAAATGAATCTCCCGTAGGTTTTAAGTGATTAAACAGTATACAATTGTGAGTAATAAACAAATAAAGTCAAATAATGTACATGAATATAAGAATAAGAAAATGGAGTATGATTGTCATTATAAATGACTTTTCACCAGACTCTAAAATTTCACTAAATGACATGGACATTAGCAACTATAGGTACATGTAACTGTACAGATATCAACAATGAGCAAAACCATTACCATATAGTAAGGGAACAAAAGGTTTTAGACATGACACAATGTGAAACAATTCAACCTGTTCAGTGGATTATAATCTATATAATTGTCTGATGTACTTTACTTACTTGTCTCTCAGGTAACTATTTCCAATATGTTTGGATTCTGAAATTAAAATCAATAAATTGTATTAAACAACCATGGGTATTTATATTTTTTTCTTCAATATTTTCTGCTTTGGTAAATAAATATAAATAATATCACTAAATCAATGCATTTTTTTTCATGTCATGTCATACCCGACATAGACATTTTTTCTGAAGTACTTTGTTTTTATTAAGTAAGTGTTTTTTTTTTTCATTTAACCTTTTCAAACTTAAAGGTTGCATTTAATTGATATATTAATGCAGATTGACTTGAGCATGTGACATTGCTACATGACGTCATTGCTTAATATTAAAGAGTATTAAGTCCTGTCCATGATCTTAAAATGTCAGTAAATAACATCAAAGGGAACATGTAAAAATTAATATAATATAAAAAATAATAATATAACGAATATACAGAATCCAACTTTTACTAACCTATATCTGTGGTCCGTGATCTTTCTAGCCCTGGAGGGTAATATAACTCTGGGGGGCCTTCTGATCGTCTACCAAATGCGATTGTCTCCCTTATCTTTTCTTGTTCCTGGTCGTAAACTCTCCTGGCTTGATCTGTTTCTGTCTTCCCTACCTCTAAAGTAATCAAATCAATAATTATCCGTCTTAAGAATAAATATATGCATCATTGCTTTTGACACTACTGTGGATTCAGTTATTTTCGTGAGTACCAATTTTACTGGATTGAGGAACACTTGGATTTTCGTGGATATTTGATTTCGTAATTTTCCCACAAGTCTGCATAATTTCCTACACAAAAGTCATAATTCGTTTGACACTGGAATTCGTGGTTCCAAGGTAACGAAATCCACGGAAATTGGTATCCAATGAATAATAATGAATCCACAGTAAGTATTATATTTTCCAGGTTCAGGAAACATATCATCAATAAAGAAAAACTTTCAAATATGTGCACCATAGGAATTTTTCGCATTGCATACTTAATTTTTCTCTATTGAAACAAACAAGTTAGAGGGTAAACTTGTAGTCTTTTCTATAAATCAACTAATTTTCTAATTTTTTTTTAGATTATACCGTTGGTTTTCCCGTTTGAATGCTTTTACACTAGTGATTTTGGGGCCCTGTATAGCTTATTGTCCGATGTGAGCCAAAGCTCCATGTTGAAGGCCGTACATTGACCTATAATGGTTTACTTTTATAAATTGTTTTTTGGATGGAGAGTTGTCTCATTGGCACTCACACCACATCTTCCTATATCTATAATCTCCATTAAATGCATGTATATTATTCTTTTAATTCCAAATCAGGTGGTATAAATCTACATATAACTTTGGAAAAACAAAAAATCAAACTGAAAAAAAGTTATATGAAATAAATGTCAATGAGACAGTAATCCAACAAGTAAACTAACAGTGTTCAATAATAGACAATGAGTTTACATGATGAGGATGAAAGCAATTATAGGTTACAGTACAGCTTTCAACAACGTAAAAAAACAAAAAATTCCCTCAAGTCAGCTATAAAATTGTCTTACCTTGTCTATCCAGGAGTTTTAAGGAGGGAACTGTATGAATTAATAACAGTCGGTAACCTGGTTCCTGAGAAACTGGATTGTCAAACAGGTCTGAAATGATAAAGAAGAATAAAAAAATATAATGTAATCTGTTAATGTTTTTCTTTTTGTTCTTAGCTATAATTCTTTGTTATTCTGAATGGTTCATAGGACAATGAATGTCTACTATTATTCTCAAATGATGCAGGAAGTGTACCTTTTATATACTAATTGTACTACCAATGACAACAAAGCTTTACAAAGGAGTAGCTACGGTAAGGGCCGATTTTGGCCTCAAATTTCAGGTTCATCTGACGAAAGATTTTGGACACTTTTTAAACACTTCAGTGTCTATCTCAGTTGATTCAATTAGTTTATGTGAAAGATTTAAACTGATTTAGTCATTGAAAAATGCTCCGATTCAAGCTTAAATAGAAAAAATCTATCAAATATGCAAAAAAATGTCACTTTTCAGATGGTTTTCGTCAAAACTGAAAGTGGCTGTATCTGTGTTCATCCTCAATCATTATATATTGTTATGTATTACCATCAAATACAACTTACATTTCAATATTAAGAATGAACACAAATGCGGCCATTTTCATTTAGGACAGAAACCATCTAAAATTTAACTTAAATGCTAAAATTGTGAAGATTTCAGTAATTAGCATGACTTAATGATGCTAGTACCCAAAATATGTGCATTGTATTGTCAAAAACAGACCATTTTTATGTCGCAGAAGCATTCTACTTTCCAATAAATAGCTATAAGTTTACATTTTAACAATTTTGTAAACTGCTATATTTTGGGGCCAAAAAGGGGTCTTACTGGACCTACTCCTTTTCAACGAATATATGATTTTTTCAGCTCTCAGATACCTTCAAATGGTCTTTAGCCATGACAACAAATGAACTTGTGCATAAATATTAAATCTACACATTTTTTCACACCAATGTTCAGTTGTCTCCCTTTTATGTAATTATAAAAATAAGAAAATTAGTCCAGTCAATCTGAGCTTAACCTCAAACTAATTGCAACAGAAAATATTTTAGTTCTAATCCATAGCATTAAGCCCTGAATATACACAGAAAAAAAGTCCCATAAAATCTAATTTGAGGAAAACTCAAAATCAGCATTTTTAATTTTCCTATGGAAATTAACATTGGAAAGGGAAGATAACGCTGCAAAAATGAGTCTCTTCTCAGTTTTTGGTTGATATTGTTAAAATTCATGTAAAGCAATATACTTTGATGGGGTTATAAGTTCGTATTTGTCTATATTATATCATCTTCTGCTCATGATATGTACAAAACCGACGTGTTATGGGTATTTAAAAAAAAATAGTGCATTTTTCATTAAAGAAAGTGCAAATTTGTGGCTTTGTGACCATTTAAAAAAAATGATGTGCTGAAATTTGGAATTGTTTATATCTTTAAATTATATTGTTCAACATCTACAATGTTTAAAGAAACTTCAAAACACAAAAGAAGAATATTTATATGCTTAATTATTTTTATTAAAATTTGAGTTGGATAATTTAATATATGGTAAACTAATAAATTATGAAATTTAGGTTGCAGCTTGATAAAAGATATGAAAACGCCTTGGGAGTTGTTTATTATACTCTAAAGACAGCTAAAATATCTTGAATCAATACATTCTGCTGAATAAAAGCAGTAAAAGGGGTAATTTTGTATCAATTTTTATTGATGTTTCTCTACCTTTTTGCAGTTATCTCCCATTTCAATGCAAATCTCCATAGGAATTTTAAAATCATGATTTTTAGTCTTCCTCAAGTTATATTTTGTTGGACTTTTGTCTGTGTATATTTTGGGTGTAATGCTAAAGATTAAAACTTCAAAATCTACTGTTGCAATTACGTTTAAGGTTAGGGTCAAATTTATGCTACATTGACTGGACTAAATGTGGTATAATTGGCAATGAGACAACTCTCCATCAGTATAACAGCTATAGTTCACCATTCACCTTCAGCAATGAGCAAAACCCTAACCACATGTAAGCTATAAAAAACTCTGAAAAAAATAAACAGTTCAAACAAGAAAATTAGCAGCCTGATTTACGTACAAAATTAAACAATAAACAAAATACATTTATGAAATACAGCAATAATTGATAACCACTAAATTACAAGCTCTTGACTTGGGACAGACAAATTTCAGAATGTGGTGTGGTTATCTTAGAATAGTTAGTTCTCAATCTCATTTTATGACTGAGAGTTCCAATGTGACAAAGGGATGTAATTCATGTGTATTGATACTGAAATGCAGAGATGTTTGTGATAAAAGACAAAATATTGATGTTTAATCACCAACTAACATTTAAAAGAATTATTCATAATATATGACACATGTTGCTTATATCATCCTCATCGGGTATGGTAAAAAAGTTTGGGAAAAAAAAAAGAATTTGTGAGAAAAAAAATTATGGGCTTAAACAGAACATCCAATATCTTATTTGTCTATATCATTATTGTGGTACATAACTAATCATTTACTAATATACTGTGTATTCATTTCAGGTACTGTATCAGTCATCCTTATTATTAAAGCTATAAACCTAGGAAGATGTTGACTCTCATTTATGACTGATACACTTACCAGTCTATGTCTACATACAGAGGATAATGATACAGCTAATGACGCCTCCACAGTCGCTGCTGCCACTTGTGCCTTGAATGCTGTTATCACAGTTGTTACTTGGAACATGGTTCGTGAGGCCACTGCATCAGACCCTACATTTGTAAATCTAATCAGGCAGCTGGAAGCAGGGTTCCCAGAAGACTACAAGGAGCTACCAACAGACTTGCGTCCTTACCATCGCTTTGCATCCAGTTTATGCACCGTGGATGGTGTAGTTCTAATGGGCCAACGAATTGTTATACCTCCAGCTCTTCGCAAACCAGTACTCAATGCTTTACACGCAGCCCACCAAGGAGTCAGCGCTATGCGTGCGAGGGCCATGGACTCTGTATATTGGCCTGAGATCACAGTAGATATTGCCCGGGTGAGAGACCAGTGTGTTCACTGCCATCAGATGGCTAAGTCAAACCCTATGCAGCCACCATCTGACATAACACCTCCAGATTATCCATTCCAGATGATTTGCAGTGACTACTTCACATATAACAGTAATGACTATGTAGTTATTGTTGACAGGTATTCAAACTGGCCAATGGTATACAAGTCTGAATCAGGTGCAGAAGGACTTGTCAAGAGACTTCGTGAGACGTTCGTGACATTTGGAATCCCAGAAGAGTTGACGTCTGATGGAGGTCCACAGTTCACAGCAGGGAAGACTCAAGAGTTTTTAAAGGCCTGGGGAGTTCGTCATAGACTTTCATCAGTTGCAAACCCACACGCTAACTGCAGGGCTGAGATAGCGGTAAAAACAGTAAAACGCATGCTGGTGGACAACATTACTGCTGTTGGATCTCTTGATGTTGACAAATTCCAGAGAGCCTTACTAATGTACAGAAATTCTATTGACCCAGAGACAAAAGCATCACCAGCATTGATTCTGTTTGGACGACCCATTCGCGATGCCATTCCCATACTGATGGGTAGAAATTCTCCACATGAAACATAGACTGAGTTAATGTCTCATCGAGAGATGGCTCTTGCCAAACGTCATTCAAGGGAACATGAACGGTGGAATGAACACACTCATCACCTGCCAACACTACAGGTTGGAGATCATGTATACATACAAAACATGGTAGGCAACCATCCCAGGAGATGGGAAAGTACAGGAACAGTTGTTGAAGTACGCCAATACCACCAGTATGTTATACGTGTAGATGGCACAGGCCGAGTAACTATCCGCAACCGCCAACACCTTCGAAAGTTCACTCCTTTTCAAACCAACCAAACACAAGGTACTTTGATGGCACCTACTGCAGTTCAACATCAAGAAGTGATCTTGAGCTCTCCATCTACAGCAAAGACGACACAGCCACAAGTGCCCAAGATTCCAGTGTCTTTATCACCAACAAGAATCTTAAGTCAACCAGCTGCATTGAATGAGACACCAATTATAGTCCCCACTCAAAAACAGGCGACGCAGACTCAGACAATTCAACAGCCTTCACAAATAGATTTGGACCAGTCATTTCACCAGACCCCTGAACCAGATGTACCTTCAACGTCTAGAATACCACGTGCTCTATCCCGTCTTCAGCCACATAATAAAGCTGGAGAAAAGGAACTATTGACACCACGAAGACCGAGCCGCCGCAACACAACAGAACATAACGTTGATGAATCAGGAACTGATTAATGAAATATATATGCAAAGACATTGATAAGTGAATCTAGAGACTTTTGAGTTTAAAATTGTGAAAGGACACCATACATTTAAAATTGTGAAAGGACACCATATGTTTCAAATTGTGAGAGGACACCATACGTTTAAAATTGTTAAAGGACACCATACATTTAAAATTGTGAAAGGACACCATATGTTTTAAATTGTAAAAGGACACCATACGTTTTAAGTTGTGAAAGGACACCATACGTTTAATCTTGTTCGCTTCCAGATGACTTTAACAGAACATTCCTGAAGATCTATTTTCTAATAGACTTGACTTTAATTGTTTAAGTTTTTTTTTTCGTATACAAAAAAAACTTGTCCCCGGGGGAGGAGATAACTAATCATTTACTAATATACTGTGTATTCAGTTCAGGTACTGTATCAGTCATCCTTATTATTAAAGCTATAAACCTAGGAAGATGTTGACTCTCATTTAGTACAAATGTACTATGAAAAGTTTTATAAATGAAAACTATATATCATAATGTATTTATCTAAACTATGTACATACCAAAGCACTTTAATTGTTGAAATTGCAGTTTCCATATATGTAATTCTACATAAATTTCATCTGACTATTAATTATTGTCAGGTCTTACTTTCCATGTATTTAAAAGTGTGAAAATCCTACACATTTTGTTCAGTTAGACTAACATTAATAAATAATAACAAGGCACTTACTAAGTGTGTGTAAAGTTTGCATTTTGTTGAATTCTTTAGCGACTCTCTCTAGTTTAGTGAGTTGATTGTTATGTAACATTAGAACCTCAAGACAGGTCAGATGTCGTAACTTTCCACATATTGTTGTCAGCTGATTGTTCTCAAGATGGAGTTCTTTCAACAGGAAGTTGTTTGTCAAACAATTAATACTTCTTAGCTAAAAGAAAAACAACCAATATAGTAATGTTATTTGTAAAACAATATAAACATATGTGAAATCTTAACACCATTATCTTGCTGACATGACTTCTTATCTATTAAAAAAAATAGTTTCATTTTAATACCCATTTTCTTGGTACCTTTGATACCTATTACTAGATACACATGAATAATTGAAAATTGAAGATGTTGATCTCCATTATTATGTTATTATTAGTGAGTTGTCTCCCATTAGATATGATTTTACTTGTATAATTATTATCAGTGTCAGCAGATTCCAAAATTATGTTATAATTAGTTTTGTAAAATGAAAAAGAAAAAAACAAATTCAGATTCATTTATCATATTTATTCCCCATTATCAATGTTTTGTGTAAACTTAAACCATGATTGACATTTATTCAGAAAAAAACTTTTTGTCTCTATACAAGTATCTATACATACCTTATTTGCATTCAACCATAATATCTTCAAGAATTTAAATCTGGTTAAATCAACAACTTCTGAAAGATCTCTGAAATGCAGAATATAATCATACAGTCTTTAACATTTCATATCTTTAGTTATCTATCAAATGCTAATGTCAAATCTCAGAAATATCAATTACACTTAAATCAGGATTTCCAGAATGAAGTATTAGATATATTTATTTCAGTGCAGTTTATGGGAGATAAAATATGGATGAAATAAAGTTACCAGTTTAATCAAATTGTAAACAAAATACAAGTGCTAAAAATCATTGCATTTTACATGTCCAGTCCAAATACATACAAAAATTTGCTTATTTTAATAAGATATTTGTCCAACTTTTAATTAATTTTGTGCTAATTGGATAAATTATCACATGTCTGGTTTATCTTTTACCATATATATTGTCCTACAGCTCTACTCAGTTGGTAATTGCAATAAAAACAAACCTTAATTGGTTTCCTACCTGTCAATTCAAAGTTGACAAAAATCACAACATTAACAAAAGATTATAATTAAGGGTTTAAGAAAAGTATAACTAGAATATAACAGTTATTATCAAATATATATATGTACATCTTTAAATTGTGAATATATGTACAATATCTTTTACTAAGGCCAGAAACATATAATTGTATTATATGACTCTTCTTAGGCTATTGATGACTTTTCAATACTGTAACAGTTTATTATTTTACTGAAGTATACAAACCAATTGTCATGCTTTATAAAAAAAAAAGTAAACCAAATTATCTTAACATGTTCAATATAAATTGAATAAGAATAACAAAAAGTTTCCTTTATTGACCATAAACACAGTTCAGATTTTTTTCATTGTAATCAGAATGTAATCATAAAGTAATCAGGATTACAGGGTATTTTGAAAAGTAATTGATTAAATTAAATTACATGTAATCAGATTTTTGGCTGATTAATGATTACAATGATTACTTGAAAAATTGTAATCAATTACAGCTGATTAACGATTACAATTACAATTACCCCAACTCTGATATATATTAGCTAGTTTTAAAAGTTTAGAAATGAATTTTAAAATCTTAATAATCTGATAAACACAGTCTTGATGTTTATATACATGTAGATGTCTTACTAATGCATTGTAATAAGTATTGATACATGTACATGTACCTTATTAATCTTATAAACTACAGAAATTGCTTCAGATACAAGTCTTACAGACTTACTTACTGATGTAATAAGTTTCAACACTTTACTCTCGAACTAATAAATCTGATAAATACAGAAATTGCCACTGAAATCTTACTGATCCGATAAATACAGAAATTGCCACTGAAATCTTACTGATTTGATAAATACAGAAATTGCCACTGAAATCTTACTGATTCGATATATACAGAAATTGTCACTAAAATCTTACTGATTTGATAAATACAGCTCTTCCACATCTTTATCTTTTTTGATGCCACATTTCTCCAGCAATGATTTGATGGTCTAGAAAGTAAAAATTCATTCATCACAATCTAAATTATAGGTTCAGTTTACATGAACCTCAAATAGTTTTGGTGTAGATTTTAATCATACATGTCATATAACAAAATAATTTATATAATATAACATGGCTAACTGTTAAATTTAGCTTTGTATAATATTCAACAGGAATTCATATTTAAAGCTATTTTAGTGTAGAAAATTTACCTGGCTTGACTCTTTATAGTCAGTGCTGTTAAGTTCTCATCTGTCAGCTATTGAGAGAGATGATGAGGATGATGATTTTGTAGGTTATGTCAATGGGAAATACTGGGCAATATCATTTTTTATGCTTATTTATGTTTGCATAATACAGCCTGAAGGCTTTATTGTTTTTTTTTACTTTATTTAAAATTTTGAAGAAAAAACATCAAACATGTTGATTATTCATTTGATAAAAATTATTCATTAATTAATTGAAAAGAGAATGTATCATGTCACATACATCAGTCATAAAATATTGAGAAAAAATTGAACAATTAGATAATGTTTTCTTACTGCTAAATAATTATAAACATGTGATGATTTTAAAGAAGAAACAACATAAAAAATGTGGTGCACACTGAATAACCCGTGTAGTGGGTTATTATTAAGTGCATGTGTGTACCACATTTTCTATGTTATTTTGAATACATGTAGACAGAAAAAAGTCATTTTTTAAAATTTTATTCTAAATTCCATTTTAAATCAACATAAATCATAAAAAAATGTTGATGACATCACAGTAACATGACAAAATTATGTCTATGAGGTGATAATCAAAACAACTATCATGCTACCACAGCATTTTATTAATTAACTTATTTTTGATAATTCAAATTTCACGCATTTTTACACATGCTTTTACTGTTTGAAACACATGTTATTTTTTCTGTTTCATTGAGATTCCCACATGGCATTGTGAAGAAAGATTATGTTGGCTTTCAATATTTTCGATTTTCATGCAATCTTTGGTAAAATACAGTGTGAGTTGATTTTTATATTATTTTATTTTATAACTTAAAGTAAATATTTTATATTTTTGATAAGTTTAAGCAATTAATTATCTACGTTTTCTTTGTTTAACTGCCGATTTACGTGCACACAGGTCATGTTTGTTTTGCATTATGTACACCTTTTATTTGAGAATAATTAATCATTTTAGCGTTTAGGTTAAAATATTGTTCTTGCAATTGATTTTTCTTATTTAATTTAAGCTAATTAACTTTTCAGTAGTACAGTTGCTATCGGGTAAAAAATCTATGGAACGCCATTAGTGCCATCTTTACACCTGCATTTCTACTTTATGGAATGCAATTAATGCCAAAGTTGTTTTTTTTAATTTCGCTATTTAGATCATGTTTGTTTATGTTTTGAACTTATAATTATTCAAAGGAATTTTTATACTTAAAAAT
Organism: Mytilus edulis; assembly: GCA_019925275.1. Classification (NCBI taxonomy): domain Eukaryota; kingdom Metazoa; phylum Mollusca; class Bivalvia; order Mytilida; family Mytilidae; genus Mytilus; species Mytilus edulis. Next base: position 113,264,424 of record CM034351.1, read on the forward strand.
AAATGTATGGAGGTCAATGAGTGTCATTTTGACAATGTTTATTTTCTTGTAATTTTTCGGTAAATTACAGCATTTGAGTTTATGATTTTTATTTTTTCTCTTTGTAGCTTTTTACTACATGTATATGTATTATGCGATTATCTGCAACGATCAAGTATATTAATAAAGAATTTGAAACTAACGTAGTTTGAAGACTTTACAACAATGTCAGCTTATCAGAAGACACATTACTTCCCAAATTAAATTATTAAATATATAAAGTGTGATATAAATTGGAGAACAAAAAAATTGTGCAATTTTCATGTCTGTAAAATAAAGGGACATAACTCAAGAATGGTAAAAGAGAAGCCAGCAAAATTCAAATTTGATCTTTGTTTTGTAGTAATTAGCATAGTTTATAAGGTTATAACATTTGGACGCAAACTTAAGTTAGAGAATGGAAACAACTTTAGCCTTAGGGACATATGGATGGACAAGTGTAAAACTTAATGGCTGGTGGAAGTCTAGTCCGAGGTCCAACAACTGTTTTACCAGACAAGCTGGGGCCTTGGGACGTCAGAGCTTTTGGTATTGAGCTGTATTTTGCCTCCGAATGAAGATCTACTCCGAATCACCTTTTGACGTCAAGCAACAATTACTTTTTATTTGTGACGTCAAATATTTTGAATTATGATGTTAAAGTTTACGGGAACCTGTGTGATTTTACGTAATGGTGGACAAATTTGCATACAAGTGTAAATACGTCTATCCTATCCCCCCCTCATAATTCCAAGTCACCAGAAGCGACAAAGCACCGCATCTATTTTGGACGGGCAAATATCCACTTTTTGATATGGGACGAGCTCTGACGTCCAACAGTCCAGCTTGTCTGGCAAAAGCCAAAACAGCCTTGGACTTCAGAGTAATCTTGGACTAGTGGGGGTCTTTAAATATTATCAGATGCCAAATTGATTTTAAATATGTGCCTATTTAACCAGGTGAGATTTGACATTTTCTACGGGTGGCACCGTGCCGAATTGACTTTTTCTATAGAGGCCGATTTGACTTGTACATTTAAAACAACTGTAAATTAACGATTCATAAACGAATTACACAGTCTTATCAAACGCAAAAATTTAGTAGACTGCAGATTGAAAATACATCAGGCGGTGAACTGAAATGAAAACTGAAGAAGAAGAAAACTTGACTGTATTTCGATGTCATTACTTGATTTGACTTGTAATTATTTTTCATCAGTCCGGTGTCCGCCATCTTGCTGGTTGTCAAAATAATGTAAATGAAGCTGGTACTATTTTCGTAACTAAGTTTTTGTTTAAATATAATAATTGAAACCATTTATATATTAACAAAAAAATTTATATTGCATTTTTATCTGTTCTAACATTCAATTGAACATATCTGCATATTGTTAAAAGTTTTAGTTTCGTATTTTGCAAGGGGATTTCCGATTTCCAGCCTTGCCTGCAGACACATCAGATGTTTGCGAACATGCATTCTAGTTGGCTCTTTAAAAATAGAAACCAAGACGGTTCTAAAAATCAGCTGGAGCGAGAATAAAATGCAAAACTACACTAATAAACACCAATTCATTTTTTTTGGTCAAGTTGGCAAAGTGAAAGTGAAAGTAGATTTTAAATGACAAAATTCAGAAGAGTAAGGACTATAAAAGATGTCACTCTCAATTAATGAGGTCCCAAAATATTGTAAGATATGTCAGAAAGGTCCCTTCTCGAGTGCTTACAGTGCTGATGCTCATTTTTCAAGTCAACAGCATAAGGAGGCTGAAGCTAAACAAGTTAGCTTACAATGTGATTCATTGAGTCATTTCTTCTGTAGAGTTTGTAGTGAACAATGTAATGGGCCAAAATCATTTATGGAACATATGGCCAGTCCAAGGCATAAGGTAAAGATGGACAAATCACATCAGTTTCAAGTATCATCAGAGCAATATGACACTGCAGGGAGACCGTATGATTTTGATGGAAAACATGGCTACTGTCATGTCTGCAGAGTAGATTTAACTTCACCAGAGAATGCATCTCAACACCTAAATGGTGAAAAGCACAAGAAAAAGTCAAACCAAATGCAAAGCGCCCCTCAACAAACTAGAAAATGTAATGCATGTAACATAACTTTTCCAGACGATGCAAGCTCAGAGTTGCATATTAAAAATTTTCATACAACTAAAAATACTGAAGGACAATTAAGTATGAAATTGTCATTTAATGAAGCAAATGTTTACACATCTTCATCTTTACAAACTGACCAGCCAAAATCTGGAGATGATCTTGATAAGTTATTCCAGAATTTTCAACTAGATTTGCAGAATGAAACACCCCCTCAATCAGTCTTAGAAAATTTAACAAAGAGGTCAGGATATGGAGATCCAGATGTAGAGTTCACATTTAATATAACCACTGGATTTTGTAATGTTTGTCAAGTAGAGCTTACATCCATTAAAAACAGAGATCAGCACCTTTCAGGAGCTAAACATAAAAAAGCCAAAGAATCATGGTTTCTAAGAAAACAAAATGAAACTAGAAGTATGTCAAAAGTTCAGCCTGAAAACCAGCAGAGAGCTCAATTTAACACTGTTTCGTTATCATCACCACTTCATGAAGAGGTTGAATATGAATTTGAGGGGGAGAGTGGATTTTGCAATGTATGTAAATTGATTCTTACATCTATAGAGCAAGCAAGTGCCCATCTTAATAGTGCATTACACAAACAAGCAAAGGAAGGCTGGATGCAGGCAGATTTAAGTCTTACTAATGCTGAGCCATTATCACCACTAACAATACCACCACATTCTTTCATTCTTCCAGTTCAAAGTAAACCATTAGACATGCCAAAGTTAAATCCTGCACCTCCAGTATCAAAGCCAACTCCTAAAAAATCTGAAGAGCCTGATTATACGTTTGTAGGAAGCAGAGGATATTGCAATATATGTGACCTTGAACTTACCTCTAAACAACATGCAGAACAACATTTAAAAGGTGCTAAACATCACAAGGCAAAAAATGCAATGAATATCCAAGTTCAAGTACAAGATGTAGATCCTGTTGCTCGTCAGTCTAGTAAAAGTAGCCAGGATTACACATTTAATGGAAAACAAGGTTTTTGTAATCTCTGTAACTTAGAACTAACATCAAAAGTGCATGCTGATCAGCATCTAAATGGAGCTAAACATGCAAAAATGAAAAATGTCCAAGCAGTTAAACCACCAATTACCACAGGTGTTCCAGCCAGGTCAGATATAAGGGGAACTGGAGGGGAAGAATATACATTTAATGGTTCCAGAGGATACTGTAATGTGTGTAAAATAGAACTGACTTCTAAACTTCATGCAGATAGTCATCTAAAAGGTAAAAATCATGCAAAAGCTAAACATCGTTGGCTACAAGGGATAACAGAAAATGTACCACAGTTTTGTGAGATATGTCAGATAGCTTGTAGTGGTCCTGAGAGCATGCTGCAACATCTGGCTAGTAAAAAACACATAGAGAAGGCTGGTCTGGTCACTTCAAGTCAAAATGAGCCTCCTGTTAGAACAGTTGACACATCAGATAACACCAAATGGTTCACTTGTAGCTTTTGTAACTGTAAACTTAATTCACAACAACAGCTTGAAACCCACAAAAACTCTCCAAAGCACAAAGTACAGGAAGAAAAGGCGATTCGACAGTGTACAACAGGCATTGGAAATCAACAGACTGGGTTTGATATAGATAGAAGGTTTAATCCTCAACAACAAGAACAAGGACAATTAGGTCAAAATTTAGGACAAAACTTTGGACATAGTTCAGGACGAGGCTTTCATGAAAATGTCACAGAATATGAGAACCCCATGTCTGGAAAATATGTAGGCAATCAGTTTAATCAGACAGATTTTCAAACAAAGTCTTCCACCACTGTTGCTCCTAGTTGTGTCACACCTTTACCTAAAATAAATGGAATGTCATCATCAAGTGTCATTTTGCCACAGGCAGTGTATTTGCCACCAACATCCGTAACTAAGGAAAGATATGACATCAAAATAAATACAATAACTCAAAATAGTATGACTGTTTCTGAGGTAGTAGCAGAATTGCCACCAAATCCAGTCATTAGAAATGGGGTTTTGAATTCCAATTCAAACGAAGACTTGCCTTCCTTAGTGCCATTCAATACTTCCTTGATATCACACCTTACTCTGGGATCGCTGAGAGATGATGAATCAATTCTAAAAATAGATGAAGAAAAATCAATGATTGCAATGGCAAGACCAAAGGTGTTTACAACAAATTTATCTGACAAAAACATTAGAGGTCAAACTGAGGTCAATCATTATCCTCATCTTACTGATGAGCAGACAAATGTTAAAACCATTCCATCTATACAGAAATCTCCAATCATGCAAAGAAAAGGTGATTTCAATCTTGCATCAGCATCAAATGACAAAGAAGAGATATCAAAAAGCCTTCAGTTTAAGTCATGTAAGTCTACCATTAATAAAATATCTAATGATTTATATGGTATTGACAGTGAAAACCCTGAAGAGAGTGACTCTGAGCACAGAACAACAGATTCAAGTTTGTCAGAGTCAGACGGAGAGGAATCAAGGGAAAATGAGAGAGTTACTCCCGAGAAAACTTGTGACAAACTACCGATGTTTGGAGATAAATATTTTATTGTGTCTGACCAATCAGATTTGTCAGTTTCATCTAGAAGTAAATCATCTGGGTCTCGAAAAACTTCTGGCTCTGAGGAAGCTAGAGCGATTAAAAACAGATGCAAAAGTAAGCAAAGTTCTCTTAGCGGGGCAGATACATCTGTTGATAGCCTTTCTGAACTTAGTTTGAACGCTGTGACAGAAAATGTTTTTGAAAAAACTCCAGGTGGGAATAATATCCAAGATAACTCTGATGAGTCACTCGAAAGCATACAAAATAATTTTGCTCGAAGTACAACACCATTGTCATGTGAAGTTTCTGGTAGAAATCAAAACAAACAAAGTCCTTTTCCCTTCTTTTGCACAACATGTGAGAGACCAATGAATACAGAGAAGAGTTACAAGGAACATTTACGTGGACAGCGGCATTGTGAGAAGGCTGCTAAAGAAACTGCTCCAGAGAGGGAACACCCACAAACTGTGAAGAGCATGAATGATTATGGTAGGATAGGATTTCAGTTAACTACAACTACACCTAGAAGTTATCAGATAGAACTATTTAACAAGGCCATGGACAGTGACAGAGTCTGCTTTTTACCAACAGGTATTGAAATAATAATCTGTTATAAATGCAATTACATAAAACTTTTATACAAGTCCATAATTTTTATTGGACGATTTAAATTTAATTCTGTAAAATACAATAGCTATGACATGTATGACTGTATATACTCTTTACTACAAAAACAAAACAAGAAATACATACATAAAAATCAAACTATGAAGAAATGAGAACTAAATCTTTTTTGTAATTTAAAAGGATTTTAAAAGCACTGTACATGAATCTGGTCATTTTGAAGTATGAAGCATTTCATACAATATGTGCTTCAGTCAACAATTTTGCACCTTTTACAATTTAAAAAAAGAGGCAATCAGACCTTATTTCCATATATCTTTCTTTACATATTTGCTACCATGGAAGATTTTCATGTTGGGCACCTAGAAAAAAGTAAAAACACAAAAATACTGAACTCTGAGGAAAATTCAAAAAGGAAAATCAAAAATCAAAGGCAAAATCAAAAGTCCAAACACATCAAACGAATTGATAACAACTGTCATATTCCTGACTTGCTTAAAAAATACTTGCTTTACTATTAATGCTTAACCCACTTAATGGTAGCAAGTATACATTGCTGTATCATGCTGATGAACATTTTGCTATTTTTCATGGTTTTTTCCAACATTTACTACCAGCAAACATCATTTGAGGTCTCATGATTGTATTTTTCAGGAACTGGTAAAACTTTAATAAGTTGTATGACTATCAGTGCCATGTTGGAACAGAATCCGACTAGACAAGTGATGTTCCTAGTAGATAAAGTATTGTTAGTACTACAGCAGTCAGAGTATATCAAGAAAGAAATAGGAGACAGAATGTATAAAAGGTACATGTGACTATAAAAACAGAAAATGATCAAATTTAAATTTATGTAACTTTTTTCTTTTTTCATCATCTGGACACCTTCTCTAAATGGTATTATGTTGTCTGACAGTGCCAGTGTGACCATTGTACATATATTTTTAAGTATTGATTGATCGGTTGGTGTTTAATGCCACTTTTACGGAATATTGGCCTTTTCACAGAGGAAGCCTGAGTGCTCACTGAGAACTATACCAACCTTTAGCAGGACAACTGAAAATCCTAAACTAAGATTGGAGCATGGCATTGAAAATAATAATTACCAAAAAAAATAATTTAAATACTGGTAGATCTAGTTATTGTATCATTGTAGAATTTATTTTTGCGCCTATCCCAAGCCTTTTTTAGTCTAGTATGATTTTTAATTTTAGTTTATTTTACATATTTCAGAGGTTTTTATTACATATTTCAGATTTTTTTTTACACATATTTCAGAGTTTATTTTAACTTCCACTATCACTCAACAAGTACACATTTTTGTTTGGAGGTCAGCTGAACAGATTTTATAGCTGACTATGCGGTATGGGCTATGCTCATTGTTGAAGGCCGTACAGTGACCTTTTGTTGTTAATGTTTGTGTCATTTTGATCTTTTGTGGATAGTTGTCTCATTGGCAATCATACCACATCTTCTTTTTTAGATATAGGAAGATGTGGTGTGAGTGCCAACGAAACAACTCTCTATCCAAATAACAATTTATAAAATTAAACCATTATAGTTCAATGTACGGCCTTCAACACAGAGGTCAGAGCCTTGGCTCACACCGAACAACAAGCTATAAAGAGCCTCAAACTTACTAGTGTAAAACCTTTCAAACGGGAAAAACAACAGTCTAATCTATACAATAAACGAGAAACGAGAAACATGTATAAATTACATAAACAAACATCAACTACTGTACATCAGATTCCTGACTTAGGACAGGTGCAAACATTTGCAGCAGGATTAAACGTTTTAATGTACCAAACCTTCTCCCTTTTTCTGAAACAATAGCATAACATCACAACATAGAAAAACACACGATCAAATATAATGGGAAGGAAGCACACCTCATACTGCATGCACAGTTTTCACGCTGTGTTGAAGACCCATTGGTGACCTTTGGCTGTTTTCTGCTCTTTGCTCGGGTTGTTGTCTCTTTGACACATTTCCAATTTCAAATCTCAATTTAATCTTATTCTATTTCACTATACAATTTATATGAACACTATAATATTGTTATCAGACAATCTATGATCATGATGATACCAGATGACCATTTACTAGTCTTGATGGTGAACATACTAATTGATCTATATATGTACCAGAAAGAAACCCAGGACCCTATACAAACATACATATAAATAACTTAATTAGATTTATTTCAGCCAAAGTCATGAATTAATAAAAACTGGTGTAATTTATTGTAGATTTAGTCACACAGATCATTCCAAGTTTGAGGAGAGAAAACCTGTTATAGCTGCCTTGTGTGGGGGACTACAAAAAAGTGGAGGGGTACCTCTGTGGAAACATGATGTTATTATAGTTACTGCAGGTAGGCATCAAAAATACATTTCTTTGTTGACATGATTTTGTTAAAGTGACTGCAAGTAGGCAACGCAAATATAATTTTTATGGAAACATGATAATGATATGATAAAAAATTCTTTATTTTCAGAAGGTTACACAGTTAACGAAACAGATAATCCACTATTTGGCCTTCTAATCTTCATATTTATAAGAAAAACACAATTTTTAAAAGATTATAATACAGAAAAATAACTGTAATAAAGAAAAAACATACTACACTGCATGTTTTTGTTGTTACTGCAGATAGGTAACAAAAACACTGTGCGAATAGTTTAACCTACATACAATAAATGTGCCAAAGAGAAAACAACCCAAGCAACCAGCAAAAAAAGGTGAAGGCCACCAATGGGCCTTCAATACAGTTAGAAAATCCAGTAATTTGCACTTCAGCTGGCCTCTAAACAAAAATGTATACTAGTTCAGTAATAAAATACAATAGTGCTTTAAATACAGTCTTGCACTTGTGAAATAACCTCACTGTATAAAGAAAAGTAAGATGCTAATGACAGATTGTTGAAATAGCTAATTCCAATTTTTTTTTTTTATATTTTAACCAATTTTAGTAATCTACATTTTTTAATCAATTCTTGTATTTTTAGCATTCTATGAGAACTTACTTCTAAGGGAAATACTTAGATGGAATGACACTAGTTTGGTTGTGTTTGATGAGGCTCATCACTGTATAAAAAATCATCCATTCAACAAGTTGCTCCAGGGATATCATCGTAAATGTCCGAAACAAACTCGGCCCAAACTGCTTGGTCTTACAGCATCACCAGCCGGACGAGATTCCGTTGATGAAACAGTGAAGATGTTGCATCAGTTGATGGACAATCTAGGTGGAGCCATGATTGCTTTGGTGGAAGAAAATACATACGAATTAAAGAAATATCAGTCTAGTGCACAGATTGATCCTCAATACATTGCAATGTCATCAAAAGAGAGGTTGTTTAAAGAAGAACTTCAGTTATATTTACTAAAATGCTACATGCGTCTTGGTGAGGAAACTGATTTGCTGCAACATTTTGACATTGGATTAACATCAAAAACTAAACATTTAACAGAAGAACAGTTAATTAAATATGCTAAAGAAGTCGATGGAAGTCTTCTGAACTCATTGGAGATTACTGTTAATATGGCAGGGCCAAAAGAAGCCTCTAAATCTGGTGTCAGACTGTTCTCAAGGAATATCATAAAGCATACACAGAACATTTGTATTACTCTGAATGTGTTATTAGAGTCCGGAGTTAACATGGCTATTGAAGAGTTACAAGAACTAATGGCTGCTGACCCCTGTGCAAACTTTGAGTTTGCAGAAGCCATCTTATTACCATGTACAAGGATAAAGGATGCTCTACAGACTTGTATGAATGTAGAAGGACCTTATCTATCACTTCAAAATCAAGATTCGGATACATCTCCACAGCTGTCTAAGTTAGTCGAAATTGTTACGAGACAAGATTATGTAAATTGGTCAAATAAAGATGCCATGGTTCTTGTATTAGTGAAACAAAGAGAAACAGCTTTTAAGATGAAGCAGCTGCTGCTATCCCATGATTCAATACAAAAATTACAGCTGAAGGTCGAAGTTGTAGTTGGCCACGGAACCACCAGTGGTACTGAACAAGGTATGACTGTGGCACAACAAAAACAAATATTAGATGACATGAAAAGAAAGGTCATTGACATTGTTGTGGCTACGTCAGTCGCTGAAGAAGGTGTGGACATTCCAGAATGTGAACTAGTCATTACATTCAACCCTCCCTCTACTGTTACTGCATTGGTCCAAATGAGAGGAAGGGCAAGAAAAAACAACAGTAAATTCGTTGTGTTATGTAATAATTCTAAAGAAAAGACTGAATTAGAAGACTTAATGAAGAAAGAAAAAAACATGATAGCAGCAGCAGAAACTATTGTAAGGGAACAGAAAACCAGAAAATTATAATGATGATGAGACTATTGTAAGGGAACAGAAAACCAGAAAATTATAATGATGATGAGACTATTGTAAGGGAACAGAAAACCAGAAAATTATAATGATGATGAGACTATTGTAAGGGAACAGAAAACCAGAAAATTATAATGATGATGAGACTATTGTAAGGGAACAGAAAACCAGAAAATTATAATGATGATGAGACTATTGTAAGGGAACAGAAAACCAGAAAATTATAATGATGATGAGACTATTGTAAGGGAACAGAAAACCAGAAAATTATAATGATGATGAGACTATTGTAAGGGAACAGAAAACCAGAAAATTATAATGATGATGAGACTATTGTAAGGGAACAGAAAACCAGAAAATTATAATGATGATGAGACTATTGTAAGGGAACAGAAAACCAGAAAATTATAATGATGATGAGACTATTGTAAGGGAACAGAAAACCAGAAAATTATAATGATGATGAGACTATTGTAAGGGAACAGAAAACCAGAAAATTATAATGATGATGAGACTATTTACTGTTCTCCACATTCTATGTTTAACTTGTATGGTGTAAAATTATACTATGAATTCATTATTAGACGTCAGATACCAATTTTCATCATATTTGGGGGGTAAAAAAAACATGAATTTAGATATTCAGTAAAGTACACAATTTTTGTAGGCTTGTATGCAACTATTTGCATAATAACAAAAACAAATATTCACCCAAAATATTTTTTTCTTGTAAATCCATTAAAATTTCTATCCTTAAAAATTAATGTATACAAAGTATCCTTTGTTAGATTTCTCAAAACAATAGACGTATTTACACTTGTATGCAAATTTGTCTGCCATTACCTAAATCACACAAGTTCCCATAAACTTTGACCTCGTAATTCAAAACATTTGACTTCACAATTAATAAGTGAGTGTTGCTTGACGTCAAAAGGTGATTCGGAGCAAATCTAAGGTCATTTGGAGGCAAAATATAGCTAAATACCAAAAGTGTAAATATGTTTATAGTCATGAAAGTGTAGGATACTTAAAGATTCTTTTCTTTAGAAAAAAGAAATTGTAGAAGCAGAGTTTGAACTTCTAGTTTAAACATTGGATAAAATAATATTGAAATTAACAAATGATTTGAACATTATTAATAACTGATGGCATGCTATGGAAGAGTTATTACCTGTCTCAGTCTAGCAAACTTTTATAAATTGTTATTAAATCCCCTTTCCAGGAATCTTTTCTTATCCAATCTGTCTGTATGTCTAAACCTTGTGAATGCTAAATCTTTATTTTTTTACACTAGAATGAAACAAAACTTGACAATTATTTGTTCTTATTGTGTTAAAAGTTTTATACTGTTAACTTACCCTCATCATTTTGTTTCTCATTTGCCACATTTGTGGTCTGAATCTGATATACAACTCACTTTGTTATTGCTAATCATATTATTAATAGAACACTGCTTCTTGAACAAACTTTTTTATTGGCATTCATAGAGTTCTATAAAAGGTAATGGGCATTTTACACTTTAAAATTCTATTTTCACAATGTATAATGGTGCTGGTCAGAATTAGCTAGAAAATCAACAAAATTTATCATTTTCAAAGTCAGCTATTTAACATATTTTAAAAACCCCAAAAACTACTTTTAGTTTGTTCTCTTAAAATGGATAGAAAATTTAGATTGAAGTTTGAGAAATATGCTTGAATTTTTCATGATTTAAATAAAACTAAGACATATTGTGTGTGCATATTTTTTGATGATAATGGAGATATGTTTTATAGGTGTTTACATTTCTGCTACATCATTTGTACATCAACTGCTTTATAATTATTTATTGTATGTGCCATAGGTTGTGTAGACAGTGTGAAAGGAAGCCATGTTTTTTTTGTGTGAAAACCTACTTTATATATAGTTAACATGTAATTTTAATTGATAGATGTTTGCTGAATGCTTCATTTGATTTTATCAAAAATGATTATTCACCATAATAATGTACTATAGCATGAAAGCAGTTCTATTTACCTTTTTGATTGTATTAAGGAATCCCTCAAGTACAAAAAAATGATAATTGAACTTATAACTTTTTGAGCACATATTTTTTTTTTATGAGTTTTCATTTTTTTGTTTTGGTAATTCCAATTTTCATGCAGTGAGATTCTGCAGAAATTCAGTTCTTTCTAACATTTGATAAGCCCATGGTTACACATTATTGGTATATGGTCCTGTGCTTCAAAACAGATAACTGTGATCATGGTAATAGTAAAAGATGTCTACTTATTGTAAATGAAATAATTATAAGATTATCATGACTGAATTTGAATTGTTTGATGATGTGATGATGTGATTATGTGATCTAATTTTAGTATAATTTGAGTGTTTTACACCTCTGCCTGTCATCCTATAGTTATTACTGGTAAATTTTTAAAAAGCAATCGCTTAATGTACTAAGACTAAAAATGAAAAGGCGTTGAGAAAGTTAAAAGAATGCATTCGTCTTCTTTAATTAATGAAAAAGTGGTTGTATGAGAGTTTTCTTTAAAATATTAATTTTTTTGAAATGTTATTTTGTCTGTTAAATTCCAAAAACAACAGCATAGATACTGATATTAAAGAGTAACAAAAATAGCATAAAGACAAATCATTGATAAGGAAAGAGAAATACTAGCCTAGATTAATGTACTTTTTTCATACTTTGCCATTTTTAATAACAACAGTTAGTTGGTTTATTATGTTTAAAATGAATATTAGGAAGATATCTGTGTTAGGTTTGATAAATATAATGGGAGATATAATCCAAGATGGCTCTCTGATGTCTGTCAATCTGTGAAGGAAGTGGTGGGTCCCAAAGCCATAGAAAATTCCTAATATAGCTGTCAGATATAGGAGTAATCTTGGAGTATTGACTAGAACACACTTGATTTATTGTTGATGTTTATTGTTAAATCATATTCCTGTATTATTAGTGACTATGTAAAGGCATTAAAATTGGAGTATTTGTTAATTGTTTTCTTATTAGTATTATTTGGAACATACAACAAAAACTTTGACATTAATATGAATTTAAAAGGTGATAGCAGGTGCTTAGAAATAAAGCATATAATGACACAGGCCTCACTGTGACTTAGATCTGAATTCCAGGGTGATTGTAATGCTCAATGACATAGGCCTCACTGAGTCTTAGATCTGAATTCCAGGGGTGATTGTTATGCTCAAAAATATAACATATCCTTTCAAAGGCCTCACCATGATTTTCATGTGGAATCCAGCAATAATTCTGAGTAAAAAAAACACAATTTGGAATCTCAATTAATCTTTGAGATGATAAAAACAGATATCATCCGTCATATTGCCTGTTTTTGTCAGATGGTAATAATTGTTATCATCTGTCATATTGCCTGTTTTTGTCAGATGGTAATAATTGGTATCATCCGTCATAGTGCCTGTTCATGTCAGCTGGTAATAATTGGTATCATCCTTCATATTGCCTGTTTATGTTAGCTGGTAATAATTGGTATCATCCGTCATAGTGCCTGTTCATGTCAGCTGGTAATAATTGATATCATCCGTCATATTGCCTGTTTATGTTAGCTGGTAATAATTGGTATCATCCGTTCATATTGTCTGTTTATGTCAGTTGGTAATAATTGGTATCATCCGTCATATTGCCTGTTTATGTCAGCTGGTAATAATTGGTATCATCTGTCATATTGTCTGTTTATGTCTGCTGGTAATAATTGGTATCATCCGTCATATTGTATGTTTATGTCAGCGGGTAATAATTGGTATCATCCGTCATATTGTCTGTTTTTGTCAGCTGGTAATAAACGGAATCATCAGTCATATTGTCTGTTTAAGTCAGCTGTTTGTAAATGGTATCATCTGTCATTTTGCCTGTTTATGTCAGCTGGTAATAAACGGTATCGTCCGTCATATTGCCTGTTCATGTCAGATGGTAATAATTGGTATCGTCCGTCATATTGCCTGTTCATGTCAGATGGTAATAATTAGTATCATCCGTCATAGTGCCTGTTCATGTCAGATGGTAATAATTGGTATCATCCGTCATAGTGCCTGTTCATGTCAGATGGTAATAATTGGTATCATCCGTCATATTGCCTGTTCATGTCAGATGGTAATAATTGGTTTCGTCCGTCATAGTGCCTGTTCATGTCAGTTGGTAATGATTGCTATCATCCATCATAGTGCCTGTTCATGTCAGATGGTAATAATTGGTATCATCCATCATAGTGCCTGTTCATGTCAGATGGTCATAATTAGTATCATTCATCATAGTGCCTGTTAATGTCAGATGGTAATAATTGGTATCATCCGTCATATTGCCTGATCATGTCAGCTGGTAATAATTGGTATCATGCTTCATATTGCCTGTCCATGTAAGCTGGTAATAATTGGTATCATCTATCATAGTGCCTGTTCATGTCAGATGGTAATAATTGGTATCATCCGTCATATTGCCTGTTTATGTTAGCTGGTAATAATTGGTATCATCCGTCATATTGCCTGTTTATGTCAGCTGGTAATAATTGGTATCATCTGTCATATTGTCTGTTTATGTCTGCTGGTAATAATTGGTATCATCAGTCATATTGTCTGTTTAAGTCAGCTGGTAATAATTGGTATCATCCGTCATATTGTCTATTTTTGTCAGCTGGTTATAAACGGTATCATCAGTCATATTGTCTGTTTAAGTCAGCTGTTTGTAAATGGTATCATCCGTCATTTTGCCTGTTATTGTCAGCTGGTAATAAACGGTATCGTCCGTCATATTGCCTGTTCATATCAGATGGTAATAATTGGTATCATCCGTCATAGTGCCTGTTCATGTCAGATGGTAATAATTGGTATCATCCGTCATAGTGCCTGTTCATGTCAGATGGTAATAATTGGTATCATCCGTCATATTGCCTGTTCATGTCAGATGGTAATAATTGGTTTCATCCGTCATAGTGCCTGTTCATGTGTCAGATGGTAATAATTGGTATCATCCGTCATATTGCCTGTTCATGTCAGATGGTAATATTGGTTTCATCCGTCATAGTGCCTGTTCATGTCAGTTGGTAATGATTGCTATCATCCATCATAGTGCCTGTTCATGTCAGGTGGTAATAATTGGTATCATCCGTCATAGTACCTGTTCATATCAGATGGTAATAATTAGTATCATCCGTCATATTGCCTGTTAATGTCAGCTGGTTATAATTGGTATCATCCGTCATAGTACCTGTCCATATCAGATGGTTATAATTAGTATCATCCGTCATCTTGCCTGTTAATGTCAGCTGGTAATAATTGGTTTCATCCGTCATAGTACCTGTTCATATCAGATGGTAATAATTAGTATCATCCGTCATATTGCCTGTTAATGTCAGATGGTAATAATTAGTATCATCCGTCATAGTGCCTGTTCATGTCAGCTGGCAATAGTTGGTATCATCCATCATAGTGCCTGTTCATGTCAGGTGGTAATAATTGGTATCATCCGTCATAGTACCTGTTCATGTCAGCTGGTTATAATTGGTATCATCCGTCATAGTACCTGTTCATATCAGATGGTAATAATTAGTATCATCCGTCATCTTGCCTGTTAATGTCAGCTGGTAATAATTGGTTTCATCCGTCATAGTACCTGTTCATATCAGATGGTAATAATTAGTATCATCCGTCATATTGCCTGTTAATGTCAGATGGTAATAATTAGTATCATCCGTCATAGTGCCTGTTCATGTCAGCTGGCAATAGTTGGTATCATCTGTCATAGTTCCTGTTCATGTCAGCTGGTTATAATTGGTATCATCCGTTATAGTACCTGTTCATATCAGATGGTAATAATTAGTATCATCCGTCATATTGCCTGTTAATGTCAGCTGGCAATAATTGGTTTCATCCGTCATAGTGCCTGTTCATATCAGCTGGTAATAGTTGGTATCATCTGTCATAGTGCCTGTTGATGTCAGCTGGTTATAATTGGCATCATCCGTCACATTGCCTGTTCATATCAGCTGGTAATGATTGAAGTCATCTGTCATATGGCCTGTTTATGTCAGCTGGTAATGTTTAGTATCCATGTCTGCTGTCTTTGGTGGCAGAAAGGGTAATCGTACACATTGGTTAGATACCCCGATTATGAGAATGGCATTGTTTTGTTTAATTTCGGTTAATAGTGGTAGTTTCAGAAGAGAAGATTTTTGTAAAAGTTTACGCGACGATGGACGACAGACGTGAAACGATAAGAAAAGCTCATCTGGTCTATGGAAAAGGTGAGCTAACAATATTATATATTTTTCAATCTATTAGATATGATCCATTACTTTAAACTATAACATATTTTATGTTTTTAACTATTATCCCAATCTACTCAAGCGAGTATAACCATGAAACAATGCTATCGTTATTTGCATTTATTCATATTTAAAAACTGCACTTAATTTAAAACATGCGAACTATTATATGAATAAAAGCAGGTCCCTGTTAAACATGTTAAATGTAACGAAGCAATATCTAATTTCAGTTTTAAATATTTCAATATTGTATGGCTAGGCAATATTCTCGGAATTTAAAAGTTAGTTCGATTTTTCAAAAATGTGACAGTACATAGTTTGCTGACGGAAGGAAACTCAATGTTTGATTGAATTTGAAATATATAGAGGTGATATTACCGGTACGATATAGGTAGCTGCATTATTCATGTTATTAAGATTCAGGACGGACATGGATATTCAGTCGGAACATGTATGATCTAACTTTCTATATTTTATACAATTGGTACTACTGTTGTGATAAATGTTGTAGTTCTTGTTGTGATGGGAGAAGAAACGAAGAAGAAAGTGAAAATCAAAACCATTATACTAATTCAAAGAGAAATGAAATTATAAAGAAAAATGGAAAGAAGTATACTAAAATTGGCACTGTTGAAATCTCTCCGACGTGGTGCTGTGCAAACGATAATACCAAAAAAAATAATATTACGAAAGGAAAAATTTTGATTGTTCGTCTTTTTATTCATGTATTGTTGAAAGTTGCTGCAAATATTATCCAAATAACTGTGTTTGGTGCATCTGAAAATATAAATATTCCAGGAGCTTATGAAAAAGGGATTGTGTCCCTTGAAGCATATATTTCTTGGATAAGCGAGATTTTTGCGTTACTGCTTATGTTTTTTATTTTGGTTTTATGTGCATGTTGGTTGGACGGAACTAAAACAAAAGGTGACTTTGAAATTCGATGTGCGGGATTCAAATTTCTCGAGCTATTGTTGGATGTATGTGCATTTTTATTTACATTTTTGATGGGCATTGATCTAGGAGGTATTCTAGATATTTCGTCTTGGCTAACAATAACTTTTAGTTTATTCTTTATTTTTGAGCTTGTTGACTTATTAATGGATTTAATTCAGTTCATTCTCTACATGTTTAAAATATGTTGCGGATGCTGTGTAAAAAAGAAACAGAAAACTGAAGATCCACAATACATTTATACAATTTATAAATCTGGTAAAAACAAAGTCAAGCCATTGGATAGTCCTGATTTTCTGTCCGTGAAAATAGATGCTGAAGAGAAAAGGCGTGTGAAAAAACTCTTTCTACAAAAAAGACAATACGATGATTTATAGCTATTACTAGTGATGGCTTTGTAATTTGGTCTCTCGGGGAGTGGAGGGTCATACCATATCTTCTTAATGTTATACTTATTATCATATCAAACCTTTCGAAATATAAATATAAATTGCCTTTTTCGTCGTGTTATACTGGTCATGAGTTGACAGTTTTTCTTTGAATTAGGAGTTGGAAATGTCCCCTTGATATCCTCGACATCTTTTTAAAAAATATTTTTTTATTTTAAAAAGTTTACTAAAATACTCAAAGCTAGGTTCTAGATTGTTTAAACATACAAATCATCTGGAAGGAAATCTTTTAAATGAACACGTTTCAACAATGACTGATTTGACAGACTTTTTCATGGATTTATATTCAGTTTATGGTGCCAAGGTATAAACCAAAATATTCTATGTTACAAGATGTCTTTATATATTTATTTGGGTTAATTATCTATTAGACCAGACATTGGATACGGTATAACTTATTAATATAAAAAAAGATGTGGTACGATTGCCAATGAGACAACTCTCCACAAGGACCAAAATGACACAGAAATTAACAACTATTGGTCACCGTACGGCCTTCAACAATGAGCAAAGCCAATACCGTATAGTCAGCTATAATAAGCCCCGAAATGACGATGTAAAATAATGCAAAAAGGGCATTATGTATGAACAAAAAATGAAGGCCGTTAGGATGCAATTCGCTATATTTCTTACATTTATACCCCTTCATCTCTATAAATCAAAACTCTGTGAAAAAGAACTATTCCGTTGAGTGAGTTAAAAATCAAAGCACTGCTGGATTACAAAATATAAAACATTACAAAAATAAAACTAATAGCCGGATTTAAGCTTATTACATTTCACGAAAAACCGCTGGTAAAAGACATGCACATGTTTATTATATCTGATACTCTCCCATACTTCGACAACAGCACAACATAAAAAAAATGTTTTCAACAGAATTTTAAATATACTGACTGTTATTTCACTGATCGTGCTTGAGGGCATACGATACAGCTATCGGGGAGGTAATATGATGTTGCTATCATAAAATTACCTATTTCACGTCAATCTATGGCGACTCAAAGCCCAATGTGCGCTGTTGGACAGGTAAGTGAAAACGGGAAGAAATTGAACTGTCAATAAAATATATAACTGTATGTACTGTAACTATATATAACGTTTATTAACCAATGTTAATGCATATATACATCAGGTCAAATGATATTGAAAAACCTGCAACATTTATGTAAATTCTAAGTAAAAAGTATGATTCAACTGGCTTTCAAACCAAAAATTGTTTTCAAATGTTTTGATTTAAGAATGCATCAATAAAAAGACTTGTGAAGCTACATCAACTATACGAATATATTTGAAAAACACATAATGCATTCAACCTTGCGAATAGGAGGTTCAGTTTCATTTCATTCTTACATTCAACATAGATTAAAACAATTATGGCGAATTATAATTTCTAATATCCCTTGGTTTGATTTTTTTTTATTTGCGCAGGACGCGTGTTTTGTCTTAAAAAGACTCATCAGTGACACTCAAATCAAAAGTTTAAAAGGCTAAATAAAGTACAAAGTTTAAGAGCAACGATGACCAAAAAGTTTTAAAGTTTTGCCAACTACAGCTAAGTTAATCTATTCCTGAGATAGAAAAGCTTTTACTTTTTTATAATCTATCACAACTTTTGTTGATTCTGCATCTTTTTTTTAGTTAGTTATTTTTAAATTGGAAGAAATCGGAATATTCGAGAGGTATTTAAAAATCACTCTTCGAACGATCAAGGGAAAAGGGGTAATCATTTGATTGCTTAGTAAACCAAACTGAATAAAAATATTCAAAACATATTTCAGGAATATGACTGTTGTTATCCATTCGTGTGATATGTCTAAGCTTTTAATCTGCACTTTATTAAGGTTCTCAGTTTTGAATTTTCCTTCCAGTTTGGCATTAATATCATAAGGATTAAAGATAGCATGTATCGTATTGTTCGGCCGCTATTTTCAATATAGTATTTCAATTTATTATTTTGAACAATCAACTTAAAGGTATTACTTGTGGCATAGATTTCTTAAGCGATTATGACAATGCAACAATGCTATCATAGCCCTTCATTCCGTTTACAAAACTGAATTATAATTAAATCATTCGTACTACGTTCATTTATACAAATCTTCGTCTTAATGTAAAGCTAATTAGTTTCTAGTTTCAAATCTTAATAAATGTCCTTATATGGCTTATCAATTATCAGAACTTAAAAGTCAATGTGGTTTTACAGAAGTATGACAGTACATAATTCCCTGAATATCAAGAAGCATGGCTGCTCTTAATATGCTGACTTTGCACATAATATGAAGGATTTGGAGAAGTAAATTTGTGCATAATTGTTTTTGAATTTGGAGAAGTATAACATACAAAAAAGAACAGTACACTATTGTTGGATGTAAATAAGGAACAGGGTATAATTTATTGAACTCAGAGAGAGCATTTAAAGAAATATAACATATCATACAATTTGTATAATCTAAAGACGTTCCTGCTACTAAGTTCTAAAACTTGTATAATCCAGAGAATACGTTACTGCTACTAAGTTCTAAAACTTGTATAATCTAGAGAAGACGTTACTGCTACTAAGTTCTAAAACTTGTATAATCTAGAAACGTTACTGCTACTAAGTTCTAAAACTTGTATAATCTAAAGACGTTACTGTTACTAAGTTTTAAAACTTGTATAATCTAGAGACGTTACTGCTACTAAGTTCTAAAACTTGTATTAGCTAGAGACGTTACTGCTACTAAGTTCTAAATAAAGGCAACAGTAGTATACTGTTGTTCAAAACTCATAAATCCATGGACAAAAAACAAAATCGGGGTAACAAACTAAAACCGAGGGAAACACATTAAATATAAGAGGAGAACAACGACACAACACCGAAACGCAACACACACAGAAACGGACCAAGCATCAGACAAAACACCACGAGAATAACAAATATAACATCAAAACCAAACACATGAATTTGGGATAGACAAGTACCGTGCCACGTCTTATCTCAATATCTCAAAAATAAGAGAAAACACAAACGACTCAACGTTAAAATGCAACACATACAGTAACGAACAATTATATAACAATGGCCATGTTCCTGACTTGGTACAGGACACTTTTAAAAGGGCATAAAAGTGGTGGGTTGAACCTGGTTTTGTGGCATGCCAAACCTCGCACTTTAATGGCAAAGTTAAATATAACATTGAAATGACAACATAATATTACAGGACTGCAATACAAATAAATAGGAGAACATATTAAACAAAGAAAAACATGATTAATAGATTACAAAAAGCATCAGGTTTAAAATTCAATACGCCAAAAACGCGCCTTGTCCACACAAAACTCACCAGTGAAGCCCAGATATAAAAGATCGAAAGAGAAAAAAGTACAAAGTTGTACAGCACTGAAAATCAAAAGTTGAAAAGGTTTTGCCAAATACGGCATTGTTTTTATGCCCGGGATAAGAACGTTCTTATTATATAGAACAATTTATGCTATTGCAAACAGTACATTTTATCAAATGAATATGAAAGAGATATACATAATGAAACTGAAGTATTAACTTATTACAGAAAACTAAACCCAAATACATAACGCCAAGATATAAAAGATCGAAAGTGAAAAAAGAACAAAGTTGTACAGCACTGAAGATCAAAAGTTGAAAAGGTTTTGCCAAATACGGCATTGTTTTTATGCCCGGGATAAGAACATCCTTATTATATAGAACAATTCATGCTATTGCAAACAGTAAATTTTAACAAATGAATATGAAAGAGATATACATAATGAAACTGAAGTATTAACTAATTACAGAAAACTTGTATAATCTAGAGACGTTACTGATACTAAGTTCTAAAACTTGTATATTCTAGAGACGTTACTGCTTCTAAGTTCTAAAACTTGTGTAATCTAGAGACGTTACTGCTACTAAGTTCTAAAACTTGTATAATCTAGAGACGTGACTGCTACTATTGTATAAAAGAGGGACGAAATATACCAAAGGGACAGTCAAACTCATAAATCTTCAACAAACTGATAACGCCATGGCTAAAAATGAAAAAGACAAACAGAAAAAAATATAATCTAGAGACGTTACTGATACTATTGTATAATCTAGGGACGTTACTAAGTTCTAAAACTTGTATAATCTAAAGACGTTACTGCTACTGTTGTATAATCTAGAGACGTTACTGCTACTATTGTATAATCTAGAGACGTTACTGCTACTATTGTATAATCTAGAGACGTTACTGCTACTATTATATAATCTAGAGACTTTACTAAGTTCTAAAACTTGTGTATCATTCATTTGTCATTTGTTAAAACAAAAACATAACACAATGTGATATCAACTGACCGATAAATAGGATTATTATCGATTCTAATCAGTTGGTCGTAAAATGTATGATTTCACTTTCTGTATTCTGTCTAACTGTTGCTGCTGTTTCAAGCCATGTTGTGGTTGTTTTTGTGAAGAGGTTAATGGTAAGAAGGAGTATGATAAAAAAGAAAAACTTTTGAATTTCGTCTTTTTATTCATGTTGTGTTAAAACTTGCTACGAATATAATCCAGATAACTGTGTTCGGTGCATCTGAAAAGATAAACATTGCATATGCTTATGAGAAAGGAAGTATTTTTCTTGAAGCGTATATTCTTTGGATGAGCGAGATATCGTCATTTATAGTAATGTTTTTTATTTTGGTATTATGTGCATTTTGGATTCCTGATACTAAAACAAAATCACAGTTTCAAATCCGAGTTGCAGGTTTCAAATTTGTTGAGCTGTTATTGGATATATGATCATTTTTATTTATATTTTATATGGGGATTGACGTAGGAGGTAAACTTGATACGTCGTCATGGCCAACAATTCTTTTTGATTTTTTTTAAATTTTAGAATAGATTGACATGCTAATGGATTTCGTTCAATTTATTCTTTATTTAAAAAATCAGCAAAGGAAACTACCAAAACTTTCACAATACATCTATTTTATTCGTTTATCTCGTAAGAATGTTGTTAGGCTATCATTTCCTTCTTGAGTTCGTCCTGTTTAAATTTACGAGGAAGAGAGAATGAATCTTTCCTAAAAAGCAAGAATCGGTCTTAAATCGTATTTAACAGTTTGATATCTTTTAATTTATTCAAAACCTTTCAACTAAAACGATACCTCGATGCGAAAATGCATTGTATTATATGTAGTACCAGCTGCTTATTGCACCAAGTACATTTTGTAACAAAAGCAATATTTGAGATAATACAATTTAGAACGTTTGTGCCACATACCTCTTCGGATTATACGCTGGCAGATCAACAAGTTTTAAAAACATTAGAACATTTTTCACTACAAGGATATCAATATGTGTTCCCTGCTAAATTGAAACAAAATACAATATAAATTTCGATGTATATCTCTTTTCAACACATTGTATTGTGCGTATTTTACATATAACGCTTGCGTATCCTATCATGATTTTTTTTATAAAGGTTTATTGCTCACAAGGAAGCTATTAAAACCAAGAGTTTCAAGTGAAGTTTAAGTCATCTGTTCGAATCTTTTATGAACGACATCACGAGTTCGTTGTTTAAGAAGATCAGTTTCACAGATAAAGACAGATATGTTTCAATCGTTGTAAATAGATTCCAATCAACATTTTTCTGGAATATGATATAAGGAATTATACTTTATCACCGTGTTTGCACATCATGAGGAAGATGTGGAGCAACTGAGATCACCCAAAGTTTTGGTGGAGTTGGTGTGCACGTGTCTGTAGTTTTCTATGCTGTGTTTTCTATACTGCTATTTGTCTTTTTTTTTTTCGACGAAGTATCATTAAAAACTTTGTCTGCTTGCTCCTACTTTTATTTCTATAAATTGTATTCAATAAATTTTCACTTTTTTGAAAGTTTTTTTTTGTGGAAAAAAGGTACCAATGTTAAATGTATGCAAAGTCTAGAAAGAATCTTTTTCTCTAAAATTGCATTGGCTTAATTACATCTCAACAAGAACTCTGATTGTACGGATCAAAGGATTTCAAGTAAGAAAAGGGTAATGCGATTGCACCATATTATGTCTTTTATCCATCTTTGATGAAATCAAGACATTTTATCGCAAAACAATTGATTCTCTAGAAAAAACATAAAACAATAATCTGACTTAACCAAATAAGTAGATTATGATTAAAATCATAACTTTTAAAAAAAGTGTTTTACATTAATCTAAACAAAGTTTGACAGCAATTTTCCTTCTGTTTTTCATCCGATATTTTTTTTACAAGTTCACAGCTAAACTACTTGAAATAAAGTAGCACGTCATTCACAGCAACAACCACAACAAGGCTCGAAAAGCAGCAACAATTAGACAGAATTTCGTTTGATTTGTTTGAGCTTTGGATTTTGCCATTTTATAAGATACTTTTAATTTTGAATTTTCCTCTGTGTTCGGAATTTGTGTTAATTTACTTTTCAGAACCGCAGTAACAATTTGTTAATCTATCAAACATGTTACTGCATACTTTCTGTCGTACATTACAATGGTCCGAGTAGTGCTATATCTTGTTTATGTAGTGATTAAAGCATATAACAATTTTGTTTTATATTCTATAGAGTTGATGCAGATTGAAAACAAAATCGACAAACAAGTACTTTTTTGTAACTCTTTTTACCGGTAAATCTTTTCTTGACAATTTGAATTAAAAAATATAATATAACGTAACGCACGAATGCAAACTTACTCATAGAAGAGGACTTTAACATATTGAATATTATAAGAATTTAAGATAGCATGTATTCGTATTATTCGGCATTTATTTTCAATATAGTATTACAATTCATTATTTTGAACTATCAACTTAAAGGTATTACTTGTGTCATAGACTTCTTAAGCAATTATGACAATGCAACAATGCCATCATAGCCCTTATTGATTCCGTTTACAAAACTGCATTATAATCAAATCATTTGTACTACGTTATCAATTATTACAATTTTAAAAGTCAATTTGGTTTTACAGAAGTATAATTTTATTTTGGATGTAACGCGTCTTTTGATTTGCTGACGTTGTTTTGTTATCAGACCATAGACATAATTAAGTCCTGTGACCGTGACGTCATCAACGTTTTTTCATGGTTTTCTATGGTTTAAAATGGAATTAAGTATTACATTATAAGAAATGACTGTATTTTTTTTCTGTATATTCGAAATAATATAAAAAATGTGGTGCACACTTTTAAGGATGTCTGCTTGTCATGTCTTTCGGAATCCTCTGGTTTTATCCATTTGAATGCCTTAAAAAAAATTCCCCATGAACCCCCATTTTTTTTATAAATCTTTTACATGTATAATTATAAATCATTTGTAAAAGTCTTATAAAATTATATTTATTTTTTAATAGTATTTGAGAACTTTAACTGGTCAATGATAAAGCTATGAAAAATCAAGAGAGAACATTTTCCCGCCCAAATTCTAATGGCTAATATCCCGAAAACAAGCACATTAACCCCCATATTTTTTTTGCTTTTTAGATTCCTCAATTTATTCCCTATCAATACATACTAGTTTTATGAAAAGTTATTTACTTTGAAACTGAGCAGCGAACATCCTTAAATAACCCGCTACGCGCGTTATTCAGTGTGCACCAAATATTTTATGTTATTTCTTCATAGACAGAAAAATTATTAGAGTCATTCCTTAAATAACAGTACATAATTCCCTGAATATCTAGAAGTATAAACGGTGATAATTTGCTGACTTTGCACATACTATGAAAGATTTGGAGAAGTAAAGTTGTGCATACTTTTTTTGAAAGTGGAGAAGTATTACATATAAAAAGGACAGTACACTTTTGTCGAATGTAAATAAGGAAGAGTGTATAGTTTATTGAACTTGGAGAAGCATTTGTAGAAGTACAACATTACACAATTAGTTTAATTTAGAGAAGACGTTATTGGTACTAAGTTGTAAAACTTGTGTCTCATCCACTTGTCATTTCGAACATTTTTAAACGAAAACATAACACCATGTAATATTGACTGAATGATATATAGGAATATTATCGATTCTGATCAGTTGGTTGTACCATGTATGATTTTCCTTTTTAAGCAGAAAAAATGCTCCAATACAGTTATGACACAAAATACCAAAACCGACAGTTTTTAATCTTGAGTTTCCAAATTCGTTGTCCATACCTTCTTCCTTAATCAAACAGATCATATAATGTGATTCACAAACAAGAACTATGTTGTTGTTGCCTATGTCTACAGGGACAACAACAAATTTGTTATTGAGGTAGGACAAGTGCTACACAGTTTGGTCTTGGAAAATCGATTTAGAATGTGTATTCATAGACACAAGTTAGTTTTTTTTATTCTACTTTGTATCAATTTCAACGGCTTTATATACTTAACCCATTGGAAAACAGATGTCTTTACTTTATTGTTTAGTCAATTGCATGACATTATGATAGGCTGAATCCATTAGATAAAGTTATGTTTTATAATGATTGAATTATACTTACGAATTTGTGGGCCTGTGGATAAGAGCATTCGTGGAAATGTGTTATTGACAATGTTTTGGTCGCAAGTAATAGCGCACGTTCAAAATATGTTCAAACCCCCGTAAAAAATAAAGATCTGTATCAACAACTAAGGATATGCAGTTTAATTCGAATGGAATAGTTCTAAATGACAAATCTTTGATCTTACTTAAAGGTGTCCACGTTCCTGCTATAAATAGTAAAACCACAAAAATACTGAACTCAGAGGAAAATCAATTTGGAAAGTCCATAATCACATGGCAAAATCAAAAAACAAAACGGATCAAAAACGAATGGACAAGACTGTCATATTCCTGACTTGGTACAGGCATTTTTAAATGTAGAAAATGGTGGATTAAACCTGGTTCTATAGCGCTAACCCTCTCACTTTATAGTCGTATTACTAATTATATATTGATAATATACTGTACTAACGATTAAACGAAAAGCAAAAAGTGTTCATAGGAATATTTATTTTGTATGCATTTTCCAAAATGAAGTTTCAGGACATTTGTTATAACCACAAAAGTGGCTTGAATAATTAAGAATTATAAACGACAAATGTGAAGGCTATTTATTTTATTCGATCACAAAGAATTATCAATACGTTTTTGAATGATAACTTTGATGTCTATATAGCTATTGCATCGATGATGAGTATATTTCCTATATTTGTAAGACCAACACCACCTATAGAATAAAAATAAAATGCTTACAAAATCAGGGAAAGAAAATGACACAATATACTGTTATATTTTCTTTAATAGAACAGTAAAAAAGGAACAAAGCTCTGTACTGATCACTTAAAGTTATGGAACATGGCCCTTTCAAATGATTACAATGACCTTAGATTATACACTAGGTAACTATAACAATTCTTTATTTCGCCAATGCTGACAAATCTTAAAATTATAGCAAAAAACTATATTCGATTATACCACAGGTAAATCTTTTTTGAACTGAAACGGCTTTTTTGATCTGAACAGGTTTTAAAAACCCAAACAATACTATTGTAAGTCTTGTTGAGTCTGTAATTTAATTTCCTTGGTTTCAACTGTCGTAAACTCAGTACTGTTCAAACAAAAAAAAATCATTTATGTTTAAACTATTTGAAATTAAAGCTAACCTGTATAAACAGCGTCATAATGAGTTGTTCTGTTCCGGTAAGAATGCAGTCAACTTTTTTTTACAGCACTGAATTAACCAGAACGTATAGCAAAAAGTATCATTAACCCTTAACAAGACTTAAAAAGGATAGTTTAAACCGTATCGGATAATGTTTATCAAAATGCACTATATATTCATTTACAAGTGTACATCGTGAAGCTGAAGTACACTACTGAAAGTTGTTTTTCATCACTTATATATAAATTTCTAAAATATTATTCACATGTTACTATATCGTTTTGAAATTTTATGTTATATTTTGTTATCCAAGTTAAACTAAATAAAACATTTTCATATTTTTCTCCGCTTGTTTAGATCGAAAATGCTTCGATGCTTACGAAATATTTGTAATCTATAAGTAAAACAATTTATGTTTTGTTAAATGTCCGTAAAATATTATTTTCTTCTTGAACCTAGTACTGGTGTCTGTGATTGCCGCCATCGATGAATTAGTGAAATATTCATTAATTCTTTTTCTGTCATTTCTAAAGATGGAAACGTCGCACCATGGTCGTCTTGTGAATCACTGTAATGTTTCCGAGCCCGTTTTGTATTTTCAACCAATTTTAACACTCTTTTGTCAGTTTCAATCAAGCTTTGTTTCAGAAAGTTGGTCAATATAAATAATTGTCGCTCAGAGCCATTATCTTTCATGAATTTGAATAACTCCTGCTGTTCTCTTGTTGACAGAAGAATCTTACAAGTTTCTGTGGCGTAGGCATTCAGCTTCTCGCAATCTGTCTTCTTGTCAGCCATTTGATCGATCATGTGATACTGGTAAGTGCTTAAATTGACAAGCAAATTGATGTATTTTTCTAGCTGGTGTTCATAATCGAAGAACATTTGTTTTTTTACAAAACCTTTGGATACCTCATCAATAACTTCAACCTTACAGCCTTTTCCTGAATGAAGTGTTGTTATACATTTTACACAGCACAGGAATTCATGATCCACGCAGTAAAATTCATATTTCAAGGTACCATGATCTTTACAAATAAGTGGTAAACTGAAATTTCTTGGAATCTTATTTATGCTGACACAATTATGAGTTCGGGTCTGTTTCATGACCTTATGATAGTGAGAACAGATTGCACACAATGACTCTTCGCAGTCAATACAAAGAAAAATGGCTGATCTAGACTTGTACTGGTTTTTGCAAGGGTCGCACAAATAAGTCTCTACCTGGAAAAGTAAAAGTTCCAATTAACAATATAAGTCTTTATCATTTATGTATGTGAACCATCCTGTTGTCACTTATGTTTTTCATTAGAAATGTAGTTAAAAAAAAGATGGAGTATAATCAAATGAACTATTTAACGTTATTTGTAATAATTTCACTACAGATGTTCTTTTAGCTTACTATATGGTATGTGAGTTATTCGTTGTTTAATGCCTTTTCCTGTTCATGGTTTATATTTTATAGTCGTCTTAGTTGCAATCCTTCAATAAAGCCTTATAATAATTTGAAACACTTTATTCTGACTTTTAAACAGCGATATACTACTATTAGAAATTGTCATTTTCAAACGTCGCGTTAAATCTGATGTTCCAGGTATGTATATATTCATTTACTAAAGACTGTTTTCTAAATAAGTGTTTCAATTTTTGACTCATGTCTATTCGCCCGACTTCGAAAAACATACCGAACAAATGTATGAATACTGATAATTTGTTATCTTTCTAAATATGAATAATAACATTACTGTTTTTTGTCATTCTATCAATCAATCAACGACTCAATTTCTTGTAAAAATATAATTACGTATACACTTGTGACATGTTTTTGCTAAACAGTTTTGCTATATTATTATTAATAATTTCGACATTTTACATTGTTTCTATTTGTTGATAAACCTGGGTATCGATATCAAACACTTACAATTCTGGATTCTTGTTCGTTCAAAACAAAATTTTCTGTAAAGTATAGAACATACATTCAAAGTGAGCTAAACGAAGAAAAGGATATTTTAGCATATCAATTAAAAATTCTAAAATATGAAAACAGATGTATTTATACAGGAAAATGTATATAAGATATAAAATTGAGAATAGAAATGGGGAATATGTCAAAGAGACAACAACTCTACCGACAAGAAAAAACAGTGTCATTCACTTCATTTTTAAACTATACATTATTCCAACTTGTGCTGAAAAATTCAATTTACCTTTTATTGCACATTAGAGCGTACTGGTAACCGGAAGATTGACAAACAAAAAGAGGTGTTTCTAATTTGAAGAAAAGGAGAGACTAAAAGCATCTTTATACTTTTTTTTATTTAAAGGAAATTTCAACAAGAGTTCTTCAGTCATCCCTAGATTTTCTGCTTTCATTTTATACAAAACTATCTGAATTTGTCACCTTTTGGCAAACAACAGCTATTCGTAGGAAATATTGTGTGTAGAAAATGTTGTACATGTATGTATGTTCTTCAATTAGTGCCCACAAAAGTTGTTCTATAGCTTAAACAAATTGAATGTTTGACTCATAGATAAAACACATTGTTTCTACAGAAGAGCTTATTTGTATGTTATATACTTACCAATCAATGGTGTATACTCAGTGTTTTCTGTGATGTCTGCTAATTCGGTTGTCGCTAAAATCAGAAAAAATTCACAAATAAAAGAATAAAAGATCGTATATTCCTAAATTTTGTCCAGTTTTTTTTTTTCTTCAATAAAAATCATCAGTATTTGAGGAACTCTTTATTACGATGCAAACCAAAAATATTTGTAGAAAAAGTGGCCATTTGCTGTTCTTTAAAATGAATGACGTAATACTACTGATTAGCTTAATGTGTATGTTATATACTTACCAATCAATGGTGTAGACTCTGTGTTTTGTCCGATCTCTGCTAATTCGGTTGTCGCTAAAATCAGAAAAAAATACATAAATAAAAGAATAAAAGATCGTGTATTCCTAAATTTTGTCCAGTTGTTTTTTTTTTCTTCAATAAAAATCATCAGTGTTTGAGGAAATCTTTATTACGATGCAAACCAAAAATATTTGTATAAAAAAGAGACCATTTGCTGTTCTTTGAAAAAGTTGACGTACTACTACTGATAAGCTTAAACCCGCACATCATACAAAAGAAAGTTCTTGTACTATTTTTCAATTGATGTTTGAAAGGATCCTTACCTTGTTTCTACAAAAGTTTATTCCTTTTTTAAAGAGAAAGGACGTCGAAATCAATATTTAGACATTTTATAACTCATAAATTTACCATTTTTTGGCAAAGACTCTCTATGTACTGCGACTTCTTTCATACCACGTGTTTCTAAAATTCAGCAGAAAATTATAATTAATGAAAGTATAAAACAGAATATACTTAGGAGCAACCAAAATTATCAGCTGAAATACACAAATAACAAAACTTTGCCAAAAGGAGAAAGATTGCGATTACAAACAACCATTACGCATAATCCACAAAAAACGAGACATGGGGTAAAGTTAACAAATCAAACGCTGTAATGGGGCGCGAGAAGGGAGAGGCAGTCAATGAAAATGTTTCCGATGGATTATATATGATAACCGAGGGCTTGTTATTCTGATCATAATTTCTTTAATAGATGGTTGATGCTGACAAGGACTTTTGGTGGAGTTCGTTTTGCTCAGTCTTTAGTTTTCTATGTTTTGTTTTGGGGTACTATTGTTTGTCTGTTGGTCATTAACTTTTTAGCAATGGCGGTGTGAGTTTATTTTCGACTTATGAATTTAAATGTTCCTCTGATATTTTCGCCTCTCATTTAGAATGTTATGTACTATCATAAACACTCTTTGTGTTAGTCGTTTCAAGACAACAAACATTTAAGGAAAGCATTTTCTTTTTTCTTATGACAAAAGACTAGTTTTGCAGATATCAATATTCGCTCTGAAAAATTGCACAGTTAAAATCAATTTCTCAAAGAAAACGAAAAGTTTTGAAAATACTACAATTGCTGTTTGGTTTAAAACCATAAATTCATAACCCAATTACATTCTATTTTGAATTCTGGAATTTCAAGCAATAATGGTTACTTTGTCGTGAAATAAAAACAGTTGCATTCATTTCATTTGTTAACTATACATTATTCCGACTTGTGCAGAAAAGAATCAATTTACCTTGTATTGCATATAAAAGCGTACTGGTCACCGGGAAATTGACAGACAAAAAGAGGTGCTTCTGATTTGAACAACAGGGCAAACTACTATTATCTATATACCTTTTTTTTATTTAAAGGAAATTTCAACAAGAGTTCTTCAGTCATCCCTAGATTTTCTGCTTTCATTTTATACAAAACTATCTGAATTTGTCACCTTTTGGCAAACAACAGCTATTCGTAGGAAATATTGTGTGTAGAAAATGTTGTACATGTATGTATGTTCTTCAATTAGTGCCCACAAAAGTTGTTCTATAGCTTAAACAAATTGAATGTTGACTCATAGATAAAACACATTGTTTTTACAGAAGAGCTTATTTGTATGTTATATACTTACCAATCAATGGTGTATACTCAGTGTTTTCTGTGATGTCTGCTAATTCGGTTGTCGCTAAAATCAGAAAAAATACACAAATAAAGGAATAAAAGATCGTGCATTCCTAAATTTTTTCCAGTCTTTTTTTCAATAAAAATTTCACTATTTGAGGAACTATTTATTACGATGCAAACCAAAATTATTTGTATGAAAAAGTGGCCATTTTCTGTTCTTCGAAAAAGTTGACGTAATACAACTGATTAACTTAAACCCACACTTCATACATAAGAAATTTCTTGTACCATTTTTCAATTAATGTTTGAAAGGACACTTACCTGTTCCTACAAAAAAGTATTCCTGTCTTAAAGAGAAAGGACGTCGATATCAATATTTAGACATTTTATAACTCATAAATTTACCATTTTGTGGCAAGGACTCCTTATGTACTACGACTTCTGTCATATCATGTGTTCCTAAAATTCAGCAGAAAAGTATAATTAATGAAAGTATAAAAATAGATTATACTTAGGAGCAACCAAAATTATCAGCTCGAATACAAAGGTGACCAAACTTGCATATAAAGGAGAAAGATTGTGAATACAAACAGGGCAAACTATTATCATCTATATTTTTTTTTATTATTTAAAAGTAAATTTCAACAAGGGTTCTTCAGTCATCCCTAGTTTTCTGCTTTCATTTTATACAAAACTATCTGAATTTGTCACCTTTTGGCAAACCACAGCTATTCGTAGGAAAAATTGTGTGCAGAAATGTTCTACATGTATGTATGTTCTTTAATTCGTGCCCGCAAAAGTTGTTCTATAGCTTTAACATATGGAATGTTTGAATCCTAGCTAAAACATATTTTTTTTACAAAAGAGCTAATGTGTATGTTATATACCAACCAAGCAATGGTATAGACTCAGTGTTTTCTGCGATCTCTGCTAATTCGGTTGTCGCTGAAATAAGAAAAAAAACATAAATGAAAGAATAAAATATCGTTTATCCTATATTTTGTCCAGCTGTTTTTTTTCAATAAAAATCATTAGTATTTTAGGAACTCTTTATTATGATGCAAACCAAAAATAGTTGTATAAAAAGTGTCCGTTTTCTGTTCTTTGAAAAAGTTGACGTAATACAACTGATTAACTTAAACCCACACATCATACAGAAGACATTTCTTGTACCATTTTTCAAATAATGTTTGAAAGGACCCTTACCTGTTCCTACAAAAGAGTATTCCTGTCTTAAAGAGAAAGGACGTCGATATCAATATTTAGACATTTTATAACTCATAAATTTACCATTTTGTAGCAAGGACTCCTTATGTACTGCGACTTCTGTCATATCATGTGTTCCTAAAATTCAGCAGAAAAGTATAATTAATGAAAGTATAAAAATAGATTATACTTAGGAGCAACCAAAATTATCAGCTCGAATACAAAGGTGACCAAACTTGCATATAAAGGAGAAAGATTGTGAATACAAACAGGGCAAACTATTATTATCTATATTTTTTTTATTATTTAAAAGAAAATTTGACCAAGGGTTCTTCATTCATCCCTAGTTTTCTGCTTTCATTTTATACAAAACTATCTGAATTTGTCACCTTTTGGCAAACCACAGCTATTCGTAGGAAAATTTGTGTGCAGAAAATGTTCGATATGTATGTATGTTCTTTAATTCGTGCCCGCAAAAGTTGTTCTATAGCTTTAACATATGGAATGTTTGAATCCTAGCTAAAACATATTTTTTTTACAAAAGATCTAATGTGTATATTATATACCAACAAAGCAATGATATAGACTCCGCAAAAGTTGTTCTATAGCTTTAACATATGGAATGTTTGAATCCTAGCTAAAACATATTTTTTTTACAAAAGATCTAATGTGTTTATTATATACCAACCAAGCAATGATATAGACTCAGTGTTTTCTCCGATCTCTGCTAATTCGGTTGTCGCTGAAATAAGAAAAAAAAAACATAAATGAAAGAATAAAATATCGTTTATTCCTATATTTTGTCCAGCTGTTTTTTTTTTAATAAAAATCATTAGTATTTTAGGAACTCTTTATTATGATGCAAACCAAAAATAGTTGTATAAAAAGTATCCGTTTTCTGTTCTTTGAAAAATTTGACGTAATACAACTGATTAACTTAAACCCCCACATCATACAGAAGAAATTTCTTGTACCATTTTTCAATTAATGTTTGAAAGGACCCTTACCTGTTCCTACAAAAGAGTATTCCTTTCTTAAAGAGAAAGGACGTCGATATGAATATTTAGACATTTTATAACTCATAAATTTACCATTTTGTGGCAAGGACTCCTTATGTACTGCGACTTCTGTCATATCATGTGTTCCTAAAATTCAGCAGAAAAGTTTAATTAATGAAAGTATAAAAACAGAATATACTTAGGAGCAACCAGAATTATCAGCTCCAATACAAAAGTGACCAAACTTGGCCAAAAGGAGAAAGATTGCGAATACAAACAACAAAAACACATTATTACACAAAAAACGAAACATCGGTTAAAGTTAACAAATCGAACGCTGTAATAGGGCGCGAGAAGAGATAGGAAGTCAATGAACATGTTCCCGATAGGTTAGGTATGATAATCGAGGGCTTGTTATTCTGATCATAATTTCTTTGATAGATGGTTGATGCTGACAAGGACTTTAGGTGGACTTCGTCTTGCTCAGTCTTTAGTTTTCTATGTTTTGTTTGGGGGTACAGTATTTGTCTGTTGGTCATTTTCTTTTTAGCAATAGCAGTGGTAGTTAATTTTCGACTTATGAATTTGAATGCTCCTCTGATATATTTGCCTCTCATTTAGAATGTTATGTACTATCATAAACACTCTTTGTGTAAGTCGTTTTAAGACAACACACATTTAAGGAAAGCATTTTCTGTTTTCTTATGACAAAAGACTAGTTTTGCAAATATAAATGTCTGCACTGAAAAATTGCACAGTTGTATCTTTGGTTGCAAAAAGTATTAATATTACAATAAGTATTGTTAAGGACATATTATCTGTGAAAATCAATTTCCCAACGAAAACGAAAAGTTTTGAAAAAATAACAATTCTTTTTTGATTTATTCATAGCCCAATTACATTCTTTTTTTAATTCTGAAATTTCACGCAATAATGGTTACTTTGTCGTAAAATAAAAACAGTGGCATTCATTTTATTTCTAAACTATAAATTATTCCGACTTTTGCTAAAAAAATAAATTTAACTTTCATTGCTTACCAGAGCGTACTGGTAATAGGAAAATTGACATACGAAAAGAGGTGCTTCTAATTTGAACAACAGGGCAAACTATTATCATCCATACACGTGTTTTATTATTATTTAAAACAATAATATTTTAGTGTATGAAATGACCCTTTCCTGTTCCTACAAAAGAGTATTCCTTTCTTAAATAGAAAGGACGTCGATATCAATATTTAGACATTTTATAACTCATAAATTTACCATTTTGTGGCAAGGACTCCTTATGTACTGCGACTTCTGTCATATCATGTGTTCCTAAATTTCAGCAGAAAAGTATAATTAATGACAGTATAAAAACAGAATAAACATTATTAGCTCCAATGCAAAAGTGACCAAACTTGGCAAAAGGGAAAATCATTGTATATACAAACAATAATAGTACAACATTATACAATAAAAACGAAACATGGAGCAAATTAAATATATAACGCTACACAAAAAAAACAACATTAAGTAACCTTAAAAGCGTACATAGAAGGATGGGAGGAAATAAACAAAGATGATTCGAAAGGTTAGCAGTTCCTGCTGCATCATACAAAATTGTTGTGGAACTGATAGTCATTAGTAGAGAATTTTTTTAAACTTATGAAATAAAGAGTAACTGTGCAAATATCAATTTCTTTTCTGAATAGTTGCATAGTTGTATCTTATGCAATGAAGGATTAATGTTTTACAATTGAATGTTTAGAACATATGAAAAATACACAAATAATTTGTAAACAAAAACACAAATCTTTTGTAAAAAAAGTTCTTTTTCACATTAATTGTCTAAACAATTGTACAGCTCGTTCTTCAAAATGCTCAAAATATATGTAATACAATTTGTACTATTAAAACGTTTAATCCTGTTGTAAATGTTTGCACCTGTCAGCAATCTAATTACAGTTGTTGTCGTTTGTTTATGTAATTTAAACGGGTTTCTATTTTCTCGTGTTTTTATATAGACTAGACAGTGTTTTCTCGTTTGAGTGGTTTTTCAATTGTAATTTTGGGGCCCTTTGTAGCTTGTTGTACGGTGTGAGTCAACGTTCCGTGTTCAAGGCCGTACATTGACCTTAAATTGTTTACTTTTATCATTGATATACTTGAATTCTTTGACTCATTAAGCCACCATTTTTATTTTTTAAAAGGTGTATGTATTGCCGAAAAACAAAGGACGTCGATATCAACATTTAGACATTTCATAACTTATCAATTTACCATTTGGTGGCATGTAATCTATTTGTACTGCGACATCTTTCATATAACGTGCTCCTAAAATTCAGCAGAAAATTATCATTGATTAAAATGTATAAAAAAGAATATACTAAGATGGCGAACGAAACTCGCTGGTCCAATAAAAACTTATCAAACCTTGGCAAAAAGAGAAAGAATGAAAAAACCAACAACAAAAATCAACACTGCGCAAAAAAGCGTAACATTTAGTAACTTCAATTTATTAAAGGTTGAAAAGCAGCGGGGGGAGGTGATGTCGCTAATTAATTCCCCCGGATAAGTTATTTATGATAATACATTTTCTACAAACATTTCTTTGATAGAGCTCACTGATACTGCTCAAATGTTCTACATGTATGTATATTCTTTAATTCGTGCCCGCAAAAGTTGTTCTATAGCTTTAGCATACGGAATTTTAGAATCCTAGATAAAAAAATATTGTTTTTACAGAAGAGCTAATGTGTATGTGATATACCAACCAAGCAATGGTATAGACTCGGTGTTTTCTCCGATCTCTGCTAATTCGGTTGTCGCTGAAATCAGAAAAAAAAACATAAATGAAAGAATAAAATATCGTGAAATTCTATATTTTGTACAGCTGTTTTTTTTAATTAAAATCAGCAGTATTTGAGGAACTCTTTATTACGATAAAAACCCAAAAAGTTTGTATAAAAAA
Organism: Mytilus edulis; assembly: GCA_019925275.1. Lineage (NCBI taxonomy): Eukaryota > Metazoa > Mollusca > Bivalvia > Mytilida > Mytilidae > Mytilus > Mytilus edulis. The sequence goes on from CM034351.1 coordinate 113,301,070, forward strand.
GTGGCCATTTTCTGGGACAATAAAATAGTGTATTCCTTTGTTAAAGAGAAAGGATGTCGATATCAATATTTAGACATTTTATAACTCATTAATTTACCATTTTGTGGCAAAGACTCCTTATGTACTGCGACTTCTGTCATACCATGTGTTCCTAAAATTCAGCAGAAAAGTATAATTAATGAAAGTATAAAAACAGAAGAAACATTATAAGCTTCAATGCAAAAGTGAACAAACTTGGCAAAAAGGAAAATGATTGTATATACAAACAATAATAGTACAACATTACACAATAAAAACGAAACATGGACCAAACTAAACATATAACGCTACACAAAAAAAACCAATGATTAACCTTGATTTCGCTAATTAAGTTCCCCCGGATAAGTTATTTATCATGTTTATGATAATCCAGGGCTCACATTTGCTACAAGTATTTCTTTGATAGAAGGCTACTGCGCACAATGAATTTATGTATTCAAGAGTTTCAAGTAACGAAGTTGAAATCGTCCCTTCGTGAGTGTTATTGACGTCAGCACGAGTCAGTTGACCCTACGGAATACCCGTTCCCTTTCCCAAATGTATGTTTTACAAATAAGGATTATTGTTGTACTATAAAATATTAGTACGCAAAATCACAAAATTACTGAACTTAAAGGAAAATCAATTCGGAAGTATCCATAATCATATGGCAAAATGAAATAAAAAAAGCATAAAAAACGAATGGACAAAAACTGTCATATTCCTGACTTGGTACAGGCATTTTCAAATGAAGAAAATGGTGGAAAAAACCAATTTTAATCCGTGCAAGTATGATAAGTTAGTTGTCTCGGTAGTATGTATCCGTGAAGCTATTTCAGGAACAATGAGTATATTCAGCTGTCTTCCATGAGTACATATATGTCAGCGGTTTTCAAATGACGTACTGATCCGTTACCTCCTCCAAATCCAGAATTTGATATGGCTTCTTTTCCGTTTTGTTTTAGTTCTAGTTGCTCCGCTAGACTTTCTACAATATACGAGCGCTGAGCCCCTTCATCTAACAGTATGTTTGCGTCCATACTGACTAGCTATCGCGGTTTTGAGAAGTACCTGTGAATATGTAGTACAGTGCATAGCTGATGCGGTTTCGACTATATCTTGCTTATCTGATGAAGCGGGTTTATTATCATTATTGTTACAATTCGAAATACTGTTGCTAGAAAACGAAGATTGACTCTTATTTAAACAAATACTGGTATGATGTTTTCGTCCACATTGTTAACAATTTCCTTAAGACTTACAATCTGTAACTCGGTGGTTGCCAAGACAATTAAAACAAGCCTTCTTGTTTGCCAAGACAATTAAAACAAGCCTTCTTGTTTGCCAAGACAATTAAAACAAGCCTTCTTGTTTGCCAAGACAATTAAAACAAGCCTTCTTGTGTTTAAGGATTTCTAGACGGGCTTTTTGGTCAACAATGTTCATACATGTATTAGGGATATGAGACTCAACGCAATAAGTACATGGTTTCCGCGTGTGAACGGCTATCTCACTTCTCTGTGGCTTTCTGTTATTGTTATTGTTGTTATTTATTGTGTAAGTTTTAGCAAGGTATACTGTGCTATGCAATGTTTCATCTGATTTTAGATTAACTCTTTTTCCGGCTTCTAATATACTTATCTCATTAAATATGTGTTGTCTGAGTTCATCAAGCGACCACTGTTTTAAACCATGTTCACGGTTAATATTCTCCTTAATTCTACTTGGTAATTTGTTGAGCATAATAGGTATAAGTAATTCACATATGATTCCTGACTTTGACCAAGCGCTTCGAAACCTCATATGAGCGTTTCTGACTTGTCACAAAATCAGCAGAATGATTGTACTGTACTATCGGGTGCGGGTAGAGCTAACAATGTCTGCATGTACGTGTGCATGATTTTTTTAGTCTGTCCAAATCGCTGGTGTAATAAATCTATTGCTTTACTATAGTTTAAATTTGTAAGTGTAAAACCCGAAACTGTAACCAAAGCCTCGTTTTGAAGTAGTGCTTTCAAGTAGTTGAATTTATTGGCGTCTGTTAATGAGGGATTACTATGAATTGCTGTGTCGTAAGATTCCCAGAATGCTTGCCAATTAAGAATGTTGCCGTCGAATTTAGAAAGTTCTAACTTTGGTAATTTGTGAAATTGGTTGTTGCTGTTTTGCATATGAGGGGCATACATTGGTTGCGAATTGAACGATGTTGTTTGGTTGCTATTGACATCAAAACTCTGAGCTAAGGATTTAAGTGAACTATTTGTTACTGGGAGTGATTAGCTACGAGCGGCTGGTTCTTAAATCAATCCTAATTCTATCTCATTTTTGAATGATAGTTTTTCATATGTGACGTCATGCTGTTTCTAAATTTCATAAATTCAAATGTGGCATAACGTTTCTGCCTTTTCGCCATCGTATGTGACGTCACAATTTTTTTAATTACGTTGACGCCTGGACTGTGTGTCTATTTTGTGATAAACTTGGGTTTAGTTTTCTGTAATTAGTTAATATTTCAGTTTCATTATGTATATCTCTTTCATATTCATTTGTTAAAATTTACTGTTTGCAATAGCATTAAGTATTCTATACAATAAGGATGTTCTTATCCCGTGCATAAACACAATGCCGTATTTGTCAAAACCTTTTCAACTTTTGATCTTCAGTGCTGTACAACTTTGTACCTTTTTCCCGTTCGATCTTTTATATCTAGGCGTTATGTATTCAGGTTTAGTTTTCTGTAATTAGTTAATACTTTAGTTTCTTTGTGTATATCTCTTTCATATTCATTTGATAAAATTTACTGTTTGCAATAGCATGAATTGTTCTATATAATAAGAATGTTCTTATCCCGGGCATAAAAACAATGCCGTATTTTGCGAAACCTTTTCAACTTTTGATCTTCAGTGCTGTACAACTTTGTACTTTTTTCACTTTCGATCTTTTATATCTGGGCGTCACTGGTGAGTCTTGTGTGGGCAAGGCGCGTTTTTGGCGTATTGAATTTTAAACCTGATGCTTTTTGTTATCTATTAATCATGTTTTTCTGTGTCTAATATGTTCTCCTATTTATTTGTATTGTAGTCCTGTAATATTATGTTGTCATTTCAATGTTATATTTAACTTTGCCATTAAAGTGCGAGGTTTGGCATGCCTTAAAACCAGGTTCAACCCACCACTTTTATTCCCCTTTAAAAGTGTCCTGTACCAAGTCAGGAAGATGGTCATTGTTATAATATTGTTCGTTTCTCTTTGTGTTGCATTTTAACGTTGAGTCGTTTGTGTTTTCTCTTATTTTTGAGATATTGAGATAAGACGTGGCATGGTACTTGTCTATCCCAAATTCATGTATTTGGTTTTCATGTTACATTTGTTATTCTCGTGGTGTTTTGTCTGATGATTGGTCTGTTTCTGTGTGTGTTGCGTTTCGGTGTTGTGTCGTTGTTCTCCTCTTATATTTAATGCGTTTCGCTCGGTTTTGGTTTGTTACCCCGATTTTGTTATTTGTCCATGGATTAATGAGTTTTGAACAGCGGTATACTACTGTTGCCTTTATTTACGCATTTTGCGTATTTTTGTTTCTAAAATTATAGAATACTCGTCTGAATCAGAAATTTCCGCTTCAAGTTCCTTTTCCGATAATTCACTAATAATTTGATTGTTTAAGTCTGACACAAATCTTTGCTTATCAATGATCAAATCCAAAATGGTTGAAACTTCATCCCTGTCAAATTCTTCGTTCGATTTCACATCGCGAAATCTCCGGAAAAGCCTTGTGAGAGCGCTCCTGTGTCCCGAACGTGTTCTTTTTGACTTTGCTGACATTTTCCAGCAGTCACGGCACCATAATATCGTAAAGAAAACAAAAGTTATAAGGTGTATACTTGTATTGCATAAGCCACATTCAGGTAAATAGTAACAACAGCAAAAGAATGACGTTACAATGAAAGTTCCTTATCGATGTCCGCAGAACGTCACGCTAAAGTTCATGGGTTTCTCAACAATACCCTCAGGTACAAAACGTCCACCAGCAGTGGCATAGACTCAGTGGTGTAAATCGTTATCAAAGGCACCAGGGCTTATAATTAATACGCCAGACGTGCGTTTCGTCTACATAAGACTCATCAGTGACGATCAGATCAAAATAGTTAGAAAATTAAATAAGTATAAAGTTGAACAGCATTGGGGACTCAAAATTCCAAAAGGTTTCATAAATATTTTCAAAGTTTTTTTTATCTATAGTGGCTGTGTTGTATGCATCCCAACATATAACTCTTGATTATTGCATTTTTTTAATTGCGGACAGGGAGAAGTTCAGAAATGATCCCAGTCGTCAATTTGAAGTACACATTAAAATAACAAATGGAGAAACTATGATGATATCATCATGGCTGACATGATTTATAACAATCCTTTCTAAAATTTTCCGTTTTTAAAGCTTACGATTATAAAGAAACTAGGCTTACAACGTTAACTCCCTCAGGCAAATGTCGTATATGATCAAAAAGCGTAACTGTTTCGGTGGTTATACATCTTCGGCTTTCAAATATTCCGCGTTGAAAGCGTTTTAAATGAAAAGAAATCAGAAAAATGATTCTGACGCACAAAATATTTAATGTATTTTTTCATTTCCTTTTGATGGATAACGATCTTCATTTTAGTAGCGTATGAATTAGTTTCCCACTTTATTTACACTAGCAAAGGTACATGAAATATGTACAAGCTGTACATATACAATAGGAGTTAAATGTTTTATTTGTATTTAACACTGTAGGTTAAATATGAAAAAAAAACCTCAGAAATAATGCACTCAGAGGAAAATTCAAAACGGAAATCTGTAACCAAATTGCAAAATCAAAAGCTCAAACACACCGAACGAATGGAAAATAACTTATTATGTAAAAAATGGTTGAATAAACCTTGTTTTATAACCTGCTAAAACTTGTGTGTATGACAGTCGCAAACAATTCCATTATATTGACAACGATATGTTTACAGAACAAACATGCATAATAGGTAAAAATATATAAAAAAGGGCACAGCAGTCAACATTATTTTGACTATTCTTTTTATTATTTTCTGTTTTGTTCAGGCATCGTTGTAAATATAACGAAATTTGATGAGATTGTCGTACAAGTGAGAGGTTTTGCGCTTTAAAAACAGGTTCAATCCACCATTTTCTACATTTTAAAAATGCCAGTACCAAGTCAAGAATATTACAGTTGGTGTTCATTCGTTTTTTATGTGTTTTGTTGTTTGATTCTGTCATGTGATAAGGGACATTCCGATTGAATTTTCCTCGGAGTTCAGTATGTTTGTGATTTTCATATTGAGCCAACAGTGTAAAATAAATATATAACAGTATATCCCTCTTATATGTGTACAACTTTTACATATTTCATGAACCTTTGCTAGTGTTAATAAAGTGAAAAATTGATAAATAAAGAAGGCAAATATGAAAAATTCTATGATCGTGTTGCAGCAAAAATTAAATTGATTTCGTGAATTAGAATTTATAATATATTATGTCATGTTATTTCTATTCAGTTGCATGTATGTCATTATTACTATATGTATTGTTGAATAACACGTACGAACTTTATCTTTGAAATGCTATATACTAACGTTAACGAGGCCTGGATAAGGTACCGGTTCTTTTTGTATCTCTAACAAATGTAAAATTCAAATAAATTAATATAATACCTAAAAGAAAAAGAAAAAAGTGGAAAACTAATTCATAAGCTACTATAATGAAGATCATTATCCATCAAAAGGAAATGCAATAACACGTTACATTTTTTGTGTGTCAGAATCATATTTCTGATTTCTTTTTATTATCTGAATCCCTATAAAAACAAACAAATATGTAACAAAAGAACACAAACAGACTCATAGACAAAGCACATGAGCAAACATGAAAGACAAGAATACAAAAAATTACTCTAGCACATTAATACAATGTCAAGATATGTAGGAACAGAGCAACGTCATATTTAACAAAGAAACAAGCACATACATATAGACAAAGCACATAAGTAAAAATAAAGGACAGAAATGCAAAAATGAACCATGGAACATTGACGGGATTCATTATCCGAAAAATATAGAATATTTGTAAAATTAACGCTATTGATTTTTTGGTACGAGATATTTAAAAATGAATAATGATACAATAAACACATAAATAAGTTTGATGAAAAATATGAGCAAATTTTATTTTAAGATTGTCCTAAAACAGTGAGACCTATCAAAACTGACAGTTGTCTCATTGGCAATCATACCACATCTTCCTTTTTTTTTTTATATAAGAGAGTGTACTTTCCAATACTGCAAATCTTAGGCCAGAGAAAGGAAAAATAATATTTAAGTCATGGAAAACAAACCCAATCTCTTAAATGAAAGATTAGACAATTTGCCTGATAGAAAAATTGATGATCAAATAAAAAATTCAGAAAAAGAATTAAGAGTGTTTTTTACTCCTTAAAAGCCAATGGAGCCAAATTAGATCAAGAATAAAATGGGAGGTCTTATGTAGACGAAACGCGCGTCTGGCGTATTAAATTATAATCCTGGTACTTTTGATAACTATTTGCATATACAATAACCTCAAAATTTCCCCGGCAAAAAAGATAATATTGATATTGTGCCCTCCAAATGACGTGATGTCATTGCATCCTTAACGACAATGGCGAACAATGACGGTACAAAATTCTGGTGTTTGTGTATTGCCATAATCTCGAAAAAAACTCGAAATGTGACAATAAATTTCTATTGAGTAATGATAAAAACTAAATTTGAAATTGTAATAAAATTTTTGCGACTTTTTTTAAAAGATTTTCCTGTTTTGTTTCATTAAATTGTTATAATTGAACTTTTTCCCTCTTTCCAGCATATAAATATGTGACAAATAGATCATGGTATCATTTCCCGACTCATATCGGCCCTCGGCTAAAACCGCGAAGCCGATATAGGAATCTCGGGATGATACCAGGGCCAATATTGAAAAGGGCATGTTATAACTTATACATATTGAAGGTGGATTGAAACTGACAGATACTTTGAGGCTAACAAAATAAATTGGGTCAACGAATTAAATAGTGAAACTGTTGCTAGCTGGAAAATCATACCTACCTATTATTTCAGTAAGTTTGGGGAAAAAAATTTAATATTTAGAATGAATCTTAGTTCTCATAAGTCACCAGTAAACCTAAATATATCTTTATATTGGTCAGCATGTTTTTGTCTTATAATTCTTGTAATGGATAAAATATTGAATATGCTGAATATTATGTACTTAATCATATTATGACAATTGTTTGCCTAGTGTTTTTTTAATGCTTTTATTTATTTAAGAGAACCAAATATGGGCGTTTTTCAATAAAAGCGTATATTTCAGACCTAAAAAAAAAATGGAAAATCAACTTGTCTAAAAAAAAATTTCAAAAGTTATTTTGAATACCTCTATAAAAGACGTTTGTCCCCTACTAAACCTCTTCTAAACACACATATTTTTTGCAATTTTAAATGTTTCCCATAGACATTCCAGTTTGTTAACTTCAAATACTAGAAAAATATCATTTTTTTCTGAATTGGAAAACTATTTTTATCGATAAAGATTAGACAGTACTTCACATATCAACTCATGTAACGTAGTGGACATTTTGATGTGTTTCGTAGTGGACAAAACCGTTTCGTAGTGGACAAAAAGTTTCGTAGTTGACATCAACCCTATTATATGTTAATAAAAACATAATAATAATTACACGAAACTAACACTTGTTATTTGTTTTGCACGAATATAATTGAAAAAAGATTAAAAAAAGACTGCATGGTAGTGGTAGTGTCCACTACGAAACGTTTTTCTCCCATACTTGTTTCGTAGGGGATCGTTTCGTAAGGGACGTATTCGCATGTTTTATTTCCCCCCCCCCCCCCACAATCCCTATATTGCAATAGTAACAAGACTGATTGTATTCATCAAAGCTTTTATCAAGCTGTACACTGATATTTTTTTCATAATTTTAAAACCAGATACTGAAGGAGATTTGACCTGTTTCGTAGTTGACATTAACAAAAATACGGTATCACTATGGTCCATTTGATGTGATCAATTTTTCTTACCAACGATTTAATTGCCGTTATAAAAGCATAACTTTTTCTGTAAGACCCTAATGTTTATATATCTTGCAAACAAAAATTACATTGATTTTATAAAACTGTTTCTTGGCAAATGTTTAATGACTTCTTTTCGTAGTGGACATTTTGTGAGGGACACACCTTCTGAAATTGAAAAAAAACCTATATTGAAAGCTGTTTATAAAAATATGTTGGCTCTGAACATACTTTTGAATTATTAAAGAACTTTGTAAAGTAAAAAAGCCCATTTATTTCGTCATTATTTTACGTTATTTTAGAGTATGAATGTTGAACAGGCGGTTTAGGGACATGCCATTTTGGTTGTGTTGGACCATCCAGGAGTCAATATCTTATCAATCCCATATGTGAATATAATATCAGTCCTCAAAAATGAAATCGAAACACTAATATATTTATATTATCCAAAAAGTTCCTTCCGTTTTGAAAAAAAATCAAATATAAATCTTAAAAACTTGGTACTCTATCTGTTTGGTTTGCATTTGGATGACTTAGAATCACAATAATATTATTTGAATAAAATGAAGATTTGTTTACCCAAAATACCATTTGCTGATCAAATTGCAATTTCGTGTACTGTTCTCATTCAAAAATTGACGTGAGTCCTGACAATTATCTTATAATTGTTACTTGGTCTTTAAGAACTTGTTCAGAGCAAAAAATGGGCGTTTAAGATCAAAATTGATTCAGTTTTACTTACCTCTTTCACTTTGAAATTTTTGCCAAACGAATAGCAATGGTAAAGCGAATAGTGCAATACATCCTATTATGATACCAACAACATGAAATGTTTGAAGGCCACCTGGAAATGAATCATACATTTGTTAAGGTATAGTATAGACTATAGTAGAACTTTGGTTAACTGATGTCGTATTTTTTTAGGTCGAAATACCAGTGTGGTCATACACAAATGATTTTATTGCGATGTTTAAACGGAAGACGGTGAGTGGTCGGATTCAATTATCACTGAAAGTTTAACGGTTTTGATGATATTTTTGTAGACATTATTACGTAATTAGGTAATGTTATACTATCTTTACATTTTATAGATATAAAGTATATTAAAATGAAGTTATAAGGTATGGGCACTCTTTCTGAATGCCACAAGGCTGTAAATCGTTGATATAGTGAGAACTACATGAATCGGTATATGCACAAACATTCTACCTGTATCTCCCTACTTCCATTACCAATATGCGGTTGTTTTTGCTAATAATATATACACTGGTTGATGTTATAAAATAAAGTACTAACAGTTCACCTAGTCTCTCAAAATATATTTCCACGACATTTTAAATGCGGACGTCTTGATCTATGAAAGGTCTTTTATATTTTCATTTTGACTTGCAATCAAAGACGACAAACTATATCATCGTTCGTTGTACTCGATTTAAAGCTTAATAGATCAACGTTATATTTATTAGTCTGCCAAATGTTCCTTGATATCCCTTATCGAACATTTATTTTAAACGTAATCTAAAGCGGGCTTTAGAGTAATTATGTATCTGCCTTTCCTTGAAGCAGTGTGATTCAGAGGTGGACACTACAAAATGTTCAAACTATGTGTGAAGGTTAATAAAACCTTACGATGTATCTATTACAATTTTATAAACGCTTTTGAGTTTGCACTCGCATTCTCTATTGCTACATTGTACGCCAGATTGTCTTGGGTAGTCCAGCTTTGTGTCATGTAAATGATTACCCTATGACAATAGTATAAAAAAACATCTTGTTTACCGAAGGAAAAGATAATAAAAAAAACCAAGTCTGATTGTAACAAGACTTTCTATGAATTGACTTATCAAGATTGTTTGATGACAATATATTTTTTTACGTTTGATCATGTTTAAAAACAACAACAACAATACCCCTCACTATGCAGACTAGTTCCATATTCATACGAGGCAAACTTAATTGACGAGCTTACTTAGACGAAAAAAGACCATTGTATTATCCTTTTACATAACATCACCTGCCAGTTTATACATAATGTCCACTCACTGAATAATTTAAATTTTATTGGTTTTGTTGAAGGTTTCAATCCAAATTCGAATAACGGATAAAACAGGTACTGTATAGACTTTTATATAACATTTAGAAAATAGGCGATTCGGTTGAGAATTACCTCACGGACGACAACTTCGCAATTGGGATCGTTTCATCTCTATCTTTGTAGCAACATCCAAGTAGCGCTTGTATATCAAGTATATATCTCATATTTTAAACGAGAATAAATGGCTTGCGTTTCGTAGGATTTCGTATTGATTGATTGATTGATTGATTGTTGGTTGCTTAACGTCCAGTGGCAAATATTTCATGCATATTCAGGACGAGAACAAGTTAACAATAAATACTATAGGTAGGTTGATATAATAGAGGATGATGGTCGGGGAAATTTGGACTGCCACTGAAAAATGAGGGTATATTGGATAGAGACAGAAATTTTGCCTTGCAACAGGCCACATACGGACCCCTCAAATAATTGTTGCAAGGGTTCTTAACGTGTAAAGAGCGTGGCACTCTCTTTACACGAGGCATCGGATTTAACGTCCCCCTTCTGACCGGACGTGACTGCGAACTTAATACATCCCGCACAGCCAAACGGACGCCCCACTTCGGCAAGCGTTTTACTGCCGGTCGTGAGAAGACCAAGTGACCATATTTCTATACCCCAGTCACCCTTGGGGGTTCGTAGGATTTCGTAGAATGATTGTTGATTACAAGAAAGCTATTGAGTATAGGTTCTTTATCGAAATGTCAAAATTTAGCAGATAACAACACGAGTTATATGAAATATCTGCGTCACAGATGACTACGTATACTTATCATGATCAAGATGACGGACACCATTTTAATTATGTTTTTTAAGGTCTATATTCCGAGACTGAGTCGGATGTGTCTATTCTGTGTTGGTCTTAGCATTATGTATTCGGGTTAAGTTTTCTGTAATTAGTTAATACTTCAGTTTCATTATGTATATCTCTTTCATATTCGTTTGATAAAATTTACTGTTTGCAATAGCATGAATTGTTCTAAATAATAAGGATGTTCTTATCCCAAGCATAAAAACAACGCCGTATTTGGCTCAACCTTTTTCAATTTTTGATCTTCAGTGCTGTACAACTTTGTACTTTTTTCACTTTCGATCTTTTATATGTGGGCGTCACTAATGAGTCTTGTGTGGACGAGGCGCGTTTTTGGCGTATTGAATTTTAAACCTGATGCTTTTTGTTATCTATTAATCACGTGTTTCTTTGTCTAATATGTTCTCCTATTTATTTGTATTGTAGTCCTGTAATATTATGTTGTCATGCCAATGTTATATTTAACTTTGCCATTAAAGTGCGAGGTTTGGCATGCCACAAAACCAGGTTCAACCTACCATTTTTATTCCCCTTTAAACATGTCCTGTACCAAGTCAGGAAGATGGCCATTGTTATATTATTGTTCGTTTCTGTGTGTGTTGCATTTTAACGTTGTGTCGTTTGTTTTCTGTTATTTTTTTTTATATAAAGATAAGACTTGTCACACACAGAAACGGACCAAGCATCAGACAAAATACCACGAGAATAACAAATATAACATCAAAACTAAATACATGAATTTGGGATAGACAAGTAGTCTATCCCAAATTCATGTATTTAGTTTTGATGTTATATTTGTTATTCTCGTGGTATTTTGTCTGATGCTTGGTCCGTTTCTGTGTGTGTTGCGTTTCTGTGTTTGTCGTTGTTATCCTCTTATATTTAATGCGTTTCCCTCGAGTTTAGTTTGTAACCCCGATTTTGTTTTTTGTCCATGGATTTATGAGTTTTGAACAGCGGTATACTACTGTTGCCTTTATTTACAGTCCTAAACCAATCATATATCAATATTAACTAAATGCACGTGCAAGTCTTTACATTTAGAGTCGACGTGTAAAAGGGACTTTCCCTTTTTAACTACAAGTTGACAATAAGTGTCGGTTAAAATCAAAACTTTACGACAAAAGAAATGATTTCAGGTTCCCAATTGTGACCTTTCAGTTTGACGCTCAAAATGCTGAGGTTGAAATTATCCCTCCGTTATTTGTACGGACGCCATAACGAGTTGGTTGATAAATATGAAATATCCGTTTCACAGATGATATCGGATGTGTTCCTTTTGTCGTAACTACAATTCCCCTTCCCTTTTTACGACTATGACCTATCGAGTAAGACTATTTACCGGCTTTGTCATTATATTAGAAACACGACGGGTGCAACATGTGGTGCAGGATCTTCTTACCCTTCTAGAACACCTGAGATCACTGCCAGTTTTTGATGGGGTTTGTGTTCAATTGTATCCTAATTTGTGGCATTTTAACTTATTGTGTTTGTTTATTTACACATCTTATGTTGTCATCGTACATAAATGAAACTTGATTATCAAACGTATTCCTCAAACAAAGAAGAAATTCAAACGCTTTGGACTTTTTGAATGCAGTGTCTACATCATGACATCTGTGTTGCACTTGATAACGGCTGTTGTGTCGTTTTACTAATGCTAGACCTATCGGCTGCTTTCAATGTTTAAGATCATCCTATTATGATAAAGCGGATGGAATACTCTTGTGGGATAACCGTTACAGCACTTAGTTGGTTGAGGTCATATCTCAAGACGCGGAATCAACGAATTGACATTGGTTCTGTTCTTTCAGATGAGTTTCGTCTCCTTTTTGGTGTTCCTCACGCATCGGTCCTGGGATCAAATATTTGTTGCATGTTCTCAAGACCAATTGGCGAAATGTGTAATCGCAACAACATGAGTTATCACTGTTTAGCAGACGACACACAAGTTCAGCACTGTTAAGCAGACGACACACAAGTTAACCACTGTTAAGCAGACGATACACAATTTTATCTCGTGTTCAAGCAACTAGATAATTTGACGAACATATCAGAACGACTCGAGGATTGTGCTTTGTAAAGAATCACTCTGATTCAAACAAAAAAATTTCTGAAACCGATATTATCAAGATGCTTGATTTCTTGATTGACAACATATTTGTTACGCTTGGAGGACGTGTTTTTCAACAGATTGTCGGTTTCCCAATGGGAAAGAGCTGTGCCCCTCTACTTGCCGACTTGTTTCTTTATTATTACGAGGCTAGTTTCATACAGGAACTTCTTAGGAAGAAAGATAAGAAGTTAGCAATATCCGTTAACGCTACTTTCCGCTATATAGTTGACGTTCTTTCACTAAACAATTCAAAATTTGGTGACTATGTGGAACGCATCTATCCAATCGAACTAGAGATAAAGGATACTACAGATATAGTTAAGTCGGCTTCATATCTTGACTTATATCTAGAAATTGACAATGAGGGTCGGTCGACAACAAAACTTTACGACAAAAGAGATGATTTCAGCTTTCCAATTGTGAACCTTACATTTCTAAGTAGCAACATTCCAGCAGCACTTGCATACGGGGTATATATTTCCAAATTGATACGATATTCATGTGCTTGCATTTCCTATCATTATTTACTTGATAGAGGGTTACTGCTCACAAGAAAGCTATCAAACCAAGATTTTTAAATGGTGAAGTTGAAATCATCCCTTCGTAAATTTTACGGACGCCATCACGAGTTGGTTGACCGTTATGGAATAACCGTTTCGCAAATGATATCGGATATGTTCCCCTTCCCTTTCATGAATGTGACCTACCGAATTAGACTATTTACCGGATTTGTAATCACATAAGCAACACGACAGGTGCCACATGTGGAGCAGGATCTGCTTACCCTTCCGGAGCACCTGAGATCACCCCTAGTTTTTGGTAGGGTTTGTGTTGTTTATTCTTTAGTTTTCTATGTTGTTTCATGTGTACTATTGTTTTTTCTGTTTGTCCTTTTCATTTTTAGCCATGGCGTTTGTTTTAGATTTATGAGTTTGACTGTCCCTTTGGTATCTTTCGTCCCTCCTTTGTGTAGCGGATATCAGCAATTGGATGCGCTCGAACATGTTGAAATAACACGAAGATAAAACGAAACTGAAAGTTTTTGCTCCAAAAAAAAAACGAGTGGAGGACCTTTCAAACTTGAATCTCAATTTTGGTGGACACATTGTAAGTGATGCTGAGTGAGTAAAAACACAGGCATTTATTTTGAGAAAACTTTGACAATAGACAAATAAAATAGTGCTATTTCAAAATTATGTTTCAATCAGATCAGAAACATTGGACAAATTCGACCATTTATTACAGAAGAAGCATGCAAAACATTAGTATGCTCTCTTGTAACCTCCCGTTTAGGTTATGGCAACGCTTTACTGTATGGACTCCAAGCAACATCTATTTAAAGAACACAACGACTCAAAAACACAGCACCCAGGGTCATAACAAGGAAGAGGAAGTACGATCACATAACATCAGTCCTCACGTCCCTACATTGGTTGCCTGTAACATATTGAGGCAAGTATACACGTCTTGTGTATGTGTTCAACGCTTTGCACGAGGAAGCACTGGTCTACCTACAAGAACTCGTTCAAATATACACATGCGAGCACATAGATCTGAAAATTCGATTATTTTAACAACACCACGTTTAAGAACAAAACATATTGGGAAAGAAGATTCGACAAAGCAGCAGCCGTTCTGTGGAATAATTTACCAAGTGATCTACGAAACATCCATTGTGTGAACGTTGTTTTTTTTGAAAAACCTGAAAACTCTTTTTTTTTCAGACATGCTTTTCATTGTTCTTAAATATTTCTATATCATTGTATGTTTTGAATTTTTAAGCGATTACTTTTTTTTTAATTTTTAACTTACTTTTATTGGTTATTTAAATATTTTTTTAGCAAATATTTTTGAAGTTTTAACTAACTTTTATTGGTACAGATTTAATATATCCTTAATCTTATCATGCCTATTTTATATAAATTTTATTGTTTTATGAGTGCTATATTTTTCAAATGTTTTTGTTTTAGAAGTTTTAAACATGAGGTTTTATATTTTATTGTTATTCTTATATGTGCATGGATATGTATTGTAAAGCGCTTAGGGTAATTTTATTATTACATAAGGCGCTGTTATAAATACTGTATAATAATAATAATTATCTCAATCAAAACAAATGATGTGTGCTCTGGACCTTTGACTTTCATGCTCAAATATTCAATGTTAAGCGCAAAACTTATATATTTGTTTTGCAAGCTATGTCATGTCCTTCTAGAAAGATAGAAAGGTTTAACGTTGTGGTCATATCAATATTAAAACCGAGGTTTATTGAATGAACTACAATTGATCTAACGTTTTACGTCCAACTACTAGTTGCGCTTATTAATAAACCCAAAACGGACAATCTGCATTGTAATCAATTTGATTTGTACAATACAACTTCTATTTGATTTGAAGCTTTCATGCTAAAAATATTTGTTCCAATAATAATGATGACTGATATAGTATATGCAACACCATATGCAAAAGTTTCTGGCAATAACCGAACTTCAGAGGGGGAAAACTAATCAATATTTAACCCGGGTTTTTTTTTGCTTGTTTGATTTTAAGCATGTAGTAAAGTACCTTTTCTTTTTTTAGTTTAAGGTATTCTTAAAATCGAAATTATTTGACATTTTTCTTTTGTGCAGATAGAAATAAAAATTCCACAACTGCAACAAGTGTGTTACGGTATTTCTCCGCTCCAGACACTTAAATTTTAATATTAAAACCGCGGGGCTTGCCGAGCTTTAAAATGAACTAAAATTTAACTGTCGAGAGTGGAAAAATTCGTAATACACGAGATATAGTTGTGGAATCTGTTTCTCTAATTTTTGTGCTATTTTCACATTTCCTGACCGGTGTGAGAAAAATATTTCTCCTCACTAGTGAAAAATCTGTTCTCGGCAAATAATAAGTCGAAATTTGATTATGACGTCAAATCGTTTTGTGTTTTCTTCTCAATTTTCCTATTGTGACATCATGAAAAAAGGCTCGGCAAGCCTCGCGCTTTAAATAATAAAATTTAACTGTCTCGAGTGGAGAAATATCGTAATACACTTGTTGCAGTGTAAGAATCTATATTTCTCCAATGATTTTTATCCTTCTTTTTTTTCAAAGATTTGAACAAGGTTGTGTCAATGTTATGTGGTGTCATCAGGAATGGCCACCTTATTTCATGACGTCAAAATACGAAAATTCAGAAGAAACCAAGAAAATTGAACGTCACAATTAAATGTCGACCAATCATTTGCCGAGAACAGATTTTTCACTAGTGAGGAGACATATTTTCTCACATTGAAAAAACATGTGAAAATAACGGAAAAATTAGAGAACAATGTTTACTTATGTAGTAATTTCATTTCACTAAGGATCTGCAAAATCATTGGGTTGTTTTCAAGTTACGATACTACGACTATTAATGATATAAAAAAAATTATGGAGAGAGGTACAGAAACGCCTCTAATCATACCTGATCCTTTGGAACATAATGTTCATTTATCTACATCTTATTTTTTTCATATTTGCTTCAATTGACCAATAACACATATCTTGTTAATATATGTTTACCTTTAGTGTCATTTGGAATATAAACTGGTGTTGTTTGTTCTGGATCCAACTCTGTAAAAAATATCACTTATTTGTACATTACGCGATTTTAATAGACCACTTTCTTGTTCATCAGTCACCGGAAAAACTCATCAATTATACGCACCTTCATGATGTCATTTACCAGATAGAGTTATATATAGTTTTAGTATAGTTTTTATAGTTTTTCAACTACTCGCTCAACATTGGAATGGAAGTGACGACGCCCCTAAACGCACAAAATGACGTTCACTAAAACCAAAGTTTTTAACGGAAATGTATCCATTTGAGAAAGGGTTGCGCAATATCAATTGGATTGATTTTAATAATTACAAAAAGGATAAACCATGAAGGTACAGTTAAAAGGTGTCCATAACATATGACAAAATCAAACTTTAGACTATATCAATCAATGGAACGAATTAACAAAAATCTTCTGATGCCTGACTCATAGCAAGCATTTTCCGAATACAATTGTTGGTTATGTTTGTTTAATCGGTAGCTTTATGTCGGGATGTAAAATATATATTGATCGATATACTATGATTGTGTTGCCGATTTAGTAATATGTGGGTAAGATCAAAATCTTTGATGAGCAATGCATGGCAAAATTTTGATTTTTTTTATCCGTAGTATCGTGTTTGTTGCTCATTATGCTCGCGTCACACTGTCCCTATTTTTTAACCGATGGCAACACGATAATCGAAATTTTCAAAATCGGGACTGATCGTATCCAGACCGGGCTATTCGTAGAGCCATCTTTAACTATCATAGAATCATCGGCCACCTTTTCTTGCCTTCGGGGACAACTTCGGGAAGGGTTCTAAATTTTCAAACATGTTAAAAAATCCCCGATGGTGCGTCCGATGTGGAGGGTTCGTATTGAGTTCGTATCACCATCCTCACAATCGTAATGTCACCGGGAATGCATATTTGGACATCGTATTGCATTCGTGTTTCCATAGTTTCCATCGGGCAGTTTTGACATTACGATGTCTACACGAATGAATCACGAAGCTACCTGAAGGTGTTACGATGGCAACATGACTTCGTGAAGACCTCGTAATCCCGTCGTGTTGCCATCGAAAAAAAGTACGAAGGCGACAAGCTGGAACTACGACGGCAATAGATCCAGCTAAATAAACTCATCATTAATACCAGGATTAAATTTGTAAATACGCCAGATGCGCGTTTCGTCTACAAAAGACTCATCAGTGACGCTCGAATCCAAAAAAGTAAAAGAGGCCAAATAAAGTACGAAGAAGAAGAGCTTTGAGAACCAAATTTCTTAAAAGTGTTGCCAAATACAGCTGAGGTAATCTTTACCTGAGGTAGAAAAATGTAAGTTAATTTTCGCGCTAAAATACATTTAAAGTGCCATGCGCGATATGCACTGATCAGTTTAATACGACAGTTAAGAAAGACGTTCACACAGCATGGAGCTTATATCATATGATTCTATGAGAACAAGAAAGGCGATAGCGTTGTTTCTATTCTATTCTATTTCTTTTCAAGAAGAGCAGCTATTACAGGCTCAGGAATTACTTTAATAAGTAAAATATTTTTAGTCAATTTTTCATTACAAGTAACATAATAAAAATCATAAATGCGATTCGTACACCAACACTGCAGGTACAAGTATATAGGGAAACCAATTTTCTTCATAGTTCTGATTTTTTTTTGTATCGTCTGAGTTGTTGTCACACGAATGTTTAACTCCATAACCATTTTGTTTCTATATGTCATATTTTGCCACATTTGTTGCTTTTCCCACACACTTCCTTTTGTCTATATTATTATGATATTCTCCTGGAAAGAGCTCTTTTTGAATAAAAGGGATCAACGAACCCATTGCCTTACCTTTAAGATAGATCAGTAAACATGGGCATACTTATGGGTGATTATTCAGACTAGTGCATTCATTTTAATATTGTCTTTATAACCAGCAGGTAAAAAAATGGGCAAACAATTTCCTGTGTATTATATAAAAAAGAAGATGTGGCATTATTGCCAATGAGACAACTATCCACAAAAGACCAAAATGACACACACACATTAAAACTATAGGTAACCGTACGGCCTTCAAAAATGAGCCAAGCCCGTACCGCATGGTCAGCTATAAAAGGCCCCGATAAGACAATGTAAAACAATTAAAACGAAAAAAACTAACGGTCTTATTTATGTAAAATAAATGAACGAAAAACAAATATGTAACACATAAACAAACGAAAACCACTGAATTACAACTAACTTGGGACAGACACACATATAAATAATGTGGCGGGGTTAAACATGTTAGCAGGTCCCCCCCCCCTTAACCCGGGACAGTGGTACAACAGTATAACATAAGAACGAACTATAAATATCGGTTGAAAAAGTCTTAACTCATCAGATAGACAAAAAAAACAAGTGGACGTGGCCGGGTCCTTCTACACCCCGACACAAATAGACACAATGAACAGATCTGAGAGTACTCGCAGCTATCTGACAGCTAATTCAAAACCACTAACAACTAATAAAAAATTCATGCATCTAAGACTATTATGCTATTTTAAGGAGAAAAAGCAAGTCCATCTGCATGACCTTGAGCTTTGACCTTGAACGTAAAAAATATCAGATCATTACAAGGAGGAAAAATATACCAAATGTAGTTAAAATCTTTTGAAGCATATTGGTTTCGAAGTGTCCACAGTTTAAATGCATCGTATGCTGTACACGACGTCTTTTATACATCGTATGGCCATCGTGCCATCATCGTAATCCATCATGTAGCCTTCGTAATCCATCGTGTAGCATTCGTAATCCATCGTGTAGGCTTCGGCTGAAATATGAAGCTTAAATATCCGTCTTCGGTTAACCTTCGTATGTTCATCTTTTGATATCGTATAATTTCGACACCATCGTAGAGACTTCGTAATTCATCGTACTTGCTTCGGTCACTTTTTTGTATTTTAAACGAGATCGGGACCATCTTCGTACGAACTTACAATTTTCGCATTCGGGTGTCCATCGTATCTAAAAATCGGGACAGTGTGACGCGGGCATTAATAATTTATTTCAATAGCATATATAAAATTGTAATCGAAAATGGATCTTTTTAAAGTTAGGTTGTATGAGTTATGTAATATATTGTGTTTTGATATTTAATCGTTACCCGTATCAATTTCAATTCCTGTATGTGTTGTGAATGTACCATTCCAAATCTTATCAGCAGCTTTTTTTATCACAGTAATTGTGCTCTTCACAAAAAATTCTAAAAACAATAGATAAAATAAATTAAGCATATAAATACAAAGAGTAAGTTAAAAATGTCTTTAAATAAAAGGTATTATACACATTGTTGAAAAGGCTCTAAACTCAGCTTAATTGTTATGAAATATAAAAAAGCCAAGAAGAAATCTCCAATAAATAACTATTTTAGGGAAAATGTTAACACTTCACGTCAAATAGGTCTTGATGACACACGTTGACGTTATGCTCTTTTTTTTTTTTATCTGATTCTGGTCCCAATGCGGTTTATCGCAAGGAGGGAGCTAACTTGGATGATTTATGACTACTAGTAACTATAAAAAAAGTGAATAAAATGACACAAATATAAGAGCTCCGCTTTACATCTAGAAAAAATTAGTCGCAAAACAAAAAGAATATTTTACTTAAGATGGTACCTAACACTACAGGGATATAACTCTGTAAATCAGATAAATGTTTTAAATACTTGTTTTATTTATGCACTCTTAAGCTTCTCAATGGTTAAACTTAGTTTTTGTCAAACTGCTCTATAACCAGTGTAATTGTTCTGATAAAATTCTCTTTCAAATTTTTGAAAATTTTATATTTTTATCAAAGGATCCATCTAAATACTTTGTCAAAATTTTATGAAAATTAAAGGAGTCAAATTAATTTAAGTGAAGGTGTCGGGTACCACCTTAACAACTTAACATAAGTTGTCAGTAGTAGATATTTCAAAACTATTCAATGTTTGTTACAAGCTCAAACCACATCTTCTTTTTTAACGTCTGTTGTGTCCCTGGTTACAAATATAAAGTGTAACGCAAACATTTGTTTGACAAACAGACGGCCATACAAGGTGATTTTAGTTAAGTTCCGGTTTATATAGAGTTGTCTGACAAAAGTTGACAACAATATTAAATATCTCAAATTTGATAATTCAAAAGTCATTTTATGTCCTGTTAAGTGTCTATAGCTATGTTGTGTCGTGTATAGTATCATTTGTCTGTTTTTTGTGTTTTTTTTTTATCTATGGCGTTGACAAATTAGTGAGTTGAAATGTCCCTCTAGTGTCTTTCGCCCGTTCTCAAGTGTTAAGTAGCTTCAATATACTTTTGATACACGAACTAACAATACTAGATTTCATTCTTTAATGCAATTTCTTTACAAATAAAGATCCAAAAGAAATTTTGAAAATTAGAAATGTATAAAAACATATAAATGTAATAATCTATTAAATAAAACGGAAATAAAAAGGAATAACTATATCTATGAAAGGTCAAACTTACTGTAGGGTTTGAAACATTTTTTAGAATTTCTTAGCGATAAAACGGGAAAGTAAGTTATTTGGTCATAAAGCTCTTCAATTGTATCGGTTATTATGAATCCATAACTTTCAATTATTTAGCTTTATGGAGGTAGATCCAGAAAAAGCGCTTCAGACGCATGTAATTTATATTACGTGTTTTCATTTTGTACAGCTTTGGGTCGATATATCTACTAGTGGACTATCTGTCCCCGACTGTCTCACAAGCTCAGTAGTCAGTACTTGTGTAACGACATGCTGTATAACATACCTTTCTAAAATGGTCTGTATATACATTTCAAAATTACAAAGAAACAAATATTTCAATTCCCTTAGGCAAATTGGCCGTAGATGGATTTGGATATTTTATTAGGTTGTATTTGGTTATATAGCTCTTTATTGTTACGGGTCTTGGCTTTCAAATATTTGGCTTTGAGCGTTCCTGTGAAGATAAATGCAGAAAAACTTAGGACCTCGGATGCATGCAATTAATAAAAAGTGTTTTAATTTTTATTACAATCTATTTTAGTTCAAAAGCACTGACAACTGAACGGGTGATACCCATCATGTATTGACAGTTTACTTGCAGTAGTTCGTCATTAGTTATTTGTTTATTTTATATGCACAGAAAACAGATTTATCAGTACAGATTTTTTATTGTTCTTTTTTGTACATGTCACTTTAGTCTAATGATGATCTTATAAACAGAACTTGACTGATTTGGAGTTTATATATGGTAAACAATGATAACACAGTTTTAACAATATAATCTGCAGATGATTGTTCCTTTATTTCATGTATATTTTGTTTTTGGCTTGATAACTTTTGATAATCTATTTTTTTTTTTTATCTTTTTCTTAAGCTTTCCCTTTGTAGCTTATACCAAAGAAGGATGTAAACACTTTTGCAATCAATTTTAGACATCTGCGTTGGTATCAAAATTAAAGAATTTGTTAGAATTTATCTTTTGGTGAAAGTTAATTTTGAGAGAAAACATATTTTTAATAGCATCATTTCTCTCTTTCTGTAAATTACAAAGAGGAAACTTGGGAAAATATTGGAAAAATACACAGATGTATGACAAATAAGCTACATTTGAATCACCTATTTTGCTACAGTAAATGATAATTACAAAAGAATGAGTAGGTCATGTCGTTAGAAATTTTATTAGTTTTACATTATGAGACCAATTCGAAGGTTCGAAAATAAGCAATGTGAGAAGATGAAAAAATACGGTTCAAATTTTATCCTTGATAAAATGCATGTATTCAATGCAAAGTACCTGAAATATATACACAATAGTCATGACGCTCATTATATAATTATGAGAAATATTAAAACCTTTACTTTGATATAATATTGTAAAAAGTTACCTGTTCCATTAAAATCCAAGGTAGCAACTTTGGAATATTTCTCGTGGCTAAATGAATCAGTGAACAGCATATCACAGGAATAGATTGAACCATTTTTCTGGGTTTCATAATTAAAGGTGAGGATAAACTCAGTTCTAGAGCAGCTACAATCAATAGATTGGCATTCGCCTCTCTGATGCATGCATGTTTTTGTGTCATGTCTAAATGTTAAACTGTCTACAGACCGATTGTTTTCAAGGAATTCTACATTATTGCCGTCTGGTTCTCTACATGAAAAACATTTTATCTTAACTTTCGATTTGCCTTTCTCAATAATTAATTCTCCTGCTATATCCACGTCCGATGCGCGGAGTATACCTTAAAAATGAAATATACTTTAATAGTAAAATGTTTGTTCTATTTTCCCGAATTATCATGGCTAGAAGTACAAATCATCATGTCAGAAGATTTTGACATGTATGGAAGGAAATATAAACAGGCATATCGTGTGATTCAACATTCGTACTGGAATAGTCTTATCAGGTTCAAATGGAAATACAGATTTATAAAACAAAATACTGGTACAAAAATTATTTTGACAGGAGTTTTTGTAATTCAGGTGAACTATACATTGACTAAAGTAAAGGAATAAACTGATCCATCATTTAATCATTTTCTCTCTCAAAGTATACCGATTATACTACAATGTACTATGAATTGAATCCTTAAATAAAGTTTCCACGAATAACTGTTATTTTTATACACAAATTTATATGCATAATCCTATTTTCTGTTGATCACTAACATTTGCTTATCGACAAAGTATTATTTATTTTTAATTTGATACATTTATCACTTTTATGGGTTATCCAAGCTGTGTACTACACAAATTTATAAAAACACTCATTAAAAGTACTAGGTAAATGAATTGTTACTCATGTTGCGCGGTTCATATGACTCATAAGTGGCGTTAGCATATAAGCACACAGAAGGCAAAAACAATTGCTCAGATATGGAGCGTTGAAACAAACAATTCCGAAAAGTATTCCCAAAACGACCAGGGAATCCTTGTTTTCTGTTGATAAAATTCTCTAATATAACAAGGACAGACAATACCATGGTCCCTCCCAACAAAAAGTTAAAACAACAACAACAAATTCAAAAAATGAGATGCAAATATGAAATATATTTAATTTCAATTATGGACTTTTATGTCTATCTGATTTTCTTCAAATTGTGAATTGTGTAATTAGATTTATTTTTTAAGCAGGTATAAACTACTGGATACTTTGCAAAATACTGACAACAATATAAAGAAAATAAATTGGAATTCGTTGTAACGAATATTAAAGTAATAGATATACAGTATAAAAACATAAGCAAAGACGAAACAAAGCAAACACAGGAATAGATAATATGTACAGTATGACCTACCTTTTGATAAAGAAACATATGTTGTATATGTCTTGTTGTTATGTTCACAAATCCATTCACCATTCATATCTTGGTGCAATCCACTTGTTTTGAAAATAACATGATTTGATTCAAAATTGGCCACAACTGAATCATTTCTTACAAGGGGAATACAGTGCTGGGCATACCTATCGAAGGTACACTTAACATATAATTTTCCTTTGCTATCAAACAAGGAAACAGCATAGGAAAAATTTGGAATTCTACAGATAAATCTCAATTTTTCATGATCAATTTTCCATGTTAAACACTGTATTCTGCTGTCAGTTACATCTACAATACAGAGATGTGTTATAATACAGATACATGAAAAAAAAACCCGACACAAACAGTAGATGCAGCTACTATTCATATATGTGCCATATATGCCTAACAGGGTGTGTGATGTATGCAAAAGATCTATATGTGGATGTAAAACAAATTATCTTCCTGTTGCCCAGAGCTTGCGAGAAAGTTGGTTGTTTTGTACAAAAATGAAGCGTTGTTATGCACATGGTAGATTCAATCATTTTTTTAATAGTTCTGTATTTTTACAATCTGTAACGTATAATTTCGATACCTATTCTGATATTTTTTCTTTAATTGAAAAGTATGTTCAGACAATCTAACTCTGCAATATTGAAATAAGAGGAATAAGAGCCTATAAATGTAAAAATATTGAACTGTTTATATGAAAATCAACTACCAGTAATCAATTTAAGTATTTATTACATTTGTATATTCAAACAGTAGTATATTGATGCCTCAAATTGAATTTTTGTAGATACATAAAGAGCTCTTATAACTTTTCATTTTATCTAAAAAAAAAAATACATCTTATTATATTTGAAATTGGCAGTCTTTGTATTTTTAACTTGAATTAACTCACAAAAAGTGGACATATAAGTGAATAGATATTAAGACTTTTTCCTGTATATACAGTTTTAGAAATATTTGTACTTGTAGGCTGTATTGTTCCGTATGAAATGAGAACAGTATATAAATTTTATTCTTTTGTCAAAGGCAAACTATTATTCATTCAACATATTGCATGTTCTCCTTCGTAAGCATAAAAAAACCTAACGAATATTTTTTGTTATCGGAAAAGAGTACAATAAAGACATGTTTGATTAATTGATTAACGAAAAATAATCAACCAGTGTATTCATATATTAAATGATTTAAAGATACAAAATCAGTACGACCCTAAATGTTTGCTAAGATTCTAAACAATATCTGATTTTTACATCATGTCTTCCAAAACATACTAGAGACAATGTACCATGTAACATAGCTAAACGCATATGTACTATCATTTCAAATCCAGATTTAAGGGATTAAAGATTAAACGAACAGAGATACATTTTCTATTACCAAAAATGGCAGAAGAGTATAATTGATGACGGTTTAACTAGAGCCAAATCTCTATGATTTAGAACATGTTCAGTTGGAAGCAGGGAGATAAGTAACTGGGTTGCCCGTGTTTGCAAGTTGATACTATTAACTTCAAAATTCGAATCGCGATTGAATGCAAAGTATGCATTTTCTATTGTATGATCATAACGTTTCTTACTTCTATATATACATGTAGACTAACCGTAATACGATTATTTATCTCCCTTTATATTCTCCATGCCAACTATGACGTTACATACCTACCGTTACATAGTTACGTAATCATTTATAGTTTCAAATGACGATTGCAGTGTAAAATCATAAAAGTACTTGTGAAATAAAAATGTTCATACCGGAAATGTTGGATTTATTAGTAATATATATATACATACAGTGTAACCTGTGTTTTCCGACACATTTGGGGACAAGAAAAAAAGGTGGGATTAGGTAGGGTGTCGAAATACTCAGGTCTTTTCTGTAAGGATAATAATAGTATGCATATTTTGGGACCATGCAAATGTGTCGGTTACAGCAGGATTTTGGAATACTCAGGTGTTGGATAAGGCAGGTTACAATGTAAATATATGTTATATTAAAACCAACTACTTTGGAACAGTCAAGGGCAATCGCAGAAAATGCAGAAAAATCCGAACAAATTGCACTTGCTGCTAAATTACTGCTGATACAATTGCAGCAATACTGGAATCCAAGATGCAGGAACCATTGGAGGAAATAAGAAGACTGCATACATCGATTAACATGGCAAGACAGATACAGCCTCCACAACAGAAAAAAAACCGGTACAACAATAAGCCAAGACAGCATTACCGACAAGGAACTAGTTACCAACAACAACACGCTATGGTACCACAACAGCAATACTTTTAACAACAGCCAGTGTGAAAATGGACAACAGTACAGCCAACCAATGCCAGTAGCAGTACAGAATCCATATAACCAGCAGCAACAACTACAACAAGATGATGGATCATGTCAAAATTGTGGTATGTTTTGTAGTTCCAATTGTCTAACAAGAAATAAAGAATATTATCAATGTCATTATATGGGGCATTATTGTCATAAGTGCTGAGGATCTAACAAATCTGGTCAAAAACCCCAAATTGCAACGCTAGGGATTTTCGCCTGTCCCTAGGCATTCGTCATGTAGTCAAGATGTCGGTCGGTCACCAAAATTAGTTGATAAATTTGATGGTCCTTATAACTAGTACATTGTGGGCCGAATTTCACATATATAAATTAAGACGCTGCAGTGACCAGAAGGAACTTAAAGCTATTGTCAATGCGAGCAATCTTAGGCAATATGTAGATCCCAGTGACTTCCGTTATCTGCACAAGCTCCAAAACGTCCAGTTCCAGATAATGCACTTCATGCGCAAACTAATCCAACTGCAAATAATGATCAAGATGATCAAATTGCAGACCATGAAAGTACAGATTCAGAAACTAACAGTGAAAATGAAGATGAATCAAACAATGTTATTGATAATACGTTTCACGAGGTTGAGAAACTATTAAATAACAGGAATACTGGAGGAGTACAGTATATTCTTGTGAAATGGAAAGATGGTTCTAAATCAACGTGGGAACCAAAACAGAATATTGGAGAGGGCTTGATACATGAATATTTTACAAGGAAAACTAAGAAAGGAAGGAGGAGAAAACAGAGGATATATTTTACGAGACCATTGGTGAAAACAAATTACTGAACAAATGTCACTAAAATAACACAGATAAAGCTTTAATGGCGTATAACGCACTTACATTCAAATAATCTGAATTGAACTCCAGTTTCGAATCTGCGCAGTGGACCATTCTTTATTTATTTGACCTTTTGATTAACATTTTTTTTCTATTTTCAAAAAAATTGATAGGCAAATCATGATGTGAAGTCAACCCGAACAGAATGCATCAGTGTTTTGTTGTCAGAAGTGCTAAAGTACGGCCGTGCCCATTCGACTAATCATCACTTTTTTTTTATTTTAGCAACTGAGTGTCCTGAGAAACTAGAATCCAATCCAATATTATAGTTATGTATGATGAAGTTAAGTGTTCAGTGAAATGTTACCGAGAGCCAGAGTGGAAGAGTTTGTGCTAATCATGAGATTGCAGATCATGCGCTTGCAAGAAGTTAACATGTAATGAATCGTTCATTTTCATTTTTTTTATATTTGAATTTTAAATTCTTATATCGACGATTAATATGAAATTTATTGGTCACTTTTCTGTTGCACTAGCACCTGGTTTACTTAATTTTCAAATATTGAAAAAATTCAGTACTATTTTAAAACACACATATTTTAGTGTGAAATGTTAATATCCCTCCTCATATTGCAAAAATGACAATACGAATTAAAAGCCTTTTTACAAACATACAATACCTCAGTGCCTCCCCGTTACAAACGTATCAATAAACATCTTTTGAAATTTTGGAAGTGTCTAATTGAATATCTGCAATTATGACCATACATATATACATTTTTGATTTTTAACTTTAGTATTTTATGGGCATTAGATCACAAAACTACATTCACACAAATGTGATATACAAACAATGACTCGTTATGAACATTTACATTATGTTTATCATACTTTAATTCTTTGTACATGTATATATATATAATTATTATTCTTATTTTATAAGTTCAGATAATGTTTCAAATTCAAGATTTGGGACAAAGCTTAGTGCGGTTGAAGAAGAGTTGTTAAAGAAAAATTATGAATTGCAAAAGACAAAATTTTAATATAACTGAACAAAACTTAACTGAAAATTATTCAATTTTTACAACTTGAGTTAAAGTATTTTGAAGTTTAATTCTTTATGTTATTTCTAAAATTTCTCATTATGTAATTTGCATTATTTTTGGTATGTTAATTATAAATAAATTGTAAAGAGGAATGACATACAACTTGAATATTTAGATTACGTAATTAAGACGGATAACAAAGAGACATGTAAGCACTAAATTATTTACTTTGGATTATGTACCTTACATGTAAATTAAGGCATTTGTTAAACAACCTTTTCTTATTACTCATGTGTGAAATTGATAATAACACCTGTCACTTTTGAAATCATTTAAATATTGCAAAAGAATTCAGGTGAACGCTAAAATTACTTGTAAGACAACAGATCTTATTTACTGCGTCACATGTCCTGGTTGTCACGAAAATTATATTGGACAGACCGGGAATAGCCTCTGTGAACAAATGCGAGTTCACAAAGAACAAATAAAACACCCACAATACATAAATTCGACAATTAGTGCCCATCTTGATACATTGTACTTGTGTTAAAAAGCATTTTCAAATAATGCCTATTTTTGAATGTAGTCGGGATGAACCATATAGAAAAGAGATGGAACGTTATTTCATAACAACGTTCCGATCGAAATTAAATCCAGAGAACTTTTTATAACGAACAATGGAGGAAAGTCATAAACCTGTTTAACGACGTCGCCTATAGCGACACTACATCAGTTATCATGAAGAGTCCCAATGGAAGAATGAAATCGATAGAATGGAACTGTTAACGTTTGACTTATTTTATTATTTTATTTAATGAATATATATATATGTCTGCAAAGGTGAAAATCATTTTTTACGCCTATATATATATTTTTTTTGAAAAATGTTGTTTGTTCTGTTTTCAGACCCTACTACAACGAAATTTGTTTGACATGCACAGGTATAAAAATTGCGGTTTTTATCCAACGCAATCATAGGTTTGAACGTAGTTTTCAATTTAGACTCGTGTTTTTATATATATATATATATATATTTCTGACGATGACCCTACTTCCGAGTTTAGTGCTAAAATTATTACTGCGTTACAAACCATGCACAATGACGGTCACATAGATGAGGATACAATTGGATATTTAAAACCAGAGAACGCCAAGCCTGGTCGATTGTATCTTCTCCCTAAAATACACAAAGTTAATATCCCTGGTAGACCCATTGTATCGTCTAACGGCCGCCCGACTGAGAAAATCTCGGAATTTGTAGACTTTCATTTAAGATCTCATGTAGAAAATCTTCCTTCTCACATTCATGACACTACAGATTATCTTCGCAAAATGGAATCCATGAACCCTCTTCCTCCGGAAACCCTCCTTGTAACTTTAGATGTCAACTCATTGTATACCAACATGCCTCATGATGACGGAATACAATCGTGTAGGGAAATACGGGACTAGCGCAACACTTTTGAACCTCCTACCGAATGTTTAGTCCAGTTGCTTACTCTGGTCCTCATATGCAACAATTTTACCAATAAATGGTGATAATTACCTTCAAATTAACGGGACAGCGATGGAGACAGAAATGGCACCGTCTTACGCCAATATTTTCATGGGCAAATAATTTCAACATCTTTATCCAAACTTCTGTCTTGGTTCCGTTTCATCGATGAGGTTGACATGAAATGGATTGAATCCAAACAAAAATTGGATGCTTTTATCAGACATGCAAACAACGCCCACCAGTCAATTAAATTTACATATTCTAAGATATCTTTCTTAGACACAACTACATCTATAAAGGACGGTGTCATATCAACAGACCTCTACTGTAAACCTACAGATAAACATCAGTACCTTTCTCCCCAAAGCTGACACCCCAAACACTGTTCAAAAAGTATCCCGTTTAGCCAAGCTCTCAGAGTAAAGCGGATTTGCTCCTCTGAGGAGGCTGTCACTCAGCGGTTACAAGAACTTCGCGGATTTTTAAGAAATGGGACATAAATAAGGGGTTTGCGCATGCTAACAATAACAGCCGCAATGACATGTTACAGAACAAAAAGAAGAGGCGCAGCAAAATAGTTCCATTTGTTTTAACATACAATCCGGCCTTTACTAACCTTTCACGTTTGATACGTGCCAATTGGCAAAGTATTGCCAATCACCCAAAATTATCCAAAATCTTTCCCGATCCTCCTGACTTAGCTTTTCGGAAACCAGCAAGGCTAAAAGACTTATTTGTAAAAGCTGTCGTCTCCTCTAATAAAAGCTTTTCAACTTCAGGATGGTGCAAGTCGTATAGTAACAAACGATGTCTGACTTGCCAACAAGTACTGAATACTCAAACATTTACTTGCCACTCAACTGGGTCTGTGTACACAATATTTTGTAATGTAACTTGCAAAACCCAGAATGTTGTATACATTCTTCAGTGTCGATGTGGCATGCAGTATGTTGGCGAGACAGAACAGCCATTCAACAAACGCATGAATGATCATCGTAGTGACTACACCTGCAAGCCCGACCTCCTCGTTAGTCGTCATTTAAGATCACATGGGCACGCCCAAGCTGCTCTTAAAAAACTTACTATCACTATCATAGATCACAACGAGGATTGGTCAAAGGCCGACAGACTTGCTCGGGAAAGTTTTTGGATAAGAAAGCTCAGGACAGTTTCCCCAGAGGGAATTAATGAAAAAACATAGGAGAGTTGCCCATTTTCCCTACCATCTCTCATTTCCTGCCATTATATACACGTATATATTACATTAACAAACGACAACTACTGTACATCAGATTCCTGACTTAAGACACATGCAAACATTAGCAGCGGGATTAAACGTTTTAATGGATCCAAACCTTCTCCCTTTTTCTGAAACAATAGCATAACATCACAGCATAGAAAAACACACGACAAAATATCAATTGGCATACTTAACTCAATCGAAAAAACGTAAATTAATACAATATATATATATATATAATAGAATTTTTAAATTTGAAAACTTCATTCTATTATATACATTCTGGTGAAAAGTAGTTTGCAAATTTAAAAGTTCTATTATATACATTCTGTACACCTTGTATATCTTTTGCTATGTATATATATATATATATATATACTTGGCAATCGCCAATGACGGTCAGCAGGTCATAAAAAACATCAGTTGTTCGACCTGTTGGTCAAATGCGTGTTGTGTAAATATACTTTTTCACTATTTTTGTCTTTTTGAAAATGTTGTTTGTGCTGAATTTAGACCCTTCTGCAGCGAAATTTGTTCTACATGCACACGTATAAAAATTGCGGTTTTTATCCACAGCAATCATAGGTTTGAACGTAGTTTTCAATTTAGACTCGTTTATATTTTTTCGTTTGGGCTTGTATCATATTTTCTCTCCGGTTTATATGATCCGTTCATCCTATATTGATTAAAATTTAAGAGGCTATCTAAAAATGAGGGTACATTTTATATGGTCTTCCAAATACCGTTTACATATCCAACTAAGTTAGACATCACGTGACTTTTGTGACGTATTATAGCCGCCATTTTGTATTATATTTCCCCATGTAAAATGCATATACGCTTCAATAAAGTTTAATTTTCTCATAAACCTGATCCGTTTTCTTACTTTTGCAAATCAATCCTTGATATTTAAACATATTTCTATCAAACAATGTTGGTCCTAACAGTTTAATTTTTGATTAAAATCGGTCAAATCGACATCGTAAAACATGCACTTTTTCTCGTCATTTCTCCGTTGACTCAATGCTAAATTACTGATACCCATGTCTACTTTTAAAACAAATACAGAAATTCTGTAAATAAAACACAAACTTTGCAAATCGATCAAGTATATTCAAACATAAAGCTGGCGAAAAACACTACTTAAAACAGTTTAATTTCAGGGCAAATTCGGTCAAACATCGATTCAAAAAAGGGAATTTTCCGAGAATTTTCAAAATGGCGGCTTATGTATCATATGGAAATTTTGCATCAAATCAATGATTTCTGTAGTAAGACTTTCCTAGATTATATCTAATTTTTCATAAAGAATCTCTGATGTGTCTGTTATTTTCCTTTAGTGATATTTCGATATCATTGATTTCAATATTTCTTAATATTTTTTTTAATTTTAAGTGTGACACGGGAACATTTATTTTGACAGATATTTATCCAGGAGATACTCGTACTAGAAAATAGTTTACAATATCTATAATAAAAAAAAAATGTTCTTCTCTTTTTTTTAAATGTTTTTTAAGTTTTCTGACTGTATATTTGATTTTTCTTTAGAAATATATTATACATTCCTTTAAGAACAAAAAAAAATATTTTCATCCTAAGAGAAAGTAAAAAAACGATGTCCAATTATAATAGATAAATAATCTATACCTTTACATTCATTGACCGAACAGGTGAAATCTAACTTGGGTTAAATGTTACATCATAATATATTGTCAGGTAGACATGTAAACCAAAAGCAACCAGGTGACATTCAACATCCTGTCAGTGTGTATACATGTATTACCAGAGTTTAAATTTTGTGATATACAAAAGTTTTCATCGATGTACAAATAAATATCTTCTCCTTCCCGTGTCAAACCAGAAGAAGTATGGTTCATAATAAACTTTAGAAGAATATTAATATTATGAAAATTTCTTCAAAAAATATTTTTTGCTTAAAAGTCATTCAAATATTTATATGTTTCTATAATTATTTCAAAAAAATATTCTGATTCAAATTTTAATTTAAATGAATTTCGATCATTGAATATGATTTTATTGTTATTTATTTTTTAATTCAATATTTAAAGCTAAATCCAGGCAATGAACCGATATAAAGTTTAAATTGTGTAAAAAAAAGAGTTATTGTATACATTCCAGCAGAGACGTATGATACGATTGATCTGGTTTTAACAAGGATCTGTTTACCCTATAATATCTATCGACAGAGTTATCGGTCCTGAATATGACTGATATAGTTGGGTATGAGATCCCTAACATCACTGAAGAGACATTTATTGTTGAAATCCGGATCTGGTGTACATAAAAAGTATTGTCACCTTATGTTTGTGGCATAGCATCGTGGCCACAAGTTAATTTTTGTCTGTTAAGTATTAAATTTATATTAAGATCCATTTTGTTACATCTTGTGATCAATTTTTTTTGGCAATCGCCAATGGCAGTCAGCAGAGCTAAAGAACATCAGTTGTTCCACCTGTTAGTCAAATGTTGTTTGTTAAAATATACTTTTTCATTTTTTTTTGTCTTTTGAAAAATGTTGTTTGTGCTGTATTTGGACCCTTCTACAACGAAATTTGGTATATATGTACACGCATGAAAATTGCGGTCAATTAAGACTGGTTTATCTATACTATTAAACGAGAAGACCTCATTTTGGTTGTCGCTTCTCTTCTTTCCACAATAAATTAATCATCATGCCTCTGTGTCCTATGGGTACAGTGCAGAATCGCATATGTCATCCATTCATATGATTATTCGGATTCAGTTATTTTGGGTGAAAAAAGAGAGAAAAAACATCCGGATATGTTTCCGTCATTGGGCGAAATTTTAAGTCAGATAAGACTTCCGGTTTGCGTTTTTCTATATACTTTGAACCTACATTAATACTACGAATACAGTGTATCTTCTGTCTTATATCCGTCATTGGACGAAATTTAAGTCAAACATACATTAATACTACGAATACAGTGTATTTTCTGTCTTATATCCGTCATTGGACGAAATTTAAGTCAAATTAGAACCCGGATTGCGTTTTTCTTTTTACTTTGAAACTGAGACTACTATAACGTTATAGTAGTCTCAGTTTGAAACAAATACATATAATACGAATAAATAATTTTCAAGTTTACTATCCACGGCAGTCACAGTGTCTATTTATTAGAGTAGGTCTGAATAATCAATCAATGACCGCTGTGGATCAATTATTAGACTGAGAATTGACTGTAAAAAGAAAAAAAACAACTTTCGGGACGTCTGGAACTGGTGTTTTTAAGATCGAAATTTCAGGATAGACCATTTCGGGATCCGGGATTTCTTTTTTCGAATTTCGGGATGTCGAGATATTTTATTTGTATAATAAATTCAGAACCTCAGGATTTCATGTTTTTAAGCCCGGGATATTGGGATCAGGGCCCCTCCGCAGTGGCGGATCCAGAAATTTTCATACGCAGGGGCCCGCTCCGGTCATGCTTCAGTGAATCCCTATATAAGCAACCAATTATTTTCCAGAAAAGGGGGGGGGGGGGGGGGCGGGCCCCCTAAATGCACCCAGTCCCGACCCCCCTTTTATGAAAGTTCATTATATACAGATAAGCGCTAAAATTATTCATGTGTCATTAAAACTAATAGAGAACAAACAAAAAAAAGTATTTTTTTGTGGAAAAAGGAGGAGCCGGGCTAAAAAAACAATTATTCTGTCCCAAATCACCTATGACTTTTGATACATTTTCTGAAATTCTCAAGTCACTAAATGTTTTCCAAAAAAAGAAGATGTGGTAAGAATGCCAATGAGACAGCTCTCCACAAGAGACCAAAATGACACCGAAATTAACATTTAAAGGCCACCTTACGGCCTTCAACAATAAGCAAAAGCCGATACTGCATAGTCTGATATAAAAGGCCCTGAAATGACAATGTAAAACAATTCAAATGAGAAAACTAACAGCTTTATGTATGTACAAAAAATGAACGAAAAACAAATATCACTGATCCATGTACACTAAATATATGTTCATAATGAAATTGATAGAAAACAAAAAATGGGAATTTTGGAAATAAAGGAGGAGGGTTAAAAAAACATTTTCCTGTCCCCAAGTACCTTTTAGTACTTTTGATACTTTCCTGAAATTGTCAAGTCATTAAATCTTTTACAAAATTCTTCCTACAACACTTTACATCCTTTCAAATACGCTCTGAATGCCCGCGATTTCGCGGGTGTGTTCTAGTATATATATATATATATATAAACCAGTCTTTATTGTCGAAATCCAGATCTGGTGTACTAAAGAAATATTGACACCGTATGCTTGTGGCACAACATCGTGGCCACAAGTTAATAATAAGTAATACTACTGTAGTGCTTCACATTCAGGCTATATTGTAATAACTGGCCAAACGGGTGTCTTTTACTTTGCTGCCACCACCTGTGTTTACAGGTACACAGGAAACCTCAATAGACTAGAACAAGCTAGTCTAAAACAGAGAATGGGTTAAAAACGGGTGTTCTTTATATTACTAGACCAACAGGGTTAAAATACTTCTGACACATTAACTTCAATTTATATTTAACAAGAAACTCAAATAACGAGAACTATAGGGGTAAAGGATATTCAAATATGTAATAGTCTGTGTATCTAAACGCACTTTCTATCGTGTAGTTTATAGAACAGCATATTACACTGTAAAATAGAGGCTGCACCTCTATAAACTGGAATCGCATATAAACTAACACTCAAGAAGTGGAAACTTCCAGGACAGTACCATCAGACTATTCCACAAATGAATATTATCTATCTGACAATCGAATAGTTTCTTGTCTCGGTCTAACAAAAAGATCTATTCTCTCACGAGACAGTGTAATGACAACAACCAGAGACCAGTTGGACAACAATGGCGTATTATGTCTTTTCAGCAAGGAAAAGTAAGATAATTGTGAGCATAAAGATGTTTTATCAGTAAATTCATGAATTGTTCAGTAAACAATATTACACAGTTTTTATCTAAATTATTTGCTACAGTCTTCAATCAACTATCAAATATGCTATAACATTAACATATATATATTATATCTATGCCATCTTCTAATAAATTATACATTAAAAATAACCTTAACTTGTTATATTTAATACTATGACTTCAGCCTCCTGGAGTAAGCACAGGAAGACAACTTCAATCGCTGAGATTGAGATTATTTACAAAGCAGTTTAACTATTCTAGCTTCTTACAATTCCTAACCTAACAAATATTCAGAATTAACAAATATTCTCTCTGAATGCTGGAAAATCTCAGCAAACAGGATACTTAACAAAATGGGAGGGGAAAGGGGAATGGGGAAGGCATGTAACTTTATTCCGATTAACTAAAAGAAACAGGTTAGCAAATCTAGCCTGAATAAATAGACCAGCTATTTATATGTACATGTACAATTATATTAAATCCATTTTTGATTCTGATCTAAGTCTTAGAATACAAAGACTTATAATGAACAGAACAAGTCCAAAACGTTCTAAACTGCAGTAAAACTGCTTAAACTACATGAAAATCATGATAGAAATAAGATAAACTTCAGCTATCGACTGTATCAACTGACCGAAAATCTGGCAACATCACTGTAGGTCTGACAAAGTAGGAAGAGCCCCTGACAAACGGGTGCAAGCTTTATATACCCCGATGAAGCTATCGGGGCAACGAACGGTTCTTAACGGGGAAACGAACGGGGAACTGTGAACGGGCCTGACAAGAACGAAAATAATCCCCGATAGCTAGAATTAAGTACATAAAAACGTAAACACCATGTTTACGGAACATAAAAATCATCTTAGTATCATTTACAATCACAAACAATATCGTTTTAATACAATAATCCTGGAATAATCAATCTACAGCCGCTATAGTATTCATACACTGTTTTACGCTAATGGTACATAAAGTTCACTTAGGTCACACACAGGTTACCTCATTTGCATAATCAATACACTAAAATCATTGTGCCGGAAATGGCGACTGAAGTGAAAGTGAAAGTTTACTACAAAAGTTATCTCGTTTATACAACAATAAAAACGGTTTCACACTTGGAAAACGGATTACATAGAACACTGAAAACATAATGAATTGAATTAAAAAGGTGAGAACCGGTGTCAAACTTTAAAATAGCCAAACATCGATTCATAGGCGATAACAGGTGCTCGACATGAAAATACACATGTTTTCCAAGGAATTTCGCTTGGCCAAGTCATTACAATATTACTTATTATTACAGTCTCTGTTTCTTTTTTCTTAACCCTTTTCATTTGTTAAATACATTT
Organism: Mytilus edulis; assembly: GCA_019925275.1. Classification (NCBI taxonomy): domain Eukaryota; kingdom Metazoa; phylum Mollusca; class Bivalvia; order Mytilida; family Mytilidae; genus Mytilus; species Mytilus edulis. The sequence continues at coordinate 113,338,324 of CM034351.1, forward strand.
GTTGAAGATACCAATTTAAATTGCTTAATTTTGTGAGGGATGTATAAGTACCTAGCCACGATCTTCTAGTTATACTTAGTAAAAAAATATTATAACATTTTTACGGCCGTTTGTTCACGATGTTTAAATATTCAGACTCTGTTGTAACTACTTTACTCTCAATTTCAAATATTTAGATCGTTCAGTGCTGTCTATTTGGTAATTTTACAGACGTTATCATGCGTATACATGTTATACCATCATAATTGTCGTTCCCGATACAGTTTTAGAATTGTGCTAGTTCAAATCGCACATTATTATTTGTATTTAAAGCATATATATGAGCTCTCTGTTGTAATAAACCATATAACCTATGCCATGTTAACATTTTTTTAGAATGGTGCAAGCGTCTTTACTGATGTTCGGTTTGACTTTTTTTATTGTATAAAATTCAAGATTTAGTAAAAGTTTAATCTAACGAGACTCAAAGATGATTCATTTCACATCAGAATCTGACTGACGAAGGACATCTGTTATCCGAAATATTTATAAATAATTACATTTATAGTTACCTTTTTTGTATTTGGAGTTGTTGTGTACACTTTTTTAGGCGTTTATATATATATATATACAACTCGTCTAAACATCAACCCAACAATGTTAGATCTGTAAATTTGCTTTCGCAAATTTTTGGTTCTTCCCTCGCCGGGATTCGAACCCATGCTACTGTGATATCGTGACACCAAATCGCCTGCACTGCAGCCGTCCCGCTAGACCACACGACCACCTGGGCTCTCAAAAAAAGAGCTTTCGGTGGCCATATGTTACCTTTCCACGTCAGTTTTAATCTAGCGGCGTACTACAGTACATGATATATAAGGCATGAAGATGTTATTGTTACAGATCAGCTAAATTATCTATAGTAAAGGATCAGACGTACTTATGTATATATATATATAATCTAAAAATGAGGGTACTTTCTCTAAAAATGAGGGTGCTTTTTATATGGCCTTCCAAATACCGTTTCGATCCCTAACATCACTGAAGAGACATTTATTGTCGAAATCCGGATATGGTGTACTAAAGAAATATTGACACCGAATGTTTGTGGCACAACATCCTGTCCACAAGTTAACAATTTTTTTTTTTCTGTGACGTATTAAATTTATAATAAGATCCATTTTGTTACAACCTGTGATCAATTTTATTTGGCAATCGCCAATGGCAGTCAGCAGGGTTAAAGAACATCAGTTGTTCGACCTGTTAGTCAAATGCGTTTTGTTTAAATATACTTTTTCACTCTTTTGGTCTTTTGGAAAATGTTGTTTGTGCTGTTTTTAGACCCTTCTACAACGAAACTTGTTTGACATGCACACGTTTAAAAATTGCGGTTTTTATCCAACGCAGTCATAGGTTTGAACGTAGTTTTCAATTTAGACTCGTTTATATTTTTTGTTTGGGCATGTATCATATTTTCCCTCCGGTTTATATGATCCGTTCATCCTATATATCGACTCTTAAAATTCAAGAGTTAATCTAAAAATGAGGGTACTTTCTCTAAAAATGAGGGTGCTTTTTATATGGCCTTCCAAATACCGTTTCGATCCCTAACATCACTGAAGAGACATTTATTGTCGAAATCCGGATATGGTGTACTAAAGAAATATTGACACCGAATGTTTGTGGCACAACATCCTGTCCACAAGTTAACAATTTTTTTTTTCTGTGACGTATTAAATTTATAATAAGATCCATTTTGTTACAACCTGTGATCAATTTTATTTGGCAATCGCCAATGGCAGTCAGAAGGGTTAAAGAACATCAGTTGTTCGACCTGTTAGTCAAATGCGTTTTGTTTAAAAATACTTTTTCACTCTTTTGGTCTTTTGGAAAATGTTGTTTGTGCTGTTTTTAGACCCTTCTACAACGAAATTTGTTTGACATGCACACGTATAAAAATTGCGGTTTTTATCCAACGCAGTCATAGGTTTGAACGTAGTTTTCAATTTAGACTCGTTTATATTTTTTGTTTGGGCATGTATCATATTTTCCCTCCGGTTTATATGATCCGTTCATCCTATATATTGACTCTTAAAATTCAAGAGTTAATCTAAAAATGAGGGTACTTTCTCTAAAAATGAGGGTACTTTCTCTAAAAATGAGGGTGCTTTTTATATGGCATTCCAAATACCGTTTCGATCCCTAACATCACTGAAGAGACATTTATTGTCGAAATCCGGATATGGTGTACTAAAGAAATATTGACACCGAATGTTTGTGGCACAACATTTTGTCCACAAGTTAACAATTTTTTTTTTCTGTGACGTATTAAATTTATAATAAGATCCATTTTGTTACAACCTGTGATCAATTTTATTTGGCAATCGCCAATGGCAGTCAGCAGGGTTAAAGAACATCAGTTGTTCGACCTGTTAGTCAAATGCGTTTTGTTTAAATATACTTTTTCACTCTTTTGGTCTTTTGGAAAATGTTGTTTGTGCTGTTTTTAGACCCTTCTACAACGAAATTTGTTTGACATGCACACGTATAAAAATTGCGGTTTTTTTCCAACGCAGTCATAGGTTTGAACGTAGTTTTCAATTTAGACTCGTTTATATATATATATATATATATATATATATATGGCGTAAAAAATAAAGTTCACATGTGCAGATGTATATATTCATTAAATAAAATAGTAAAATAAGTTAAAAAGTTAACAGTTCCATTCAATCGATTTCATCCTTCCATTGGGACTCTTCAGGATAACTGATATGGCGTCGTTATGGGCGACGTCGTTAAGGAGGTTTGTGACGTTCTGTCATTGTTCGTTGTTAAAAGTTTTAATGGTGTCACGATATCACAGTATTATGGGTTCGAATTCCGGCGAGGTAAGAACAAAAAATTTGCGAAAGCAAATTAATAGATCTAACATTGTTGGGTTGATGTTTAGACGAGTTGTATATACATTATGTACACAGCCATGTATCACCATCATTGATGGCGATCCGATGGATAAATCTGTTGTAGAGTTGTCACTGACTCAGACGTACTTATATATATATATATATATAAATTATAATTTATAAATTATAAATTATATATATATATACAACTCGTCTAAACATCAACCCAACAATATATATATATATTGATGGCGATCCGATGGATACATCTGTTATAGGGTTGTCACTGACTCAGACGTACTTATGAATATAATTATTTTCTGTGACTATCTTACATTAATTTGTAGGATCCTTTACTATAGCTAATTCAGCTGATCTGTAACAATAACATCTTCATGCCTTATATATCATGTACTGTAGTACGCCGCTAGATTAAAACTGACGTGGAAAGGTAACACATGGCCAGCGAAAGCTCTTTTTTTGAGAGCCCAGGTGATCGTGAGGTCTAGCGGGACGGCTGCAGTGCAGGCGATTTGGTGTCACGATATCACAGTAGCATGGGTTTGAATCCCGGCGAGGGAAGAACCAAACATTTGCGAAAGCAAATTTACAGATCTAACATTGTTGGGTTGATGTTTAGACGAGTTATATATATATATGTCTAAAAATAGCAACAATCAACATTCAATCTATCTAGGTGTGGATCAGTTTGTAAATAAACTGATGCAGTTACTAAATTAAATTATATAAGTGTCTAAGAATGTAACTTTAACACACAAATGAGTGTTATAAAATTAGGTGTTATATTTTATATATTATTCACGCAATATTTCGCTAAACAAATTAGCTTCATCGGGCGTGTGCATCTATCTAGGTGAAATCGGATGCATGACAAAAAATATCTTTGTAGCTTGAGCTACACAAAAGTTTAACATATTGATTGATGATCTGTATAAAACAAATTTTTGCCGTTTATTGTACATAAATATTTTTTTCAAAAATTAAAACAAATAGTTGTTTTAGTTAAATAGTAGTAAAATTGATGATTTATTCCTTTGGTTTCGGGTAGAACTGTTTTTCATCCCTCTCATTAAGTTCATCAGGTTCAAGAGTACGTAGCTGATGCATCCAGAACCTTTCTCTCTTTTTTCTCATTTCGGAATCCCACTTTTGGTTTACCTCAATTATTTGAAAGGTGATATTTTCAAAAGTATGTCCTGTTCTTAAGAGGTGTCTCGTAATTGGACAGTTTCTTCCTTTTGTATAGAACGACCAATGGTTGTTTAGTCTGATGTTGAATGTGGTTTCTGTTTCCCCAACATACTGCAGCTTGCAAGTTCCACAAGTAAGAATGTAAATACTATTTTCCGTTTTGCAAATAGATGTAACATAGATGTTGTATCGCTGCTTTGTTACTGTGCTGCTGAAAGAGTGGTCAGTGTTGGCGGCTTTACAGCACTTACCGTTGCGTCTACCGCATTGTTTGTAACACCCAAATTTAGAAGTTTCGTGTTTCTTTACTTTAGATGTCACAAGTATGTCTTTGAGATTCTTGGGTCTGCGATAGGCAATAACAGGAGGTGATGGGAAAATTTCTTTTAAGGAAGAGTCATTTTCGATTAGACGCCAGTGCTTTCGGATAGAAGATGAAATATTTGTCAAATCGGGATGGAAGGTTACAACAAACGGAATTCTATCTGCACGGGTCGTCTTATCTTTGTATTCCATGAGGCTAGCACGATCTTTTTCTTTGGCTTTATCAAAAGCGTCTGTGATGTTTTGGGTTTTATATCCTCTAGACTTCAGTTGTGTTTTGAGTTGTCCTAAACGATAGTTAAGTTTGGATTCCGAGGAGCAAATTCGCTTAAGTCTGATGGCTTGACTGTAAGGTATACTCCTGGAGCAATGTTTTGGGTGACAACTTTTTGGAGAAAGGAACTGGTGTTTATCAGTTTTCTTTGTGTGGAGATCAGTTGTCATGACCCCGTTTTTTACAAATGTGGTGGTGTCGAGAAAAGCAATTTTCTCGCTAGAAAATTCAGATGTAAATTTAATTGAGTGATGGAACTGGTTACAATGATCTAAGAAATCTTGCAAATGTTCTGCAGTATCGTTCCATTTCATGTCAATATCATCAATAAAACGGAGCCATGACAAGGGTTTGTATGGCACACCCAAAAGGATGCGTTCTTCGAGATCCCCCATAAAAATGTTGGCAAAAGAAGGTGCCATTTTTGTTCCCATACTAGTTCCGTCAATCTGTAAAAAGTGCTTGTCGTTGAAAATAAAGTTGTTATTTTCAAGAACTAGCTTGAGCAATTGAACTAGACAGTCAGTTTGGGGATGTTTATCCTTTCGAGTATTCCATACTTTTTCACATGCGGCTATTCCTTCATCTTTTGGAATATTTGTGTATAAAGAACACACATCCATTGAAACCAAAATTGTGTTGTTGGGTAAAGGACTTAAGGAATTCATTTTCTTCAAATAGTCAGTCGTATCTTGAATATGAGATGGTAGTTGTTTAACATGTGGTCTGAGGTGGTAATCAACAAATTCTGAAATGTTTTCGGTGGAATGGCCATTAGCAGATACTATAGGTCTCCCTGGAATCCCTTCTTTGTGGAGTTTAGGAAGTAAGTAAAATCGACCGGCTGTGCACGTTTCGTCTGGACGTAGATAAATACAATTACGTCCAATACGTTACTTACGTAAACCACGAGTACACACATTTCCGCGGATTTTTTTTTAAGCACGAGTTTCACGATAAACATTTCAATGTCATTATTGAAGTACGTTAGTCTTAATTGAACGACAAGATTCACATTTATTTTTATTTTTTATAGTACACTTTCAGAGAATTGTCAAAGTGGAATATCGAGATTTGCTAAAAAGTTATGCCACACTGTTTTAAAAAAGAAATGTTGAAAAAATCTAGTAAACATCTTCAATTTTGCACCATATATATTGTGGATTTTATAATGACGATTTAACAGTTCACATGTTTGGAAGATAGGTGCGAAGTTGTCACTTATCGGTCAGTGGCTAATATTTCATGAATGTTCAGGACGATAGGAAACACGTAATTATACGCTATCACAACCCTTCCATTGCTCCGATGTATCATATATAAAGCGATGATTTAAACGAGCACCAGGCATAGAATGAAGATCATCTTTTTTTCTTTATTTTCATTTTATTATTTTGAGCGTTGTAAATTTTGAATCAAGGGAGTATTTGAGTTTTGATTTTCTTATTTTTCTGTAAGGGAAGAAGACAATGTATTTGCTTTGACGTTTTTGTTTATGTTAAACAGTGCAGCATTGTAATATTGAAGAGTGGTAAGGGGCCGGTTTTTAGTCTATTTTAGGGGAAATTTCTTCGTCTGACTGCTCTGTATTGAGGATATTTTGAAGTGTTTTCTCCTCCGACCTGGTGGTATCATATTTTAAATCTATAATTCGTCTCGAAATCCTAAATATATCTCAAGAAAAATCCAATTTTATAAGTGTCGTTGCATTTAGGTTAATTGTCCGAAGTTCCACGACTATTATTTAAATATGTCAAAATAAAGGATCCCTAAAACGAGTAATACGTATGATTAGTCAATCATATGTACCTTGCGTCAATTTGTAAGAAAGCTCTAATAAGTGTAAACATTCGAATAGATATAGAGATAGCTTGTGATTAATCTGTATATTACGTAATTTAAAGTACGCACCTGGCAAACAAATCAATATCAACAGTGAATGATATACTCGATTTACCATACCTAGATAAAACATATAACACAGAATTATAGTTTTGATGATTAAAATACAAATATTAATATACTATAGGAACACAATAGTTTATGAAATTCGATCGGCGACATATGATATATGTTTCAAAATTTGCAAGGAATGGCTTAGAATACCACCGATTAATGCCTATAAAAACAAAACAAAAACAAATGATAGATTATGAAATAGAATGAAATGTGAAAAAAAAAACCAAAAAAAAAAAAAAAAAAAAAAAACGGAGTACCAGCAAATTTATGATGTATCAGCAATACAAATTTCGATTCAACTATACAAAAAACATCATGAAATGCTATAACACAATACATTGTATAACTTCAAATGTGGTTGGTGACACGTATAGTAATGTACTAAATTTTCTGGTTGATGTGCATTATCACATTATATACTAAGTAAGACCGGTTAAAAACGTAATGAAATACGTAAAAATGAATAAGCTTCAACAGAAAGTGATAGTAAATCAAGACTAACGAAGCTCATACTAGATATCCGGATGAAAAATCGCGAAGGCATATCAAAAGGACATTCACACGTATAATCAGAAAAGGAAATAAACTGACACCATCACTGCTGAAAATTACAAAAATACCAAAAAAATGCACACCATACAACAGAGAAAACGAAAGGCTTAGCAACATGAAGTGGTGGTGATCTCAGAGGTGATGTCGTGGTGGTAAACAAGGACTCTGAAATCAAAACAATTAAAAAGGCAATACAAAAGACGTTATGCTATCGTAGCAAAGTATGTAGCCTTTAAACAACAAAAATAAAATGAAACATTAGTATTAGCTATGCACAGGTAATGCAGACGTAAAATAAAAAAAAGTGTAACACTATTTGCATTACTGCAGTGTTGCTCATGTCATGTAAACCTCCAGCTGTAAGTTTCGGTAGGTGATACAATAATAGCGATACATTTGTTGGTGCAAATAACTGGTCATTTACACAATTAATATATTCAATGATGTTCGAGGCTAACATATCTGAAATTCAAAACCTCATACAACTTGTACGGTCTTATAAACCAAATTGCTAAATTTTTATTGCCATAATAGAGAAACAATCAGATATGTTGATGCAGACACAAAATTGCTTAATTGCGTAATAACAACCGCTTTTATTGATACAAGATCGACATCTTCATGTCAGTACCGAACACTTGTTTACTGGGCTTATATGAAAAGTGGTCCTTGTCATCTTTGCAACAAATATTAACTGTCAATACAGTTATAATTTCACCAGTAAAACAATCAACATATGCTTTAAACAGAATGAACCTTAACTTGGTTCGTAAAACATTGTGCGTAAAAATAACAATTCCCTTACAATGTTATCGTGAAAAGAAACACCGTCCCTATAATGTAGCCTTATTTACAGTGTAATAAATATAACTTGAAAAGTTGTTTTTATTAATATACAACTTCTTTTTGAAATGATAAAGAAAGTAGATCTGTCAACAGCTTCATAACATATTGCGAATAACATTTTGAGATGAACATGTTTCGACGTAAACTGATACTTTATTTCGAAAAACAACTCCCCATTAAGTCCGTAAATCCACCAGTTGTGCACAAACAAGAAGTGTATTTTTAAATCTCTCTATTAATCATTAGCATAATCAATTAACAATAAAATGAATATTGTTTAATTCATAAATATGTAATTAAAAAGATTATTTCCAAAATCAATTGTTGTGAAAAAGTCAGGCTATTCACAAAGAAGAAAGATATTTTTAACCGCTCCATTATTCAGTAGCGTCGCATAATAACAACATAACATATAAAGTGGGTTATATAAATACATTGATCATGTTACCATTTAAAAAGAAAGACCTATTTTTTTTACTTGATTGTTATCCCGAAATCCAGTACATATACAATACATAGTAAACATACACTGTTGTATACATGTATATCAAATATATAAATGGGATGATTAGAAACAAAATTGACGATATGGAAAACACTATGATTTATTTGACGTTTTTACGTCTTATCTGACAATCTTGAATAATAAATTACATTTCAAGCCTGATATCTTTGATAACTATTTGCATGTCGAAAAGTACTATTGTATTGATAATTGGTGTTTTTCTTTGTCCTAAATGTTCTTGCATTTATTTGTACTGTAGTCCTGTCATGTATTGTTGTAATTGTAGTGTTATATTTAGTATTGCCTTAAAAGCGCATGATTTGGTTCGCCGCAAAACCAGGTTCAAACCACCATTTTTTACTAAATGACCTGTACCAAGTCAGGAAAATGGCAGTTGTTATCTTACAGTACGGTTCTGTGTATGTTGCATTGTCATTAGTTTTCTGTTGCATATCAGTGTTTCGGTTATTTCATTTTTTTTTTCTCTGACAGTTGATGTATTTCCCTCAGTTTTAGTTTGTAACCCAGGTTGCCTCCGAATAGCGGTATACTACTGTCGCCATTATTTCATGCTTTTTTGTTTCTTGTTGAGAAAGGGTTCAGCTGAGCAAGCATTTTTTCACAGCCGCAATTCGTTAATCTATCAAATAAGGCTGTTTTGTGACGTAACTACTTTTTTTATGTAATGTAAGCATTTAAAATTAACCAGATCATTAGTTATTCCTTTTGTTTCAAATTCTGTAAAGAAAAGTTTACAACTCCCTTAACTAAACGATTTGCCTAAATTGTCAAAGAAAGCAGGTTCGTTCAGGACTCTCGGAAACCGAATTTTGCCACATTTTGTCATAATCAATTTCCTGTTACTTAACAACCAATATTGCGATGAACTCACGTATCTTATATTTCAAAGTGAACCTGACCATAATAAATCACTGACACAGGAATTTATATTTCATATTCTGATCTTTCTATTATTGAAAACAAAAAAGTGGTTATTGAGTATCATCATTATACCGGATGCATTGCAAGCCAATGGAATGCACGAATTTCCTCTCCGAAAAATGCATTAACGAGAGTGGAACCATGAACTTGTAAATTGACATATGTAGCTATCAGGGATGGGGTAATCGTAATCTGTAAACGTAATCGATTGTAATTTATTACAGTTATTCCAGTTATCAACAGTATTAAATCTGTTATCGAAGACATCTTCGATTACATGTAATCGTAATTTAATCGATCACAGCACATATTATGATGTCATCATTGATTACCTTTTGAATACATTTCGATCACTTTAGTAAAATAGTTTGCTGAAATATAACCTATTTTAAATGAAAATATGTATGTATTCAGTCATGTCCTATTTGACTATTAATGACGTTAAAATACTAAATTCCTGGGATGTGTTTTAGTTGATTTTAGTCTCTGATGCATGATTTTTTTTATTATTAATTGGTTTTGGCTTTTAACTAGCTGTCAGTAACTGCTAGTACTCTCAAATCGTATGTTCTTGTTAATTCGACCTGTTGATACTGTTTATAATGCTTTTTTTATTATTTTTTTTATTTATATGGATCTTTTCTGTACCAGCTTTGTTTATTTGTAATATCTTCATTTTTTCACTTATTCTTATTACACTTGTATAATCTTCAAGATTATAATTATTTTTTTTAAAACCGTTTTTTTTTCTAAAGTGAATATTGATCAATATTTTCGAGGGTAAATATTTCTCAGTGGTGTCCTGTCATGGCTTTGTTTGAACGTGTTTGTTTGCTTTTTGGTCATGAATGTCTGTCTCTAATATTTAATTAACTGTGCATTTGTATTCAGATATCGCAGATCAAATTTATTCGTTCATTGTGTAATCATACGTTTTTTTGATTGAGTTAAGTCTGCCAATTGGTATTTTATCGTGTGTTTTTCTATGTTGTGATGTTATGCTATTGTTTCAGAAAAAGGGAGAAGGTTTGGATCCATTAATCTCGCGGCAAATGTTTACACCTGTCCTAAGTCAGGAATCTGATGTACAGTAGTTGTCGTTTGTTTATGTAATATATACGTGTTTCTCGTTTCTTTCATATTGTGTCTAGCAGCTGATATTTTATATTTTAACTAGATAATCGATTTTTCGGGTTAAACATGCGTATTTGCTTGATGTAAACAACAGTTTTCTTTTCTTCTCGAAGGATTTCATATTGTGGCACCAAATAAATCAATTCTACCGTTGGATGACTTTGTTGAACAAAGAGATACATACATTGTGACGACCGATGTTAATAGATATTTTATCTGGGACACTTTAAAATTACAAGTTGTTTGGGAATCTTTTTCTCTAATAATGTTCCCTTTACAATTTTATGGGATTTTGTTTACAGATGAAATATTGTGAAAAATGTTTCTACAAGAAGGGGTTAAAAAAGCAAACGGTTAAAACTGCATGTGTTACAACGATGTGTTAAACCTAAAAGTTAAAATGTTCAAATATGTTTCTTTAATAATTAATCCTCCCTTTTCAAAGATTTAAAAGTTGTGTTCTCTGAATGACTAGAAACCCATCAAATAAATTAGCATTAACAGATATAAGAAGTTTGTATCAAAAATAATATCATAAACACTAAGTGAAAAGAGAAAAAAAGTCTACTCCACAATTAATCACTTATAAAAACAACCCTCCCCTAACATAGGACAGTGGCGTAACAGTACACCATAAGAACAAACTATAAAAATCAGTTCAAACAGACTTAACTGATCAAATGGATACAAATATGTTCAAAGCCAATAACAACTAATAATGACCAATCAATAAAATAAATAGGCATCTGAAGTACAAACAAACATATATAACTATTTAAGAACTATGCAATGAGAATGATAAAAATACATGTTGACAAATAAAACACATTATTTCTTAGTGTTTTCAAAAACAACTTTACCGACAATTGAATTATATATTTAGCGCTTAAAGACGTAAATAAAATCTTACCCTCCATGTTTAATCGACATCAATTTAATCACGTTTAAACCAGACAAGGAAGTACTGTTTATAGTCTATAACACAAGTCATGCATATACCTGTTTGTTTGATATCTTACCTATCTTTAAACCACACGTAGATAGTATCAATTTAACGTAACAATAGAAATCCAAATAATATTTTGAATTTCGCAAATAATTATGTGCTGTTAGTAGCGTAAGATTATTCTAGGGAAACAGGAGGTGTCATACAGATTTTTGCAATCGGTATGTAAATGTATATATATATATAGTGAGAAGTTTCATAAACAATATGAAATAGAGCAGAATGTGCATTCTAGAAAAATAAATCGGAGCACTTATTTGTATTGCACCAGGATCCCACAAATTGTAAGTGTAACTATCGTTTATTACATTTTGTAATGGAACTCATTTTATTATGCCTTATGATGACATTATCAGCAAATTTTAAAACGTTTGACTCATCCAGAATGAACGTTGCCTTTTGTAATTTTTTTTTAAAGAATCGCCATTTTCTTCCTGTATTATAACATAAAGGCATCCACTATGTTTTAAAAAACAAACGAACGCATACGTAATTTAAAAAGGTGGAGTCCATGAAAAACTGACAAAATCGATTGTGAAAGTTTATCAACTAATAGAACGAATGAAAACCAACTGCCACATTCCGTTCTTGGTATAGACAATCTTGATTGTCTCCCCTTGACTACGGTTGTGTTTAATTTTGCAATTTTATCCGACATGTCATGGCGACCTATCTTTGTGCCTCTTATAAGCAACATCATTGTATTAACAGTGATGCATGTTGTATGTGATCATTAAATTGTTCGACGTATTCATGAAATGTATTCCAGAGTAATACAAGATGAGCATGATCCAGTAGATTATTATCATTTATGCATAAAATTATCATATAAGATTTTTAGTCTTTTGTAGACGAAACGCGCGTCTGGCGTACTAAATTATAATCCTGGTACCTTTGATAACTAATTAGACTACTATTGCAATATTTGATATTTTTACTTATATTATCAATTATTTATATATCTGTGTAACTCAATGCTTGGAGTTTTTCAGATAAAATTCCGGTTTTCACCTTTATAAAGCTATAAGTAAAATATGCGTCATAGGACGTCTAAATTATGGACCACGGGCGCCACATGTGCAGCAGGATCTGCCTACCCTTCCGGGGCACCCGAGATCCCCCCTAGTTTTTGGTGGGGTTCGTGTTGTTTATTCTTTAGTTTTCTATGTTGTGTCATTTGTACTATTGTTTGTCTGTTTGTTTTTTTCACTTTTAGCTATGTCATTGTCAGTTTCTCTTAGATTTATGAGTTTGACTGTCCCTCTGATATCTTTCGTCACTCTTTTATGGACACAGGAGCATGTAATTCAGTGGTTTTCATTTGTTTATGTGTCACATATCTGCTTTTTTTTTACATAAAAAGGCCGTCAGTTTTCTTGTTTGCATTGTTTTACATTGTGATTTCAAGGTCTTTTATAGCTGACTATGTGGTATGGGCTTTGATCATTGTTGAAGGCCATACGTTGACCTAGAGTTGTTAATTTCTGTGTCATTTTGGTCACTTGTGGTCAGTTGTCTCATTGGCAATCATACCACATCTTCTTTTTTATACATAAAAAGGCACACACACACCATAGGAACATTCAAAACTCTTAACATGCTTAAGTCGGAGACAACTGAAAAGTTAACATGACACATGATATCTAACAATAAGTTGTGTTATAATTTTTTGTTCTACCCACTCAAGTGAACAAACACCACAATAGTTAGATTTAACAGACATACTAGTTGTCAGTTTAAAGTCATTACCTTCATACTAAAATATTTTGGCAATAAAACATTCCCTCATCCAGCTGATAATGGCAATTTTAGCGAAAAAATAAACGTAGATTTAGGAAACAAAGCCTTCATTACTCCAAGTGTTTTCTAGATTTTTTAAAGCATTGATTTTTGTTTTAATATTTGCTTTAATATTTTGCTACTTTTAAATCTATAATCATAATGCTATCAAGTTCAAGGATTTAAATAAATGTTTCTTAGAGGAGTAAGATACGGAAGCGTATTAGTACCACACTTTTTTTTCTTCCCATGTTTGATATAACGCAAACATTTGCGTTGTAACGCAAACCCTTGCGTTATAACGCAAACCTTTACAAGGCCAAATCATTATGATAAATATGCATAGGAATAATGGAATAATTGAAGTGCAATTATGCATAAATTAAGATTGATTTTTTGCATCAGAAAAGTATATAATTTAACAAGAAAATAGATATAGTTTAGTATATAGTCATATTAAAATTGAAAGATAAAAAATAATGTTATCCAATTATGAAACCTCCAAGTAACGCAAACATAGGAAGTAAAATTAAAAAAAAAAATGTGTGGCGCTATTACGCTTCCGTAGTAAGATGTTAATACATAATGTTTTTTTTACAGATGAAGAATCTACCGAAGACAAATAATGAATAAAGTTATTGGAATGGCATACTTTTTTAATGTGTGGTACACGAAAGGTAAAACAACTAGAAAAACTCATCATAATAATCTAAACATCAATTTGAATCAAGTTTGAAAACTTTTATCGTAAGTGATTCCAATAGAGACCTACGAATGAAACGCGATACGTTAAGTTGCGAAGATACTCGTGGTAACAGAAATATGTTTAAAACCTTTCAAACCATTATTTATATGAACAGTGACTGCTGACGAAACGTGCTATGCTTAGCTCGTTTCTGTGTGTTACATTTTAATGTTGTGTCGTCATTCTCCTCTTATATTTGATGCGTTTCCCTCGGTTTTGGTTTGTGACCCAGATTTGTGTTTTTTCTTTCGATTTATGAGTTTTGAACATCGGTAAACTACTGTTGCCATCATTTATGACAATTGATTATTTAAGAAAAACGAGCTTATTGAAGATGTTTATTATCTACTAAGAAATAATTGTTTAGTCAAGAAATTATAACGGTAACCATACTAAAAATCAACCATGTCTAATCACTGCATGTATCTATATCAATAGCTAATTTTGTTATTTTATGGTGCATTCATAGATATTTATATATTTGTTTTAATTATAGGAACTTATGCATGCCAAACACATGTTTGCCTCAACTGGAAAATATCTTTAAACGAACTTGTGCTGATATGTAAAGTCGATTCCCTCAATTTAAAAGTTATTATCACAGACCAATATGGTAATACGCAGGCAGATTGCTTACCACCTCGGCCGTTTAGTAAATGTGATCCATATTATAAAAACGGTAGCATATCACAAAACCAAAAAACAAATGAAACCATTTATATAGTCAAGGGTAAAATTGATACCCATATCAATGGAATCTGGACATGTCGTCATGGTACGCGTAGAGATGTGGCTTATGTAGAAGTGACTGTTTTAGAAATACCAGGTATGTATCATAAAAACAATAACGAACGATCAAGAGGAACATTCAACATAAAACACACATTAAAAACGAGATGCAAGAGGAGTATTAAATATAACACTAACAAACGTGTTGTGAAAGTATCATTCCACACTGAATACTTCCAAATGTGCTTTGAGAAAGGCATTTAACATATTACACTAACAAACGGCTTTTAAGGATAAAACTCCATGTGAAGTCCTTTCAAACCTGCTATGAGAGGAAAAATACCAAACGTTTTGTGAAGGGATCATTTAGCAAACGTGGTGGGAGAGGATTATTTACTATAAATAATAACAAATGTGTTGCCTGACAATCAATTAACATAAAATAACGACAAAGGTATTGCCAGAGGATAATTAATTTAATTTATTTTAACCCCCTCCCCCCCACCTCTCAATAAAAATGTGATCATTTGTCGCCGTCCTAGATCTTTAGATAAAAGTATACTCGTCTGATCTGAACATTTGACGAATTGTTAACCAGTAATCAGAATTTATTTTCAACTTCGTAAAATCACAACCTTATAACGATATTGAGCGACTAATATATATCCTTTGTGTCAATTTGTTGGAGTTTACAATAAAGAAATCATGGAGCAGGCTAAATTTTGTAAACTTTAAATACAGTTTATCTAGTTCAGTTGATTCCTCGGTGACGACACCCTACATCTCCATTTGTTCTTGTAACCATTTGATATTGGTATATGTTGATCTAGATATATATTTCAAAAGTACAAATCTTTCTTCAATGTTTCCTTCTTCACACCAACATGCAAATTCGTTCAGTAAATAAAAACATTTACCTTCACATTTCAGACAGCCATACAGCCATTGACTGTTTCAATAACAGTAGCAAACATTGTAAGCATAACACCTATGCTCAAGGTAACTTAATTATATATGCTTAGTAAATAATAATATTGAATATCTGTCCTTTGGACAGGATCAAGTAATCCGACCTGAGATCACTCTTTTGTGGTGTGGTTCGTGTTGTTCAGTCTTTATTTTTTCTATATTGTATTTTGTGTACTGTTGAATGTCTTTTTCTGCTTCCTTGTGTTTACCACGGCGTTTTTACTTGTTGTATTAGTAATTTTCGACTCTATTTTTACTGAAGATTAGCACAATAAAAGATATCGAAAACTATATGACTTTTCTGGTAAAAAAAAATGGTTAGCATGTCTGCAGAAAATTTGGAAAATGAAACAACCACGACATGTTTATATCTCAACTTGAACGATTCGCTCGTGTATGTAAAAAGTAAAATACTGTACTCCGAGGAAAATTCAATCAGAAAGTCCGCATTCACATGGCAAAAGCAAATGACAAAACATATCAAAAGAATTGACGATAACTGTCATATTCCTGAACTGGTACAGGCATTTTCAAATGTCGAAAATGGTGGATTGTACCTGGTTTTATAGAGCTAACCCTTTACAAAAGTCTCATCAAATTCCATAACAAAGTTTTAGTTTTAACAATATATATATTCATGTCGAAAGAAACAATATTTGAAATAATGTTAAAAAAGAAGATGTGGTATGATTGCAAATGAGAAAACTTTCCACAAGAGACCAAAATGACACACAAATAAACAAATATAGGTCATCGTACGGCATTCAACAATGAACAAATCCCCTACTGCATAGTCAGCTATAAAAGGCCCCGAAATGACAATGTAAAACAAGTCAAACGAGAAATCGTACGGCCTTATTTATGTACAAAAAGAACGAAAAAAAAAAGGTTAACACATAAACAAACGACAACCACTGAATTACAGGCTCCTGACTTGGGACAGGCACAACCATAATGCTCTTTTTAAATAAAACGAGGAATAAAATTACTGCAAAAGAAAATAGAAGCAGTGCGAGGTAAAACAAACCAATTGAAAAAATATATTTAGAATTTATAGATTATATTTTATTATGTAGTATTTTTGGGTGTAAAATATGCATCTATTTTACTTTGTTTCGTTTCCATTTTAGATGAAAATTGCATACGAAATTCACTGATTACTGGAACAATAAGTGTGTTAGCGTCGATCGTCATATGTTTATCTATCATACCATTTTTTAAGATCCGTTTTAAAGCAGTAGATGGTAAGATGTTTGATTATAGCAAGGTACACCATTAAACATAAATTATAGGAATTGTAGCACAAAACTTTCGATGATGATGTAGTTATTTTAATAATCTAACAACAGATGCTCTTGAATGAGCATGTGCGATTTCATTGTTTACTTTTATTTACTATGAATGAGGTTTAAAACTTTATTAGTTTGAGATTTTTAGATTTACTCAATGATCTACATTTTAGTAAGTTCTTGTATCGCATACACACTTGCAAACTTGAAGTTCAGGAGTTAAACCATACCCAACTGTATGGTCTTTAAATGATACAAAGTAACGTTAATATACAACGAACCCGGAGTAAATTTGTCAAATAGTTTCTTTCATGTATACATTCTATGCTTTCAAACGCTTGGGTAAGCACGTTCCTGGTCAAGTTAAATTCATAAAAACGATAAAGACGCACTAAATGTATAACTTGTTACATGATGTGCTCCATTTGATGAGGCAATAGACGGTACATAAGATTTACCGAAAGCCCCAAACTATGATTGATTGATATGAAATGTTTAAATTTGTGTTTGAGGTCAAGGAACAGTAAATGGGCTATGTTTAAGATTTTGGATTAATTTCGCAAATAACTTGGGCTCAATGGGTATATATCTGAAAATCGAAAAAATAAATAAAATACCTTTATCGCTTTTATTTTCTTAAATATTACTGATTGCATTCTTTCAAGATAGATGAACGTTTGTATAGCAAGCACATATAATCGACGAAAAACATTCTTTAAACTGACCTTAAAAAAACACTTTCAAATTTACCCCATAGTGTTTTCTTAAAAAAAAACTATATGTTGTTGATACTAAAATTAACATTTTAATGATAGGGAATAATCATATGGTCTCCACTTTCGGTTTTGTTGTGTATTCCCAAAGCCGTAACCTTGAAGTTAGTAAAAACATTTTACATTTTACGGTCTATAACGCGAAGTCCTTACGTTTATTTCGACGTTGTTTTTTTTTCAGCTCGTTACATTTTCGATTCCTCGATACAGTTAAATGAGTCAAAGGTGTGTCCCAAATTTGAAAAAAAATCTGTGATATATCCCATTTATTGTTACTTGACCTTAAGGATGTATTCAGTCTCGATGTAATCTCGTCCTGGAGTTATTTCTAAAATATGTGATACAAGTGGAAAATATCAATCAATTTAAAAAATGTTATAAACAAACTAACTCTGTGAAAAAATTGGTATGTCTAATGAATAGTTTTAGAGTAATCAATTTTTAAAATTTTATTACCAATCAAGTCAGTCTTTTTAGGAAAATTGGGTGAGGGTGAGATTATACCAGAAACATGTTTATAAACATCCCTTTTTTTCAAATTTCTTAGATATATATTGTTTCAATCATTCATAACACTGCCACTTTCAACGCATCTGTCTGGTTTCGTTCGGATTTCATTCTATTTCCCCTTAAGTGATATATTTGAAGCGGCTTTTTGGAATGAACCTCT
Source organism: Mytilus edulis (assembly GCA_019925275.1). NCBI lineage: Eukaryota > Metazoa > Mollusca > Bivalvia > Mytilida > Mytilidae > Mytilus > Mytilus edulis. Next base: position 113,356,917 of record CM034351.1, read on the forward strand.
GCAAAGAACTGTTGCGTCCCATGTAACATATAACAACTTTTTTTTCAGACTGTTTCAGTAAAATATCGAACTGTCCATGCATCAACTTAACACGTCAGGAAAAGATATTAGGTAATATAAAATGTATAAGTTATTTTTTATACAGATTCGATAGACAAATGATTGTTAATCTTGATAATAATAAAATATTACAAAAAAGTGCCAAGCGCCATGCAGTTATCTAAATGTATATTTTGTAAGTGAGCGTCACCGGCTATATTTATAGCTGGCTGCAAGAAAGAATGCCTGACCCTGTCCAACGTGCCTCGGTCGATTTGTTCCTCTCCGTCAAAGTAAGTATCTTTTATTACATATCTGCTTTTTTACTATTTACTCGGGTTACAGTGTTAGCCCTGTTATTAGGTACTGAGTTTCTAGGAAAAAAGCTCAGAGAAATGTACTCAATTTTTATTTCATATACAATCTGTTCATTACTTTCACAGTGTATACAAATTAAGAAGAAAATTTTATGGAATAAATCACGTGTTTACGGAATATAAATTTGCTTTCCGAAATTGTATTCATTTTCCCATAGCTATAATCAGTGATAGATTTCAGGTTATTCAAATTGTTTTTCTTTTCCACCAGCCGCTTGCATTTTATTATATGTGATTAATAAAATAATACAACGATAAACGATAAACATTGAGACCATAATATGGAGACAATTAGGGTTAACGATCAAGTACTATTGGTTTGGATTAGAGCATAAATGAATTTTTTTGGATAGGCTTTTCGTTTTGATTAAATATTTTTTGAATGGGATATATTTGCAAATATGTACAAGCATTACATTTTGAGACTGTTTTATCATTTAAATTGTTGTTAGATTATTAAAAAAAGTAAATAAAAATGCTTTAAAAACGCTTATGTACACATTTGAAGCTTTAAAACGTTTTTTTTTATATTTTAGTAAACAATATATGTTTGCTTTATAATAGCCAATCATTGCAATAATACTGTATTTAATATATTTTCCAGTTTGCAAAAGACTTGTTTTTGCCGTTTCAACGATTATTGTTTTATCATTTTTCGTTCTCCTTGGTTGGTTTGACGACAAAAGTTGTACATGTAAGTTGAATTACGAATAAGATACAATATATATAACATGTAATGAATAAGATTTTAAAAGCTGTGAAATAGCAGAAATCAGTGATATCAGATGAATAAAATGTGTGAAATACTGCAACAATCTTTGGAACTGTTTTTAGACAAAATGTGCACATTACATTATCAAGTTTATGATGACAAACGGGAATTCGTGTTTTTGTGAGACATGCAACGCATCATTTTGTATTAACGGATAATCAATTAATTTCAGAGACAATACCTATGTCTTTTTTTTCTAGCGCAATGGGTGGTAATTGGTATCGGAATAATATCTGGACTAATAAATGCCATATGTTTTCTGCAAAATACCGGTAAGTAGGCTGTTAAAGATTTTAGCTGAATATGACAAAACGATGATTTTTTCCCGGTTTATTTCACTAAATTTTCGTCAACAAGTTATTTTAATATAATGTTTTTATATTGCGGTTAGTTAATGACCGTGATTAATATTTTGACTGTGCAAAAGGTCATTCCCCAATATGTCAAACCTTATGTTTTACTAGCTCAGGTACAGATTGCCTAAGCCGTATCGGGCTCTTTTGTTTTCAAAAAAACTGTCATCGTTTATTGCTGTGATATTCTTAGCTTTCATTATTGTTATTTGTTCTATTGATTTGTTTGTTGAATTATTAGGTTTCAACAAAAACAAGGAGGAAGGACAACAGCATACCTCAATGTCAGGTATAAAAGTAAATAATAGTAATTTTGTACATCACTAAAGTAAATTTTATTACCAATAACAATATCAAAAATACAAAATCTTTACTTCAATAAAGATATCTTCGTCACTTTAAAACATTATACCATTTTTTTTAACTACAACATGAATTCATAAAGTTGAAATCCACACAAATCGACAACTTCAACATTTATCAATCAAAGGAACGATTAAAAAACTGTCATATTTTGCTTTGGAACAGGCCTTTTCTTAAGACATTGGTGGGTTAAACCTGGTTGTATAGCTAGCTGAACCTCTCACTTGTATTATAGTTTATTAATGTTGACACAATTAGGCGAATAACACAAACAGACAATAAATTGAAGCAAGAAGCCAACACTGTGTAAAGAGATATGGCAGACATACAACACAACTGATAAAAAAATTCAAAATATTTACAAATTGGTCCAAGGACACAGGCCTTTGATTTTCGTTGTCTGTGAATATAGTCACAAGTGTGAACAGTGTATAACTTGCAGTTGTTTTTATACACCTCCCAATTTATTTCGTGATATTAAAAATATGAAGTACTAAGTGAGGGGAGGAAAATACATTGTTAAAAAAATTGAGTGCTGAATCTTTATGTAAAGTAATGATTTGGTCCAGTTAAAAAATGGCAAAAATGAGTCTGAAGCTGTCAAACTCATTTTAGACCACCATAACACAGAATTGTCAATATATTATGTTAGAGATGGTATAAGTTTCTATAATTTTGATATTATTTGTACTTATTGTAGTACACTACACTGCGAAAATCTTTTTGGGATAGAGCAAGTGCGATTTTTTAAATTTGAATTTATTGTTTAAACGACAATGGACTACGGAATACCTGTATTCTCGGGCCATTTGATAAGCTAACACACAGGTAAAAAATGTACTTTACAATTGTGATGAAAATTAATAAAAAAAAAACCCGCATTGCTACCTAAAACGTAGGATTATTTCTGTATGTATACGTGAGGAATTAAAAGTCCTTATAGTTTTTTTTTATCAGTTTAATCGATATTGTCAAGCAGTATTCTATATGCTAAATAAATGTTCGGAAAAGATTACAAAGAATAGATATCATTTTGTTTTGAGATTTTACTATTTTTACTGTATAATACATTTATCCTGATACAGTTATTCTACACTAAAAAGCAGCTCATATAAACGTAAGAAGGTCTGACACAAACTTCATACAGTTGATTGTATTTCGCCTTTGTATAATGGAGTATACTACCGGTATGTCATAGTAGGCAATGAAGTAAAGATATCAATATGGCAGTTCATACCAAATAGTCTGTTTCTGTGTATGTTGGAGTTTCTTCCATTCGGTATTTTCTTCTGATAGTTGATGTTCAAGGTGAAAGGTGTGCTTTCATATATAAAATTGAACCAAAACATTGTTCTAAATACTTTGGATAACTAGGTTTGGCAGCATGGTATTGTTTTGAATGTTAACTGTTCGACTTTTTTTTATTGTTAGATGTTAGCCCAAGCATAACGGAAGGACATCAGCAATCCTTAATGACAAGTATTTGTGTAAATGGTAAGCGATTTCATCATATAAGGAAATTTTTTCAATCTAAATCTCAAAGATAGCCAAATTCTTTTCTTTTATCAGTTGTTTTTACAGTAATAGATTCGGCATTAAACAAAATAAAACAATAAACAACCTAACAAGAAGGTACAAAAAAAGGCAAGTCCATACAAACTAAATACATAACCAATGACACAGACATGTGGAGCTAATGTTCGGTATTCAATAATGAACAAAGCCCATATCGTTAGCTATAAAAGGTTCCGAAGTCTCAAATGTAAGACAATTGAAACGGGAAAACTAACACCCCCTAATATTGTACTTTTTTTTAAACAAAAAACAAAAATGTGACACAGTAACAAACGACACTGAATTGCATGCTCTTGACTTTGAACAGACACCTACATACATAATTTAGCAGAAGTCAGAGGAATCCGAAACCCTTCGCCTCACAGTCGACAGTGGTGTAATAGTACAACATAGGAACGAACTATAAAAATCACTTGAAACATGATTAACTCATCAGATAAATACAAATAGATATACTTATAACATGTAAAAATGAATAAAAAAAACCTGAGTGAACGTGATCAGTTACGTGAAATATCAAAAAGAAAAAATGCATGAAGTACTCGCAGTTACTGACATATAGGTCAAAATCTATAACAACAAATACAAGCAAGCATGCATTCAAGACTAAATTATCGATCCGCACACAGTTAAGATCCCATGGATTTAAAACAAAGACATCATAAACAGTCAGCAATGCCAGGATACAGGAGTCGACACTTTGAAGATCCATGAAAGTTATTTTGTAAATGACAATCTATCTTAGTTTGCTATACATTTACTGATAAAAAAATAATATCAATACAAATAAAACAGTATTCAAAGATATAATGATAGTGTTCAATCGGTAAATAATCAAAAATAGACAACATTGGTTGATATGACAACAATCGCGATCAAGCCAACACTGTGTTAACATTCATCAGAGACATACAATGACTTAAAAATACACACATTAAATGGAGAACGGAAATGCGGTAAAATCCGACCATAAATCAGAAGCAGCCGAATGCCACCAAAGTTCTTCAATGCAGCGAGAAAAACCCCGAAATCGGAGTTGGGCCCCAGCTGGTTCATAAAAAAAAATGTGTACTAGTTCAGTGAAAATGGATGTTATACTAAACTCTAAAACAAACAAAAATGAACTAGAATTATACAACATACAAGCCTAACAAATGCCAGAGTCTCACGACTTTGGACAGACACACATATGCGGTTAGGTTAAACATGTTTTGTGATATTTCAACACTTTTTACCTTTAGCATATGTAGAATGAAAACACAACAAATACTCATAGTTAAACTCAGGTTTGAAATGGTCTGAGTCTGATGTCAGAAGGGTACCAACAGAAATAAACAAAAATGACAATGATGCATAAATAAACAAAGGACTTCTAGCAGCTACTGAAATACCAGCTACAGGCTTAAAATTAATGAGACATATAAAAAAAAAGATGTATTTCGACTTTTATCTATTGATATGAACTGATTTCACTTGAAAACGAGTAAATGCTACTTTTCCGATATTTCATAGTTTGACCATGAAAATAACATATTACTCTTGCAACCTTCTCTGTAAATGTTGCATATGTCCTTATATAGGAAAGCGTTTAACATGTTTGCAATAAACTGGAAAAAACTTGTTAAGGTTTACCAAAAAGAACGAACTTCATACAAATAGCTAGATGAGGTTTATTAATTTTTTAAGATAAGATATTTAGATTTTATTTAACAGAGGAAGAACAGTAACACGATCATTAAAGTTTTCAAGATTAAATTGAATCTGGTAAGTACTATGGCATGATGGGGATATATGGAAGTCCTAGCATTTTCATATTGAAAAGTGTTGATAGATAGATGATACATAGAAAAACACTTTTTTATGTTAAAGTACAATTTGTTTCATGTACATGGAATACGCTATATTACAATTTTACACAGCTACTTTTGCATAGGTACTAGGTAATATTCCATGGTTTTAAATTATAACTTTAAGAGATATGAAATAGAATAACTGTCAAAATTCTTAAAATGTAACGGTAGTAACCAAAAATCTGTAGTACTTAAATGTCAAGTACAAATACAGTACTGTAAAATACAGGTACCTAAATATTACAATAATTTTAGAGTAACAAAATAGAACTGGATATTCAAAGTAGATTTCCAGTACTACAAATTTATTTTTAGGACAGAAATAGTACATATACAAAAATAGCTGTGTAAACATACATAGATATAGGAAGATGTGGTGTGGGTGCCAATGAGACAACTCTCCATCAGAATAACAATTTAAAGAAAAAGTAAACAATTATAGGTCAATGTATGACCTTCAACACGGAGCACCGCACAACCAGCTATAAAGGGCCCCAAAATTACTAGTGTAAAGCCATTCAAACAGGAAAACCGACGTTCGATTCTTTATAAAAAACGAAAAATAGAAAATTATGACGTCTTTACACCAAATCCATTGGGTGTTGGATGTGTACGGATTGATTGTTTAGTCTTAAATGCATGATTTTTTATTGGTTGTAAGTGGCTTTGAATTAGCTGTCAGATAACTGCGAGTACTCTCAGATATGTTTATTGTGTCTTGTTGTGTCGGGAAGTACCCGGCCATCTCCACTTGTATTTTTTGTCCATCTGATAAGTTAAGCCTTTTTCACTGTTCACTTTTTACTGTTATACCATTGTCCCAGGTAAGGGGAGGGTTGGGACCCCGCTAAATTAATCATGTAATTCAGTGGTTGTCATCTGTTTATATGTTGCATATTTGTTTTTCTTTCATTTTTTTTTTAAATAAGACCGTTAGATTTCTCGTTTGAAGTGTTTTACATTGTCTTATCGGGGCCTTATATAGCTGACTATGCCAAATGGTTTTTGCTCATTGTTGAAGGCCGTACGGTGACCTACAGTTGTTAATGTTTGTGTCATTTTGATCTTTTGTTCTCTTGATAGTTGTCTCATTGGCAATCATACCACATATTTTTTTTATACAACTACTGTTCATCAGATTCCTAACTTACGACAGGTGCAAACATTTGTACCTTTACTGGTGTTCCAATGGAAGGGTCTATCATAGAGTTGTCACTTGTTTAGATTATGAAATGTGCATTCGAACCTTCAATATACATAATTTAGTTAGTCTGCAATCAATTCCATCTTTATGCTTAATGTACGCTGTAATGTGGTACCACTTGATTCGACTGACGAGGAAAGGTAAAGTTAAGCCACTGAAAACTGAATTATAGATCTCGACATAGTGTAGGCGGTGTTGTCTGGATATCCCAATAACATGAGATCAAATCGCGGTGGGAGCAGAAGGATATTAGTTATCCGAAATATTTAGCATTTGTTGATTTTTTTAAAACTTTTTGTTTGGGAGAGTTGTACTCTTTAAGACTAGGTAACTATATGTATAGTATATATATTTGACTCGATTGACACTATAAGTACAATACAATATCATGTACATCCAACATTGAATAGATTTCTGGTATATTTACAATGTAGCACGTGTTTGAAAAAGACAAAATTTGTATTTGTGATGTTTTTCCATTTTCATAGTGTATATTTAGATAAGTGCTCCACGAAACCTTTTTCTAAACTATTAACCCCTATTCTATCAGCAATCACAGACGAGATTCAAAGTTATTGTGAAACTGCCTATTCTAGAATGCGTAAATCAGATGTGGTTTCTAAAAATCCCAAAGATCTTTTAGAGTACATACAATCTAACTCTCTTTCATCTTATAATAGTATAGAGACATTCGACTTTACACTTTATAAAAATTATCCAAATTGAAAACTAAAAGACAAATTAAAAAGTTGGATTTGCTTTGTTTTCTTAAAAGGAATGGCCAACGTAGATACAAGTATTTTGTCTTAGAAAGGGATAACTTCTTCTTTGTAAAAGATCACTCTGAATCAAACAAAAAATTCTTGAATCTGACATTATCAAGATGCTTGATATCTTGATTGACAACATATTTTTTACGTTCGAAAAACGTGTGTTTCAACAGACTGTCGGCATTCCAATAGAAACAAAGTGTGCCCCTCTTCTTGCCGACTTGGTTCTTTATCATTATGAGGCTGACTTCATACAGGAACTTTTTAGGAAGAAAGATAAGAAAATAGAAATATCCTTCAACTCTTCTTTCCGCTATATAGATGATGTTTTTTCACTAAATAATTCTAAATTTGCTGAATATGTTGAACGCAAATATCCAATCGAACTAGAGATAAAGGATACTACAGATACAGGTAAGTCGGCCCCATATCTTGACTTACATCTAGAAGTTGACAATGAGGGTCGGTTGAAAACAAAACTTTACGACAACAGAAATGATTTCAGCTTTCCAATTGTGAACTTTCTATTTCTAAGTAGCAACATTCCAGCAGCCCCTGCAAACGGTGTATACATCTGAATGATACGGTATTCTTGCGCTTGTATTTCCTATCATGATTTTATGGATAGAGGGTTGCTGCTGACAAGAATGCTATTAAATCTAGAGTTTCAAATGACGAAGTTGAAATCATCTCTTCGTAAATATTACGGACGCCATCACGAGTTGGTTGACCGTTATGGAATAACCGTTTCACAAATGATATCAGATATGTTCCGCAAGTCATAACTACATTCCCCTTCCCTTTCATGAATGTTACCTACCGAATTATACAATTTACCGGATATGCTATCAAATAAGCAACACGACGGGTTCCACATGTGGAACAGGATCTGCTTACCCTTTCGGAGCACCTGAGATCACCCCTATTTTGTTATGGGGTTCGTCAGTTTTCTATGTTGTGTCATGTGTACCTTTATTTGTCTGTATGTCTTTTTTTAATTTTTAGCCACTGCGTTGTCAGTTTATTTTCGTTTTGTGAGTTTGACTGTCCCTCAGATATCTTTCGTCCCTCTTTTAGATAATCTTCTTTGGGAAAAAATCGACATTTGGCTTTGGAATACTATTTAAGTTATTTGGATTTATTTAGTTTTTTCATAGTTAGTTGTATCGAGATATGAATGCAAGACTATTGTATTAGAGTGGTGTTGCATTTCTGTGAATACATTTGCCATTGTCTCATATGCGCCTCTTCTAGTCAACATATATTCCTTTGTCTCAAGTTGTCATGTTAAGTATTAAAGCATCTATTAACGTAACATGTAAGTTTTGACTTGTACGAACATATGAATAAATAATGCTGGTGTTTGTTGCTACTCTTACATTTATTACATTAATGCTTTGTTAAATTCTGCAAAAACAAAAGATATTAACGGAATTGATTTATATTTATATATTGAATTTAAGTTCATTTATATGTTTCGAAGTAAAGTGCTACGTCCATTTTGTGCTGAAGTAGTACACCTTTTTAAGGTTCCAGCTTTAAATAAAACCTCCCGCATGTAGATTTCCTCGCTGTGTTGAAGACCAATTGATAACTGTGGGATGTTTAATGCTCTTTGATCGGGTCATTGTCTCCGTGATACATTCACAGTTTCTATTATCAATTATATATTATGTATAGTATATATGGTTGAATAACAGGACTTACATAAGAAGGTAAAATATACGAAGATGATGTAGTAACATCGCGTTGGCAAATATTTTTGGCTTTACAAAAATAGTCTTTGTCACTGTCAAATGATTTCATTTACTTTTTTTAAAAAGTGCAATAAAACTAAAATTATTTCAGCACTATAAGGTCTTTCTGCTGTTACTAAATAGGTTTAACTACTGGTTCACAACTTCCAATATTAACATTTGCACCACACTCGAAAAAGATGTGTACACTTTTGAATTTTTTTCTGAAACAACTAATGACAATGCTGTTCGAATATGCGGTAACAATGTATTGATAACAAGATGTCCATGCGTTTGAAGAAATTTCATAATTTTAGTACTACAACATATAAATACAAACACACCCATAGAATCAATATGTGGAAATTCTTGAGGGATAAGATATCAATGATATTATTAATTGTAAAGGTAAAGTATAGTTGTGGAAATCGTTAGAATAATATATTCTATAATATCTGCGTAGCATCGTCTATTCTGGACAATCAGATTCATATTGAATTTGCTGGTTGCTCCATTGTAGCGACTTCTATATATGCAATTATAAATGTGTAACTATGGAATATATTTTAACAGGTTGCTATAACATGGAAAAGTGATCCGAAGAGGCGTTTTTTAAGTTCAACATACAAGATATAATGCACCTATATATAATGAAAAGGGAATTATTGAAAATGGAGAGCCATCTGTATAAATGCAATTTATCCGGTCACCTCAAAACAGGAGCAATAAAAGAAATAACCTTAATCGAATTAGTAGACGAAAGGATAATAAAACAAATAAAAAACAATCAGTTTCTTAAATGACAAGCTGTATAAGGGTTACAATGAATGAACCTATTTCTGTACCATTTATACTTTGACAAATTGCCCAATAATAGAACTTTAAACTTCAGAAAAATAAAACGTTGAGAATTATTGAGTTTGTTATTGATTAGTTTAAGCACGATTTACTTTCAATCATTCTGTTTGACCATTTATCGGTTTTCGTTATGTACCATTGCATTGTTCGTTTGCTGCAAAAAGTCATTTTTTTCATCTGACTATTTATCAAATGTTCACATTCAAGAGGTAAACAGGGTCAAATTCATGTTCATAAATTCGATCCTCATTCTGATATTTTTATTTTTAACATACTGGAACGTATATCCAAACTTAAATGCATTAACTCTCTGTCTTGTATTAATCGATGTCGTGCGTATAAAACGATTATGTACTGAACTGATTTTAACATATTTTGTAAATTCTCCTTTAACATGTCTGGTAAAGATGTTCTGATTGGTCGGATCAGTCTAACTTTTATCCCATCAAACTTGAGATAAAAAATAAAACATATACTTTCTAAAATGACAAAAAGTAAATCATTAAAATGTAGAGTTCCTAATCGAATGGCAAAATCAAAAGCCCCAAAACAGTACACGAATGGAGAACAACTGTCATATTCTATCTTTGTACTGGCATTTTCGTATTTTAAAAAGGTCGATGAGACGATTGCAACTTCCCAATTGAATATGAATATGCATTTTAATATTAAATTTGCGAGAGAATAATGTCGGCGTCACACATTGGTGTATAGACTGGCGTGAACCAAACGTACAGAGAAAATTGACATGGTCGGTATACGTTAGTTGTACACCAAAGGAACGCTAAGCAATTGTTAAATCCGCGTTTCATAAGTTTGTAGTACGTCGAAATACAAAGGTACACACTTGGTGAAAACTACAACTTAAGGAAATATGTATGCAGTATACAAATGTTCATCCAGCTCAAGCGAGTGTCTAGCGTATACCTGTACACTACACGCATCTAATACAAACGCTGCAAGCGCCTTAAAAATGCTACAGATAAATTTGAAACACGTTTAGGGCGCGTTGGATACGCTTCAAGATCGTTCGACTTTATCTTGGACGTATAATAGAACGTCCAAGATGCGACCGGGAAGCATCTCAAATTCGTTTTAGAGTTTTTTTTATCATACGTAGGGTGCAATCCGTCTACGTTAGACACACGCCAGACATACATAAACATACGTTACTTGAACACCCGTTATACGCTAAGGTACGCTTCTATTACACGCCATACACACATAAAGCTCGTTGTGCATACGATACAGATATGATTGACAGGTTGAATGCATCCAAAATTCCTAGCGTATTGGCAGCGTACATGATTTTGTTTACCACGCCCGGTGTACGTCGGAGCTATACGTTGATGTGTGACGCCGGTAGTAATCAAATGTTATTGTAAAAAATAGTCAAGTATATTCAATATGATAAAACAGCCAATACATAATGTAATAAAGGTACAATTTATTCACAAATATATGATCTTATTGTTAACTATTCATTTCTAAGTAGCATCATTTAAGCAGCGCCTGCAAAACACAGCAGTATACGTATTATATATTGCTGCGATGAAATTCTAAAAAGGACTAAATGAAGTCACAGAATATAACGTCACTCATGTTGGGTGAATCTAAAATATGAAACATAATCCGTGAGTGGCCTCAGCGATAACTGAATTAAAGTCTTAGACTAATAACTTAAATTCCATTATATCAAATGATGCATTCAAACATAATACATATATGGTTTGGCGATATCTGACCACAGCTTTTATTCATAATATGATAGATTCAAATATATTTGACTCTTAAAATTCAAGAGTTAATCTAAAAATGAGGGTACTTTCTCTAAAAATGAGGGTACTTTTTATATGGCCTTCCAAATACCGTTTCGATCCCTAACATCACTGAAGAGACATTTATTGTCGAAATCCGGATATGGTGTACTAAAGAAATATTGACACCGAATGTTTGTGGCACAACATCCTGTCCACAAGTTAACAATTTTTTTCTTTCTGTGACGTATTAAATTTATATTAGGATCCATTTTGTTACATCTTGTGATCAATTTTATTTGGCAATCGTCAATGGCAGTCAGCAGGGTTAAAGAACATCAGTTGTTCGACCTGTTAGTCAAATGCGTTTTGTTTAAATATACTTTTTCACTCTTTTGGTCTTTTGGGAAATGTTGTTTGTGCTGTTTTTAGACCCTTCTACAACGAAATTTGTTTGACATGCACACGTATAAAAATTGCGGTTTTTATCCAACGCAGTCATAGGTTTGAACGTAGTTTTCAATTTAGACTCGTTTATATTTTTTGTTTGGGCATGTATCATATTTTCCCTCCGGTTTATATGATCCGTTCATCCTATATATTGACTCTTAAAATTCAAGAGTTAATCTAAAAATGAGGGTACTTTCTCTAAAAATGAGGGTACTTTTTATATGGCCTTCCAAATACCGTTTCGATCCCTAACATCACTGAAGAGACATTTATTGTCGAAATCCGGATATGGTGTACTAAAGAAATATTGACACCGAATGTTTGTGGCACAACATCCTGTCCACAAGTTAACAATTTTTTTTCTTTCTGTGACGTATTAAATTTATATTAGGATCCATTTTGTTACATCTTGTGATCAATTTTATTTGGCAATCGTCAATGGCAGTCAGCAGGGTTAAAGAACATCAGTTGTTCGACCTGTTAGTCAAATGCGTTTTGTTTAAATATACTTTTTCACTCTTTTGGTCTTTTGGGAAATGTTGTTTGTGCTGTTTTTAGACCCTTCTACAACGAAATTTGTTTGACATGCACACGTATAAAAATTGCGGTTTTTATCCAACGCAGTCATAGGTTTGAACGTAGTTTTCAATTTAGACTCGTTTATATTTTTTGTTTGGGCATGTATCATATTTTCCCTCCGGTTTATATGATCCGTTCATCCTATATATTGACTCTTAAAATTCAAGAGTTAATCTAAAAATGAGGGTACTTTCTCTAAAAATGAGGGTACTTTTTATATGGCCTTCCAAATACCGTTTCGATCTCTAACATCACTGAAGAGACATTTATTGTCGAAATCCGGATATGGTGTACTAAAGAAATATTGACACCGAATGTTTGTGGCACAACATCCTGTCCACAAGTTAACAATTTTTTTTCTTTCTGTGACGTATTAAATTTATATTAGGATCCATTTTGTTACATCTTGTGATCAATTTTATTTGGCAATCGTCAATGGCAGTCATCAGGGTTAAAGAACATCAGTTGTTCGACCTGTTAGTCAAATGCGTTTGTTTAAATATACTTTTTCACTCTTTTGGTCTTTTGGGAAATGTTGTTTGTGCTGTTTTTAGACCCTTCTACAACGAAATTTGTTTGACATGCACACGTATAAAAATTGCGGTTTTTATCCAACGCAGTCATAGGTTTGAACGTAGTTTTCAATTTAGACTCGTTTATATTTTTTGTTTGGGCATGTATCATATTTTCCCTCCGGTTTATATGATCCGTTCATCCTATATATTGACTCTTAAAATTCAAGAGTTAATCTAAATAGAGGGTACTTTCTCTAAAAATGAGGGTACTTTTTATATGGCCTTCCAAATACCGTTTCGATCCCTAACATCACTGAAGAGACATTTATTGTCGAAATCCGGATATGGTGTACTAAAGAAATATTGACACCGAATGTTTGTGGCACAACATCCTGTCCACAAGTTAACAATTTTTTTTCTTTCTGTGACGTATTAAATTTATATTAGGATCCATTTTGTTACATCTTGTGATCAATTTTATTTGGCAATCGTCAATGGCAGTCAGCAGGGTTAAAGAACATCAGTTGTTCGACCTGTTAGTCAAATGCGTTTTGTTTAAATATACTTTTTCACTCTTTTGGTCTTTTGGGAAATGTTGTTTGTGCTGTTTTTAGACCCTTCTACAACGAAATTTGTTTGACATGCACACGTATAAAAATTGCGGTTTTTATCCAACGCAGTCATAGGTTTGAACGTAGTTTTCAATTTAGACTCGTTTATATTTTTTGTTTGGGCATGTATCATATTTTCCCTCCGGTTTATATGATCCGTTCATCCTATATATTGACTCTTAAAATTCAAGAGTTAATCTAAAAATGAGGGTACTTTCTCTAAAAATGAGGGTACTTTTTATATGGCCTTCCAAATACCGTTTCGATCCCTAACATCACTGAAGAGACATTTATTGTCGAAATCCGGATATGGTGTACTAAAGAAATATTGACACCGAATGTTTGTGGCACAACATCCTGTCCACAAGTTAACAATTTTTTTTCTTTCTGTGACGTATTAAATTTATATTAGGATCCATTTTGTTACATCTTGTGATCAATTTTATTTGGCAATCGTCAATGGCAGTCAGCAGGGTTAAAGAACATCAGTTGTTCGACCTGTTAGTCAAATGCGTTTTGTTTAAATATACTTTTTCACTCTTTTGGTCTTTTGGGAAAGGTTGTTTGTGCTGTTTTTAGACCCTTCTACAACGAAATTTGTTTGACATGCACACGTATAAAAATTGCGGTTTTTATCCAACGCAGTCATAGGTTTGAACGTAGTTTTCAATTTAGACTCGTTATATATATATATATATATATATATATATCAGTCTAAAGATTTGCACAACGGTACTGATATAAGGTGTTATTAAACGAAAATGTTGTTATAAAATCGTGTTGACAAATATTTCGGCTCAACAAATGGCCTTCTTCTTGAGACAATCCTTACTTAAGAATCTCACAATCTATCTGATCATGTTTTTCATCTCATTGTGCAAAGACCCACTCTAGAACTTCCTGTGTGTCATTACCTGCTACAAGTTTATTCACCTAAGTCAATCCCATCTAGAGGATGTCAGTCGCTACAAAAACATACTTACTATTGAGGTTTCTACTATTCAAACATAAAACATAAAAGCTAATAGGTTCTCCTACAATTCTTTTACGGCAAATAGTTACATGGACGTATATGTTATATTATTATACGAGTAAAATTTAAAGCATAATAAATCAAGAAAAATAATAATTCTCTGTAAAACCATGTTTTAAGTGTCAGTATTGGATCTCAAACCCTTTTAATAATCCTCCAAAAACAATTGAAATGACAGATTGAAATACACTGAATTCGTACCAAGTATAAAAGAGGGACAAAAGATACCAAAGGAACAGTCAAACTCATAAATCTTAAACAAACTGACAACGCCATGGCTTAAAATGAAAAAAGACAAACAGAAAAACAATAGTACAAATGACACAACATAGAAAACTAAAGAATAAACAACACGAACCCCACCAAAAACTAGGGGTGATCTCATGTACTCTGGAAGGGTAAGCAGATCCTGCTCCACATGTGGCACCCGTCGTGTTGCTTATGTGATTACAAATCCGGTAAATAGTCTTATTCGGTAGGTCACATTAATGAAAGGGAAGGGGATTGTAGTTACGACGTAAGGAACATCTGCGATATCATTTGTGAAACGGTTATTCCATAACGGTCAACCAACTCGTGATGGCGTCCGTAAAATTTACGAAGGGATGATGTCAACTTCACCATTTGGAACTCTTGGTTAAATAGCTTCCTTGTGAGTAGTAACCCTATATCAAGAAAATCATGATAGGAAATGCAAGCACGGGGATATCGTATCAATTGGGAGATATATACCCAATATGCAGGTGCTGCTGGAATGTTGCTACTTAAAAATGGAAAGTTTACAATTGGAAAGCTGAAATCATCTCATTTGTCGTAAAGCTTTGTTTTCAACCGACCCTCATTGTCAATTTCTAGATGTTAGTCAAGATATGAAGCCGACTTAACTGTATCTGTAGTATCCTTTATCTCTAATTCGATGGGAAAGATACGTTCCACATAGTCACCAAATTTTGAATTGTTTAGTGAAAGAACGTCATCTATATAGCGGAAAGTAGAAAGTATAACCAACACATGATAAGTAAATATTGCTGGACTTCAGCATGACTCTGGTTGTGGTAAATGTAAAGGCCTGGAGTGTTTAATACCTTCTTAAAAACTCAAACCTCAGTTTTGACGCCACATTAAATTACTGAAAAAAAATTTCCAATCCTAGTAAATTAGTAATGGCAAAATTTTTGTTGAGAGAGATACAAAATGTTCAAGTTAGCTATACCTTAACAACGCATTAAGAGATAAGAAATGTATGCAATAAATCAACTAGAGAACCGAACTCATAAAAAAAAGGGAAAGACTGTCCTCTCTGATACATCTGTATGTACTGGGTGGTGTGGAACTTACAAATAAACGATTGCTAAAGGCCTAAAATAACAGTAATACATTCCCTTGCGGAAATAGCAGGATAAACATCTGCAGTTGGGACCAAGCATCTGAAGCAATCCCTCTTAAAAACCAGAAAAGGCTTCAGCCATAATGAAAAATTTGTACCAGATCAGTGATAGTTGATGTCATGACAAACTCCGATCTAAAATAAAAGTTCATAACAAGCTAACATTGGCCAGAGGCCCCAGACTTGGAACAGATACTAAAATGCCGAGGGTTTAAACAAGTGTTTAAAATCTCAACCAAATGAAGAAGAAACAAACGCACAGCAATACGCAAAGTAAAAATTACACAGTTTAAAGAAGTCAGAATCCATTATCAGAATAGGTAACAAATCAAACAAAACAAAAATTGAAAATGACGATATTACATAAATCAACAACGGACTACTAACAGTTATCGACATGCCAGCACCAAACCTCAATTGAACTGTTCGAAAAACTATGTCTTCAATATACGAAATAGCTAGCACCTTCCCGTCATGGGGTTGAATATCATATCATCATAAAATATATCAGAGAAACATTATACTCTGATTATACCTGCAACTGGTTTAAAAATAAAGGAGTTTAATTCCGATGCAAAGTTGTACCAGTGAATCAATATTGAAGCCAAAATAAGCCGTATATACATCTATGCAGACAACAGTATCCCTACTTCATTTGTATTTTATATAAGTTGCTTTTATGTTTTGTTAGTTTTTGAGGTAAATGCTGATATTTGTCCGTTGTAAAGTGTATTACCATAAAAGATTGGATGGTCAATACCTGCATGTGTAAGATTTATATGTACACTGTAGAAGTGAAATAATTATAATGTAAACGCCCATAAATACAGAGCAAGAATAACTGGATCAACTCAGGCAAACACAAATTAAAAGAATGACTATGAGAACCCTATTCTAGAGTCTAAATCCATGTAAGCAGAAACAAACATTTCGTATAACATCAGCGACCACTCTTTCTCTCCCTCATCTTGGGTTTGAACCAGGTAGCCATTATGAAAACTTATTTCCATAAAAGGACTAGGTCATTTGAACTTGGATATCACAATAAGGGCTATATTATGCAAGGTAAACATGGTTAAAGTTACCTGTGAGGAAATCCGAAAGTTATAAGGATGACATGTGTTACACAAAAAAAAAAAACACAAATGAGTGCTTAACAACATCTAGATATCCTGATAATTAAAAAACATAACATTTCAAAGAGTCCCAGCGTTCGTGACATGTAACATGTACTATATTTTTTTTTCATTAATAAATAACAACTATATTTTGGAATCAACTGTTGCCAAGCAACCAGTTGATTTTAAGCAAAAAAAAAGTTCCCAATAATGCTAAAACCAGCCTAAAAAAACAAACCGGCACCTAAACATACAGCGTACGATACTCATAAATTGTGCAACTCCTAGAATCTCCCAGAATGAAGATAACAATACATTCTAGTATATATATATAAATTAAATCTGTTGTCGACACCTAAATACTAAAGATTTTTAAATGGTGGAGCAGACTGCAAGACAAGCTGTAAATAATTACTCAGTTTGTACTAGATGATTTGCTAATATTACATGTATAAATCTGTTTAACTTCGCTTGACAAATTTAAGTTACAAAAAAAACTTGTAATAGTCTCATTTTAAAAGTTGGGTACAAGATTAAACTATTTGGCCCCTTTTTCTATTAATATATATATTCATATTTATAAAATTAATAATAAGGAAAATTTCCCACACCTCTGAGACTGGTTGGTAGGGTGTGTGGCAAACAGAAATATTTGCAGTCTGTTCTATAATAGTGATCAATAAATATACACTTCTATAAATTTTGTCCTTTAAATTGTGGTACTTTATTGCAAAATCTGTATTCATGCAGTATGATGCCTATCTGATTTTTTATATTTAGATTATTTAACAAGATAAATATTATAGTGTTAAATATAAATCGATAGCGTCCTCCATTCAAAAAGTGATAATATACCAAACAACATTTAAAAGTTGTACATGTAATAATTTATATAACAATTATATATAATTGCATATTTACGATTTTTTTTTATTTCAAACACATGATGCGGCATCCCACCATTTTAAGGCCATATAAATTTGTAAAAATAAAACACTCAGCTATATTTTGTGGATTATAAGTTTAGAAACTGAGATACAAACGTTACACAAATCTTTTCAATCTAACCCATAAGATTAGAAAAAGTCTTAATCTTTATAAATATGTTTGTTATATGTTCGAATCATATGTACATTTTGTACATTGGGGGTTTAACTTAAAAGTAATATACTGCTTTTAACTAGTAAATCTGACGATTACCCGATTAATTCTCAACTGGATCATACTAATGCATAGCTCTAGGGGTTTGCATAAATAACGTCTAATGATGATCCAATGTACAAATGTATGTGACCAAAGGAGTTGAGTTTGTGGCGTGATGAGTCGTGAATCCAGTCCAGTCTTGTGACCCATCTGTGAAAACTGATGTGTCCTTGTTGTCTAAGTCTCTTGTTCAACTGTTACAACCCTAGACCGTGTTCTGTGACCGAGCAAGGTCACTAACTGATCTTCCCAACATTGTGTCACATCTCAACAAAAAGTAAATATTAGTTCCACCATGCTACATAGCATTGACACAACAAAACCAAATGACTGTACAAAGAAACAATAACAATAAAAAATTATGTATATTCATACAGTAGTTGAGTCGATAATAGTTACAATAATTAAAAAAAAAAACAATAATTCAAAATTAGTAAATATACAGATTTATATATTTATTAAACTTCAATCCATAGTCAGTTGATAGTAACAGTGTAATATTTGTATATAATTGAGTTATTACAACAAAAATTAAATGGCCTGTTTAAGTGATATAGATACAATGGATAAGCATTGATTCTTGAAATAGAAACCATGAGCCCGCAGGGCCAATGGTTTGTTTTTCTTGAATCAACGCTTATCCATTGTATCTATAACTTAAACTATTGTGATAATGTTTTTTTCAAAATTAAAGCCTATTCTTAATTAGAAGGTATTGTTAGTGAGTTTAAATAACCACGCATTACAATAAATTATATATTACATTTAAATGGTTAAAACAATGCAAATACATGTTTTACACAACACGTCTGCCCTTAAAGATGTTCATTTATCAGGCATCTGAACATTATATATTTTGACAAAATGAGACATATTTGATCATATTTGTAATAAAATTGAGAATGAAAATAAGGAATGCGTCAAAGCCGGGTACAACAAATTGACAACAAAAAAATATATATAGCATATATATAAAGCATATGTCCGTAATTTTTAACAAAAAGTCTTATTCTTGGCACGTCACGGTTTTCTAGAATAAGAATTTGCGAATAAACAGATGAAAACATACTGAATTGATTTATAAAACAAAAATGGACACCTATAATGTTAACATTTTCGTTTCAAACATGTGGAATAGCTATAACAATGATCCGATAATAAACGACTAAACTCGCTTTACTTAAACACAATATTCAAAATAACCTATAAAACAAGAAAAAAACCCAGGAAAACTAGTGAATAGGGACAAAAAACAAAAAAATACCAGGATTCGAACCTAAGCCGACAAGTTCTAACTCATTGAAAATATTTATGAAACCTCGCGGCTGCCAACTCAAACTATACGATTGCCTATTATTGTATATATAAAGGTACATTCCATGTGTTTCCGTTGTACCGATGTATATTAAATATTCATTTATGTATATGAATTAGACAAATTAATCGTGACCAATTGGTAGCCGAGAGGTTTCGTCGATATGTTGATGTTAGTGATACTTAAGAAAATACATGGACGGGTTCGACTCCCAGTGCAGGCATATACAAATTACAAAAATTAAAGGTAAGTTTTTAAATTAATTTCATTACTGAACAGAAATAAGTAAATTGGCCAATCCAACCTTAATGTAATTAAGCACACAAAGGAAACAAAAGAATGTAAAATAATGAGTCCATTTCAGCGACGAATTAAGGAAGCGTTGATTATAGAAAAAGAATCCACGGTAAATGAATAGGCTGACGTCACCACAATGGTTTGAATATGGCTAAATTCTTGATTTAACTGAACTATTCATACCATATCGACCTAGTCTAGGTTAGAGAGTAGTAGCAACAAAAAGTGTATACATGTCACTGTGATGAACGACTCTTGACATTTTTTAGTACACACATGTGTAGGTACTCGCAAAATTTATAGCCGGATATATACAGATAATGATAATGTTTGCTTAAATCCACCAGCAAGCTTACATTTAGCAATGATCTTTTTTGACTACTGCTTCTTAACTCCGGGGACGGTCTCTGTTCAAGATTTCCAAGATTTTTTTTTATTTGTATCGAAAGTTCAATTTCCGGTTACGAACCTGGGTCCTTGGCCCTAAAGAGTACCTTCCTTTTACGTTCATATCCTTTCATGGAATATTTGCTGTATATGTGCTATGAAAGATCTAGATACGCAATTACCAAAGTATACCCTCTTAAGGAAAACTTACTTTTAATTCAAAAGTTTTCGGGAATTCATTGAATAATAATGCATAATTATTAAAGACACGCTACTAACCTGCATGATCTGTTACAGCGCAAAATACAATGTGTTAGGTTTACCCATAGTCACTAGACGATCTGTCAATACTCAATTTCAATAGTATAAGATATGGGGAAAAAGTAATTTATAAAAAAAATAAAATAAAAGCAAATCAAACTCGTCGTCATCGATATAAATATATCATGATATACACACGAATACAGGTATCTAATTTGATATTGAAATAATTCAAATATACAATGATGCATGGTAAACATTATTATATCTGCAAATCTTAGGACAATGTTGCATCGAATTACTCACACTTGTAAAAGAAAACGAATAATCCATTCATTAGACCAATTTCTCAGTCAGTCTTTGCATACAACATGTGCTCTCCATGTGGCGATGAAATATGGTTAAAAAAATGACGATCGATAAAACGAATTCTTTCTAAGATTACTTCTAATAAACATTAGAAGCATGAGGCAGATTATAACCATACAAATTTTAACACAAGTCTACTTTACAATTTCAATTTTCAATTTTCAAGTTACCCGCATACGAAATTTTAACAGCTTGCTTGCTGCGATGAAATTCTAAAAAGGACTAAGTGACGTCACAGAATATAACGATACTCATGTTGGGTAAATCTAAAATATGAAACACAATCCGTGAGTGGCTCCGGCGATAACTGAATTTAATTATAATAACTTAAATTTCATTATACGTCGGTTACGTCGTGAATATAGATAGTAATTCTCTCTTAACTTGAAACTGTGAATCGTCGAAGTTTAGATATGTTTCCTATTGCCATGTTATTAGAGGGGACAACAATATCGTCCAGGACAGAGAGGTTAAAAACGTTTTGAAAAAAGGACCAAAATATTGTCCTCCATCTTAAATAGATTGTAAAGAGTGTCGTCAAGTGATCACCAAAGATGCTCTTTCCTCGTTTTATAACAAAATGTTGTAAACGGGAAAGATCTGATAAAAAATCTCTTGATTCTTATCTAAATAAATGTATGAATGTGGTAGATAAGAGAATATCACATTTTGAAAATAATTTAGAGGTTAATAATAGAGTACATAATACACCTATTTCTAGAATAAGAAATTAACTTCAAATACTTTCAAAGCGGTTTGTGTTTGTACCGGCGACAACGCATCTAACAACGCGCGTTTCGTCATCATAAGACTCATCATAGACGCTTAAATTAAAATATTTATAAAGCCAAATAATAACAAAGTTGAAGAGCATTGAGGGTACCAAAATTCCCAAAAAGTTGTGCCAAATACGGCTAAGGTAATCTATGCCTGGAATAAGAAAATCCTTAGTTTTTCGAAAAATTCAAAGTTTTGTAAACAGGAAATTTATAAAAATGACCACATTATTGATATTCATGTCAACACCGAAATGTTGACTACTGGGCTGGTGATACCCTCGGGGACGAAACGTCCACCAGCAGTGGCATCGACCCATTGGTGTAAATAGTTACCGAAGGTACCAGGATTATAATTTAGTAGGCCTTTAGTAACACTTTGAATTTTCGAAAAAAAAAGGATTTCTTATTCCAGGTATAGATTACCTTAGCCGTATTTGGCACAACTTTTTGGAATTTTCATCCTCAATGTTCTTTAACTTTGTTATTGTTTGGCTTTATAAGTATTTTGATTTGAGCGTCATTGATGAGTCTTATGATGACGAAACGCAAGTCTGACGTACTAAATTATAATCCTGGTACCTTTGAACACTAAGTTAATACAAAATTTAATCCTGGTATCTGTGATAAGTGCATCTTTTCACAAATTATACTGCATATAATAAACAACACAAGTGGTAATTCCCGATACTTTGTTAACGTCTTAAATAAAGGATGAAATTTTACATACTCACAAATATATTAATCTTTCATTTTGTATTAACAAACTTCTACCTTCACTTCACTGTCTACCAATTTTGTCAAGGCTCCATATAAAGAGCGGTACATAGCTAAATAATCGACTTGTTCAACTAAACATCATAATTGTAAAGTGTTCATTACTTTATTTTTACAGTAAAATATAGCCTTCAGAAGTAATGTGATGAGATATTTCCATTAATTTTGCAATACCATTAGGACATTTGATTTGTATACGCTTAACACTACTATTCCCAATGCTCAATGAAAGATTTATTGAACCATCGCTTTAAAAAAAACTTAAAAAATGGAATTGTAGATCTAAATGTCTTGTTTTGGGTTACGAAAAGTCTTAATTTGTGAAGAACAACACGGACTGTATTAGCAAATAAAGTGAAAATGCTTATTTTTCAATTTACAATACTTTTTTCTTGATTAAAATATTGATATTTAAACAGACAGCAGGTATTCTAATGAGTACGTAATGTGCACCCCTTCTGGCTGACTAGTTTCGCATGCAGCAGAATTCATTACAAACCTTCTAAAAGACAAAAATAAAAAGCACCTTACAAAATTCTTTAATTTTACTTATTTCATATTACGTATTTTTCAGACAGTTCTTGCATTTCATACGGTATATTATCATACACTTGATGCTAATATAAAAAAGAAGATGTGGTATGATTGCCAATGAGACAACAATCCACAAAAGACCAACATGACACAAACATTAACAACTATAGGTCACCGTACGGTCTTCAACAATGAGCAAAGCCCATACCGCAAAGTCAGTTATAAAAGGCCCCGATAAGACAATGTAAAACAATTCAAACGAGAAAACTAACGGCCTCATTTACGTAAAAAATGAACGAAAAACAAATATGTAACACATAAACAAACGACAACCACTGAATTACAGGCTCCTGACTTGGGACAGGCACATGCATAAACACGGGGTTAAACATGTTAGCGGGATCCCAACCCTCCCCTAACCTTGGACAGTGGTATAACAGTACAACATAACAACGAACTATAAAAATCAGTTGAAAAAGGCTTAACTCATCAGATAGACAAAAAATACAGGTGGACGTGGTAAGGATACTTAAACTCAAATGACTGCTTCATACCTTAATATATGATCTTAATATTGACACAGGTGGAAGACTTCACAAGAAAATCTA
Source organism: Mytilus edulis (assembly GCA_019925275.1). NCBI lineage: Eukaryota > Metazoa > Mollusca > Bivalvia > Mytilida > Mytilidae > Mytilus > Mytilus edulis. Next base: position 113,380,791 of record CM034351.1, read on the forward strand.
TGACAAACAGGATGATTTCATCTGTCCAATTATCAATTTCCCATTTCTCGTCATTTACACATCCTCTGCTTCGTCGTATTATACATTCCAATTGATAAGCTATGCTTGTACCAATTCACACTTAACAGACTTCATATACAGGTGTGTGCTCCTTTCACAGAAACTGCTCCAACTGAGTCAAAGAAGGAAAGATTAATTAAAAATGACTCTCGGTTATATCAATGAATATCATCACAAATAGGTTGATCTAAACGATGTGTCTGTGTTTAGGCTAAACTAATTAACGACATTTTTACCACGTCTCAGATGGTGGTTTTTATGTCGTATGTATGACTGTAAAGTCGAAGTACAAAATGAATACTTAATTTCGAATATGACCGAAAAACATGAATTCTAACATTTTCTTAGAACAGTAACACGGGATGCATAAGTACAGAGCCATTTCATGTGTATAAAAACACAAAAAGGCAAGGCTCCTTGTTGAAGATCCTACTTTGACCTATAAAAGTTTATCTTTACAAATTGTGACTTGGATGGAGAGTCGTCTCATTGACACCCATACCCATATTCATATATAAAAATAGACAAAGCCCGTTATCAAAAATAAAAGACAAGAATGCAAAAAATTTCATAGAACAATTACTCAAGGACAGGACGGGATGTTTAAGTAAAGAGCCACAGCTAATGTATATCATAACTTTTTGATTTTTCAACCCTCTATACCAGCGTTCCCCATGTGAAATTGAAACTTGTTTTATGGAAATAACCCACTAGGCTTTTTTGGCAAAACTGTAAAGAATATCTGATCCTCAATGCTCTTCAGCTTTGAACCTTATTTTGCGTGTTAAACATTTTTTCTGGCGTAAGTAATTTTTTTTAATCCTAGTATCTATATGATGAGTTTATGGTAGCATATGCTATAACTTGATTACATTGGGATACCATTAGGCATATTTTGTTAAAAGTGAACAAAAATGTCAGACATGCTGCACAGAGGAATACGTGATTAGTAGTATGCTGGAGTTTCCTATTGACAAAATATTTGTTGCAATTGAAGGCAGACGTTTTTAACAAATTTTCCCATGCATTCCCATGGTCACGAAATGTGCTCCTCGCCTTGTCGACCTCTTTTTTCCATATGCTTGTTTGCTAATGTATATATGTCTGTTTGTATTGATTCTTGGATTCATATGACGTTGCTTTAAGCTTATACATGTCGTCACTATGTTATTTTGCTATAATATTTTTGTCTTTAATGATCGCTTATATATTTGTTCCATATGCGTTTTCGTGCTTCTTTGTTACATATTTCTGTGTTGTTTTAGTGATTTTTTTGGCAGTTTTTTTAAGTTTTGGCACAATGTTGACTGATTATTAATGTTTTTACCTATTATGTTTGTAAGTTTTGTTTACGAATCGATGTTTATATATTCAAATTATAAAAATGCGACGTTCATACAAGTGATAGGATAAATTACCTATAAAACCAGGTTTAATCCATTAATCCACCATCTTCTACTTAAGAAACCACGTCATGAATTTGACAGTTGTTATTCATTAGTTTAATTTGTTTGAACTTCTGGTTTTGCCATTTTATTATGAACTTAGCGTTTTGATTTTTTGTCGGCGTTCATATATTTGCCATTCTATTTTTAGATAATAACGTGAAGACAATTCAAGTTCAAAAAGAAAAACAAAACTTCACGAACATAACTATATACATTGACAAGCTACGCACGACATTGAAAAAGAGGGACAAAAGATACCAAAGGGTCAGTCAAAGTCAAAGGGACAGTTAAACTGTGATCTAAATGGAATTATTTTGGACCTGAATCTGGGTAACAATTCCGACAATTTATAAAAAAATGAGAAATTTTCAACTGATATAAGAGGGGCCAAAAAGATACTGTCCCGCATCTACTATTTTCATAAGTCTACGGTTTTATTACAGAATAAAATTAACAGAGCTTCGCGTTTGATAGTTGTTCATGAAATATTTTCATTTTGTAAATTTTACTTTTTTTCGCATGCAGTCAGTGAAATCAATCTCACTGTCTTAAGCTGGGGTCACACATTCACGATTTTTACTACCGTCCTTGACAGGACCATTCCCGATTAAAAAAAAATAAAAGTCTGATCAAGATCCTGTGAATCGTGGATGGAAATTCAAACTTAAATTAAAATTTGTGAAAAAAATAATTTGATCACGACAACAATCAGATAGTGTTCAGGAAGCGTCGATATTCAACCGTTTCTAAGCGCATTAGTCCCGATAATCCCGTTCTGGATCAGCAACTAATCCGATTTGTATTTTTCGCCAGGTAAAATTCGACCGAGTCTGTCACGACTGCGTCCCGACTCTACCGAATGTAATCCGACAAAGATCAGACAGTGACCAGACAGTGAACCGACGCTGACGGAAGTTATCCGTTCGAAAGCTGTCGGCATATTCGGGATGATCAGGTACTGTCGGAACGTAATCCTATCATGATCCGCTTTGTCTGGTCTCAGTCGTATTGTATTCTGTAATTGTCGGGACTCGGACGTGGGTATCATTGACGAATTTCGTATTAATAACGGGACTGTTTCGGAACGGTTTCGGCAAAAAACGGTTCGCAATCGACAAGATCTGGATGCAATCTGGACTCAATCGGCAAAAAAACAGCTATGAAAAATTACTCCAGATCATTCCCGTTCCACAGGACACCGTCCAGAATACACAAGACATTGTTTGGAATTCGATCCGATACAGCAGAATCTGTCACGACATAGCCACGATAGTAATCCGACTAGACAAAATCGGCTGAGTTGCCCCGAATGTTACGGGACGCACCTAACTGTCGGGGTGCTTTGCCGAACTATTCGGAACCTTCCCGACCCGTAGGAATCTGTTACGAATTAAAACGACTGCGTTCAGACAATGATAGGACATTCCAGATAATTGAGGATACTAATCCGACTTTTTCACTTTTCGTGTCGTAATGTGGTCTGATCTCAAACGTAAGCAATAATCGGCAATGTGTGAACCCCGCATTAAAAAATATCAAGAATAAAAGATACATTCATTTGATTATTTAAAGCAAAGTACTCATTGGAGTAGATGGAAGGCTACAGACTTCGTTTAACACACTGTTATCAAGTTTACCAGCAAATGATGTATTTTCATCAAAATTTTCGTGCACTACGGTTGATTCTCTAAATAATAACGGGTTGTTTTCGAGTGATTTGAATTGAGAACTGGAAGAAAGAATCATTTCAGTGTCTCTTATTTCGTCGGGTGGAGCTGTTGCATATTGGTCCGCTCCAACTTGAACTGTTACAACTAATTTTTCACGAGACATATTAACGTCAGCATCACATGTATAATAATGCGCATTTGGTGATATCTCAGAACTGTTTGCAGAACATAATTGTAGGTTTTCAAAAGCTGATGTTGTGCAATAATCATGTACTATTTCTGATTCATCATGAATTTGTATGCATTGGTAAGGATTAAGGTATGGATCATCATCAATCACCTCAAGGTATGAGTTGTCCGAAGACGAAGTATTACCATGTTTACTAGAATAATTCGTTCCTTTGTCTAACATTGAATCATTGTTACCAATTGCAAATGAGGCCCTGAATGGAAATGGAAGCATTTCATTCTCGTCTATTGAATCATATTCCGATATACTGTCCTCACGATCGTCTTTGTCAATGCCATCAAGAGCATTGGCTTGTTCTGCAGTTTCATTCGAATTGTGTTGCCCTCCTTTATCCTCTATCATCAAGTGAGTGTCTCTACATCGACGACTGATCCAGATATTACATACAACAAACATAAACACAAGTATAAAAACTGCTCCTATAAATAGTCCATAAAATTTACTAAAGATGATTGCTGAAATAAAAAAAATAGAATGTATATGTTTTCCGAGGATAAGCAAAAACAAAACCGCGAGTGATCTAAGGTATCCATTGCGCAAATATTATTCCTATATTGACACCTGTATGTCCAGTTGTACATTGTTAAATTTGAGAATGGTAATGAGAAATGAGTCAAAAAGACAACAACATAATTGGTATTTCTTTTGCTGTAAGTCGCATTTAGTGTTATGAGAACATATCCCTGGACACTTCTGCGAATTCTAACAAGCAATTTACAATCCCGATTTTGTAATATAACTTATACAATCTTTGGGTCTCTATAAGATTTTCATGGACTTTTGGTCCTTTCTTTGAATTATCTTTTTCCGAATCTTACTGCTTGTTTTCTTTTTTACATTTGATTTTTGGCTGATTTCTTAGTATCTTCTGCTAAGACAGTTTTGGGATTCTTTATAGTTCATCGGCTTGGTTTTGAGTTTTACAAAAATATAAATATAGATTCCTACACTGCAACGAGTGTATTACGATATTTCTCAACTCGAGACCGTTAAATTTTATTATTTAACGCGCGAGGCTTGCCGAGCCCTTTAAATAACTAAAAATTTAACTGTCGGGAGTGGAGAAATATCGTAATACACGAGTTATAGTGTAGGCATTTGTTTCTCTAATGATACCCTTTTTTTCAAAGATTTTCAGAAACTTGTTTTCTTTATATGCGACGTCATCAGGCATGGTCGCCTATTTTCATGACATTACAATAGGAAATGATTCAGTAAAAAACAAAACATTTAGACGTCATAATCAAATTTCGACTAAACCTTTTGCCGAGAACAAATTTTTCACCAGTGAGCAGAAATTTTTCTTACATCGGTCAGGAAATGTGAAAATAGCACAAAAATTCGAAAAATATTCATTTCAACCTTCAAAATAGGAACCCGTGTTGAGTGAATATTTGTTTTTGGAAGTTATAGTGTTATTTGTCATTTTTCCAACGTTCGTATTTAGACTCTCAGATACTAGAATTTCGGACTCGATTATCACTTAATTGACAAATAAAGTCAAGATGGCATCTGGTAAAAAATAAAATTGGAATCTCTCTCATGTTATCATCAATATTTGTAATTGTCAGAAAAAAGGACGTTTAACAAAACATGTACGAAAGAAGTGTTATTGTTTTTTTTTTAAAGAATTGCGTGTGTTGTCTTCAGATTTGTTATGACTATGAACATTTACTTAGTGTAAACATAAAGCAATTGTTTTAAATCGTAATAGCTTGTTAACAGTCATCACATTGACTGTTCAAGACCCATATGGGAAGCCAATGTTTCGTCGTCGAAAAAGTGATTTTTGGTTAAATATCAATTTCATTTCTGACCAATCCTTAATAGTTATCCCACGAGGACGCGGTCTGTCAGTTGGGCGGAGGGCAGAGGGTGATCTAACACTAACACACCAAGTCCAAGGGGAATATCTATTTAACACCCCAGCTGCTTTAGATTAGACGAAAAACCACTTACAATTCATAAAATCTAGTTTAGAACGCCACACAACCATTATAAGATACTTTATATATTATTATATTATGTATACCTTTCATGACCCCCGAACACGATGAGTATATATCTTACAATGTCAACTCGCCCAACTGGCCAGTCGGCCCACACTATATCGCCACTTTATAAAAAAAAGTCGCCCCACTCTTGTTTACCGACTCGCCCAACTTTTGAAAAAAATTGAAATGAAATTTGACAATCAGTCTGACAACTCGCTTATAACGAAAAGGGTTTAAACCCCACTGAAAAAAGGTCTGCCAACTCGCCCCACTTATAAAAATATATTGCTTCCTTTCAGTATGTTAAATTACTGATAGTTCGTATCCAGTCGTCTTGGTCTAGTGGTATGTGTCGTGGCTTTGTATGCTAAAGGTCTTGAGTTCGAATCGAAGCATTTACACTGGATTTTTTCTACGTGAATTTAAATAAAGAGTCTTTAAAAAAAAATTATAAGTTTTGTAGTGGATATGGCATTCCACCCAAAATGTCACAGAACAAAGGAAAGCATGCATAAGGCCGTACGGTGACCTAAAGTTGTTTATGTTTGTATCCTTTTGGTCTTTTTGTGGGTTGTTGTCTCATTGGCAATCATACCACATCTTCTGTTTTATATAACAAAGAAATTCAAACTGGGGTGATCTGGTAGGGGTGTTCCGTCCGGCTAAGATCACCCCTGTTAGATCAAAGGAGCTAGGATGTTATCATAACTCGACATCTAAATTCATTCTGCTCAGTCCGTAAACATTTTGTTAAAACACTTTTAATGTTTGCGTTTTATGATTTTGAACTTTCATAACATATTCACATCGTCTGATATTTCTAAGGTGAATACGGAAAAAAACAAATTTATAACATTGGTGCAAAAGACAAATGACAAATATGACGATTTCCAGTGGAGTATAAAAATTTCATTCTTCCAAAGCACCAGATTTGAATTTAAATACATCATTTCAATTTCACCTTTTAAATCTCCAAATCATATTACTGTAGACTAATGTCATACCTAATTTTACATTTGTTTGTTCCCTGTCCTCTTCTGTAGACATATACTGTGTTAATCGGAATTCTTCATTGTCTGTTACCAAATCTAAATAAAATTGAACGAAATGGTATTTCTTTTTATTTTAGTTATCAAGCAAAAAAGAACAAAATGAGCCAAACCAATTCCATGTCAACCTTGCTTGATCGAGTTGAAACTTTACTTTTGTTATAACCTCCAAAGGAGTAGGGGCAATAAGGCCCTTATTTTCTTGGGCCAAAACTAGGCATTTCAGTAGGGGCATTAATGCCTAGTTTTGGCCCAAGAAAATAAAATGTTTGATAACCATTTCAAATTGGCACATAATGTTTAGAAATGCATAGGGTAAAAAAATATAAATTAAAAAGAGAAAGATTTTTATCTGATGAGGTCACAATTACGTCATAATATGTATTGTTTTCACATAGCTACCAAAGCAGGTAACCAGTAAATAATAGTGTAAAAATTGGGTTGTTTACTTCCGGTGCTGATTATTTTCTTATATGCAATGAAATGTTGTGTGAAATTTTCACTGTATCACTGGAAAGGATTAAACTTTACACATGCAAAGTATTTCTTTGGTTGAAATAAAGGTAAATACTGTACAATTTTTTTAAAAGTACCAATTTAACAAAGACTAATAGGGAAAAATCAATGGTGGTATTACACCTTAAGTTCCATGTTTCTGATCAATATATCTTTACATACAGATATTTCTATATAAATGTATTACATACACCTAAGCTACATTACTTTAGATATACTTTGTACTGTCAAATAAGTGTTATTTGAACAAACCTGAATAATATTTAAAATCAGCTAGTTTAGAGGTACGTGATATCAACGTTGGTACTGCAGTTGAGGTTTTGTCAGTCTTCTGAACTGTAGAATCGACTTTTGTCTCACCATATGCAGTGCTTTGACTACCTTCTACAAAATAATATGAAAAAACAACTAAAACTAAAGAAAAAAATCAAAACCAGAATAAACTGATAAGATACGAACGTAGTTCTTGGTGTATAAGGTTGTCGTTCGAGAAAACGATTCGGTCATGGCTGGTGCAGGTGGGTCCTGATTCTGTGCAAGTGGATTTGTTTATATTGTATCATTACGGCAATAAAACAACCGTTTCGTAGCTTAACGTTTCCATTATCATTCAAGGTATATTTTAACGATTTTGTTATTTTAAATGTCGTGCAAATTCGCCAAACGAAAATGTCCTGACGACATGGTGGTGCTTAGTTAAACGGTTCTATACTCTTTGTCCTGGTGCTGTGCCTTTATAGTTTAGTGGCATATATTCAAGATTATTGATGAAGTTTATTGTGTAATAGATAAAAAAAAAATATACCTATTAATGATTGCCAATGCAACAACCCTCCATAAAAGACCAAATAACACAGAAATTAACTTCCATAGGTTACTGTTCGGCCGTCAGCAATGAGCATATCCCATATCGCATAGTCAGTTTTTATGGCCCAGAAATGACAAATGTAAAACAATTCAAACAGGAAAACTAACGGCCTTATTAATGTAAAAAAAAATTAAATGAAAAACAAATAGTTACCCCTCAACAAACGACAACCAGTGAACTATAGACTCCTGACTTGGGACAGAATGTTGGCGGGGTCAACGTAAAAAACGGATCTCAATTTCCCCTAATCTGGTACAGTAATGTAATAGTACAACACAAGAACGAACTATAAAAATCTGTTGAAAGTGGCTTAACTCATCGGATGGATACAAATAGAAATATTACACAGCATGGACGTGACCGGATACTTGTATATCCCAACAACAAAACGACACTTACTGAAGACCTGGGAGTACTAGAAGATACTGACAGCTAGTTCAAAGCCACTGACAACTACAAAGATTATAATTAAGTTATTCAGACGCGCATTTCGTCTACATAAGACTCATAAGTGACGTTCATATCGAAATATTTTTAAAGCAAAACAAGTACAAAGTTGATGAGCAATGAGAATCGAAAATTCCAAAAAGTTGTCCCAAATACGGCTAAGGTAATATGTGCCTGGAATAAGAAAATGCTAAGCTTTTCGAAATTTTTTAAGTTTTGTTAACATGAAATTTATAAGAATGACCACATTATTGATATTCATGTCAACACCTAAATTTTGACTACTGGGGTGGTGATCCCCTTTTAGACGAAACGTCCACCACCAGTGGCATCGACCCAGTGGTTTAAATAGTTACCAAAGGTACCAGGATTATAATTTTGTACACGAGACACGCGTTTCGACTACATAAGACTCATCAGTGACGCTCATATCGAAATATTATTAAAGCCAAACAAGTAAAAATTTGAAGAGTATGACGAACATACTCAATCATATTGCCCGTTTGAAATAAGTTTTCTACGGGTGCAACCAAGCATACATTTGGTTGATATTGCATTTAAGCAAAGTTGATTGTGGAATCATACGTTTTTTGATTGAGTTAAGTCTGCCAATTGATATTTTATCGTATGTTTTTCTATGTTGTGATGTTATGCTATTGTTTCAGAAAAAGGGAGACGGTTTGGATCCATTAAAACGTTTAATCCCGCTGCAAATGTTTGCACCTGTCCTAAGTCAGGAATCTGATGTACAGTAGTTGTCGTTTGTTTATGTAATATATACGTGTTTCTGGTTTCTCGTTTTGTTTATATAGATTAGACCGTTGGTTTTCCCGTTTGAATGGTTTTACACTAGTAATTTTGGGGTCCTTTATAGCTTGTTGTTCGGTGTGAGCCAAGGCTCCGTGTTGAAGGCCGTACTTTAACCTATAATGGTTTACTTTTTAAATTGTTATTTGGATGGAGAGTTGTCTTATTGGCACTCACACCACATCTTCCTATATCTATTGAGTCGATTTTGTTTTAATTTGATTTTTAGAGGGCGCAATACATTTTCTTGTAAGAAGTATTAGCCATTTTCAATCTTTTGATAATTGTTATATTGAAAACGTATGTGACGTTAAGTGTTATAGAATATAAGATGATTTGTGTTTTCAAATAATTATTATGAACTGTTATTATTTTTGAAAAAATGACCTTTGTTAACTGTCTTCTTTTTTTTTTTTTTTTGAATTACCAATTTTCTGTTTTCTCATTTAAGATCATTTAAATTGCTGATATAACGGTTATCAATATTTTAAATTTACTATTATCTGTTTTGAGTAAAAATCCGTTCATCTAGTCAACTTATATATACTATAACAAATATATTTATATATATTTGAATGAAAAGTTGTCTCATTGGCATTCGCACCACATCTTCCTTTATCTATAGCATCAACACTTGCATCGGCTACTTTGATAGATGGGGTCAAAATTTTAATCATTCACTCTTTTCTTTGTTTCTCTGACATTTCGATTCCTTGGACATATATACATAATTATTCTGTTCCAAAAGATAAGCAGGTTTAAATTTTTGTAAAAGCATTTTAATATGACTTCTTACTATACGTGTGTTAAAGATTCATGTAAGTATTCTTTGAAAATAAATCATTTTTCTTACATTTCCATTAAATTGTCGAAAAAACAACCAGCATGTGTACTTCTCTAGTAATAATATGAACACAAACCTTCATATCAAAAGAAGACAAAACACAGTTTTTACAAGAGGGGACTATATTCTTGTTTTCTAAGTCATTGTTAAAATTATTAAAAATAAAACCTGTTTCTTACATTCAAAATGTTACAGTTTGACGTCACGAAAAATAACATTTTATGTTTAAAGACATTATAAGAACCAACGAGGAAATATGCTGTCGTCACTAAGGAAGAAAAATCCAAAACGCTTCTATAAGAATTTTAAAAATCGTTAAAAAGCGCGTTATAAATAACATTTCATTGGACCAATTATAGGAACATTTTAAAAAACTTATGTCTGAACCTCCTGAAGTCAATGTTGGAGACAAGTCGACTGGTTATGATGATATAATGAATGAGTATATACTGTTTGGTAAAACTTTTTTGAAACCTGTACTTTGTAAACTTTTCAACAACATTTTTTGTTCTGGAAATTTTCCTGAAATATGGGTGAAATTATATTATACTCGTTGTATGTCAATGATCTGGAAGTAGATCTTATCAGTAATCCATAAATTTATTTTTACTTATGTACGCAGACGACACTGTTTTATTCAGTGAAAATATAGATGATCTGCAAACTATGATAAATACTGTAAATTCTTCGACAGAGGAATATGGTTTCTACATTAATATGTCTAAAACTAAAGTAGTAGTGTTTAGAAATAGAGGTAGTGAAAAAAGTCAAGAAATATGGTTTTTGAATAACAACCAAATAGATAAATGTGACAGTTTTGTATATTTGGGTATTCTTTTTAATTATAATGGCAGTTTTTTACATACACAAAAAAAATGTTAGCCAATCAAGGAAAAAAATCTGTTTTTGCTTTATGTAGTAAAATTGTAGATGAATATTATAACTGTGAAACATTACTGTCCTTATTTGATACCTATGTATCTAGTATACTTAATTATAGCTGTGAAGTGTGGGGTAATCATAAAGCTTGTGATATAGAGAAAGTACATTTATACTTTTTTAAAAGAAATCTAAAGGTTAGAAAAACTGCTGTTAATAACATGGTTTACTGTGAATTGGGACGTTATCCAATGTATTTTGAAAGACAAGAAGACTGATTCAATTTTTGTTCAAATTATTAAATACTGTATACTTAAAGCATGTTATGAAGATATGTTGGAGAGTTCATTTAAAAAACCCAATGACAAATCGAATTGGGCATGTTCAGTCAAAGATATTTTATGTAGTTATGGTTTTCATGATGTATGGCTAAAACAAAGTGTAAATCACGTTGATATATTCATACATGAGCTAAAACAAAGAATGAAAGATACCTTTATTGCTGATGCTAATTCTTTTTTAATAATTCATCAAAATTTATACTTTATAGACATATATATATGACACAGATATACTGCAATTTTATTTAGATAGACCTGTTAAGGTAGCACAATACAAAGATTTTTCATCCCCAATCAGACATCTTTAAACTGCTGTAATTCCACTCATCTTTCCTTAAATTTTATAAATGAGGTACCAAAAGAAAGAAGAAGGAATAATCTTTCAAATTGTGGTAATTTCATTATGACATAATTATTACATAATTAATTGTTATGTAATTAGTTGCCATTCTGTGATGTCCATACTTGAATGAATTTAGCTTCTTTGTTCTTCATAGCATCCTAAACATTTTTATAGATTCTTGCACAACACAGTTTGACCTCCAAAACTGTGTCTCAGATTTTTCCTATTGTATTTCATTCTCTCATAAATCTTCAATGAAGTTTGCAACATCAATTCATTAGAGACCACTAAGTTCAATTGGGTATAAAATTTGTTCTATTGATGTTTTTGGAAATCTGAGACACGGTTTTGGAGGTCAAGCTGTGTTGTACAAGAATCTATAAAATATTTTGGGATGCTATGAAAAACAAAGACGCTAAATTCATTCAAGTGTGGACATCACAATATAGCGACTAATTACATAATAATTAATTATGTAATAATTATGTCATAATGAAATTATCACAATTTGAAAGATTAATCTTTCTTCTTTCTTTTGGTACCTCATTTATAAAATATAAAGAAGGATGAAATGAATTACATCAGTTTAAAGTTGTCTGATTGGGAGTGACAAAATCTTTGTATTGTGCTACCTTAATCAAATATATAAACCTTTTATATGTAAATACCGTATCTCCGCCCATAGCCTCAATATAGAAACAGGCAGATATTACAATGTAGATAGAGAAAATAGATTATGTACTATGTGCACTAACAATATTGTAGATGATGAAAACCATGTTATTCTATAATGTAATAGATATAGTGATGTAAGAAAAATATACATTAAGAAATATTATTGGCAATATCCATCCACTTTTAAACTCTTACAGTTGATTTCAGTTCACAATGTGAAAGAACTTAATAATTTTGGTAAATTTTTGTTTGATATTGAAAAAAATCGTAATATGTAGTTGTATTATTTATTGATCATATGAATTTATTTTCATTCTCCGCCATGCATGTATTGTGTATAATTATTGTATTTATATTTCACTGATGCATTCAAAAATATTGTAAAATTGTATATTCTATAAGCTGTATTGTTTCTGAAAAAAGTATTATTATTATTATAAAAACGTCGTTACATCTCCTATGACAATATTGTATGGCTTCATGAACAGTTAACAATGTACAAGTGAATTAAGCTGCCTGAGTTTTCTATAAAATAAGACGTAATTTTGGAAATAAGGTACCTTGGTAGGCATGATTTTTTTCAAAATTAAATTTACGATTTACGACGTCTCTGAGACTGCAGTCAAATGGCAGAGAATTTAAAAATGCTAAAGTACACACGCAATCATCATCACCATTGTATGAATAATCAGACACATTTTAAAAAACGTTAGTATATTACTAAATTTAGTATTTACCTGTCGTGGTTTTCATGGAAACAAAAACTTTTGAAATGTCTCTTCCAGTTCCATGACTACACGTCCAATATCCGTCAACGTTCTGACCCATTTCTCTGTTAACTTTAAACCTGATTTCTTTTGTTATTATGTTATATGACGTACTGCCATTTTTATAATATGCTTCGCAATTTAATTGATAAGGCGGAAGACAGACTGCCTGTGTGTTGCCATATGGATCATCAATGTAAACTCTTAAATGTAAATTTGTTATCCTGCAGGTTAAAGTAAGATCAGTTACACCCAGCTCCCAATCAAGACAAATACTTGTGGTACACAAATCAATCGCTACAACTGAAAAAAAAGAAAGAAGAATATTCATGCAATTTTTATCAATTTTAAATTGTATACATGATAAATATTTACAAAACCATTTTTAACAGTTATCTGTACAATTATCAGTTGCAAGTAATTATAATCTATACATATGGTAATATAATTTAGTGTGAAAAAAGTACAAAGATGAATAAAATGTTTATATATGTGTATTCAAATACACACTTTGCCTATGAGTTTTTAATAGGGGGATTTCCTATTGAATTTATCTTGGAATTCATAATTGTTGTTAATACGTTTCTACATATACTACACATACCACTGCTAACACAAGTCAAAACGCACAACAGATCCAAAATGATTCTCACTACTGGTTTCATTGACAAAAATATGAGCTTGAACTGAAAAAAAGATTAATATTTGAAACAATTATTGTTTATGTTTTAGAAAGCGCAATTTATTGTCATGCAGTAGAAAAAGTTGCCTTGTCCGTCCAAGCTTTTTATTCAATTTCGAATTTTCGTCGTTTGTTTCTAGAAAAGAGCATAATAACACTTATAATTGAATGTGCCGAAGTGACCGGTTAGTAATAAATTTATTGTCATTAGTTCTGTTATGATAAGTTGCCCCATTGAAAATCCGTGATGACGCATCATGAGTCCCATTTCAAAGGTCTTAGATCTGTTTTCAGAATTTTCGTAATGCATAAATTAATCCTGCAATCATAAAATTCAATAAATACATGTATCCAATTATGACACGAAAACAAAAAAATCTTTATGCCATACTTTACTATAGTGAAGCCGAATTAATTTTATGTCGAGTATTGAACTTACCTTTTCCTTGTTATGATATAACTGCAATATTTTTCTTTTCGTGTTCTTTAGGAAAGAGATCGAAACAACGATTTATTAAATCAACAATCATCATTTATGAAAATACTGGTAGATGTGAATTTCGAATTGAATAAATATTGTGTATAGGGGAAAAAGGGGAACATTCAGAATTTAACCAAATTCGCTTTATTTCACAGATTTAAAGAATTGAACTCAAATATGATGTTTTATAAATATTTAATAAAGATTGATAGAATCCTGAGCCTTAAATATGATGACTCAGCATCAATTCACAGTTTACAGTATGCATAGTTTACTTAAAGTCCTGGATACAAAATTAATTCATACGATTTGCATATTTTTAAATCAAACTGTTAAGAAATAGATATAGGAAGATTTGGTGTGAGTGTCAATGAGACAACTCTCCATCCAAATATCAATTTAAAAAAAAGTAAACCATTATAGGTCAATGTACGGCCTTCAACAAGGAGCCTTGGCTCACACCGAACAACAAGCTATAAAGGGCCCCAAAATTACTAGTGTAAAACCTTTCAAACGGGAAAACCAACGGTCTAATCTATTTAAAAAAAACAAGAAACGAGGAACACGTATAAATTACATAAACAAACGACAACTACTGTACATCAGATTCCTGACTTAGGACATGTGAAAACATTTGGAGCGGAATTAAATGTTTTAATGGATCCAAACCGGTCCCTTTTGATGTTTATATTTACTCTTAGCAGTCATTGAAACTCATAGATCCTTCCTGAATAATATTTATTGGCATTTGTGTCCTTTCGATAACCCAAAAGTAAGCCGCAACACATAAATCTGCTTTTTTGTCTAAACGACATAATAAATACAAGCTAGAAAAAACAAAAAATATCTCAACAAAACTTACAATAGTGTGTTCTATCCTGAATATGTACTAAATATTCCAAATAGCAAGAAACAGCCAAATGATTTAGGAAATTTGAGGCCCAAGGGGCAAAAAACATAAAAAATTTCCTACCAAGTATTCGACCTTGCAGTATGACTTCAGAGTTGCTCGGAATTCTATCCGTAAATTTTTACCCGAGGTTTGCAATAGTTGACGAATATAAAGATGGGGTGATTTCATGTCCAACTGACACAAATGATTGGAGGGCTATAACAGAAGAATTTCAGAAGAGATGGAGAGCGTAGTAAGATCGCGGTATGAGCGTGGTATGGTTGAAGTAAGGTCGTGGGACGAGTGTGCAATAATCGCAGTAGAAGCGTGGTAAGATCGTGTTGCAATCGCATAAATCGTTAAATGGTCGAAGTGAGAACGTGAAGAGTGTATAAAGGTCTTGATAAGCGTAGTGAGGTTGCAGAATAAGCGTGGTGAGAACGTGGTATAATCGTAGTGGGATCGTTGTAGAAGCGTAATGAGGACGT
The DNA here is from genome assembly GCA_019925275.1 of Mytilus edulis. Classification (NCBI taxonomy): domain Eukaryota; kingdom Metazoa; phylum Mollusca; class Bivalvia; order Mytilida; family Mytilidae; genus Mytilus; species Mytilus edulis. Next base: position 113,396,292 of record CM034351.1, read on the forward strand.
AGTAGCATCGCCAAAGCAACGAAAATGTACAGTTCCACGCCGCTCATACCGCGACCTCATCACGATCTAATTTTATTTTAAATCGTGGTGAGCGTAGTGCGATTGTGATCTAGTGGGACATGGGCTTTAGCGGGCAATACTAAAAGTCTTGTCTTTAAATTCTTTTAAAAATTGAAACAGGGGATGGGGTATAAAATGTACAGTAAAGAAAAACTTAGAGTATACACAGTGATTTCAGTAAGGCTATAATTCTGATAAATGAGTAATCATGTGAGAAAAACTGATTTTAGAGAGTTTCCTGTTTGAATAAATGTTTGCATAGGTTGCACTTTGCAAATACAGCTGTTTCTCAAAACACGCCTCTTTTTGGGAGATCTTGAATATTCATAGAAAATTAATTTTGTTTACATACTGTTTCCCAGATATGCTCTTTGTTTTCCATCTCACAGAGACATAACTTGGGAATGTTACCAAAATATATACATGTGCATATTATTGACATTGAAATCTGTTGTAACCTTTCATTCCAGGTAGGGATAGTTAAGAAAATTAGTGCTAGTTTTAACCCTGAGAAGTTCAGGGTATATATACGTTGAAAACATGCCGCACAGTCCTATATTTTGACCTTTTATTGTGGTGCATATGAACTTTCAATTCTTGGTTACGATTTTTTTTCAAACTTCATAGTTAAAGTGGTACAGTTTTAGTCGTAAAAGGAAAACCAATGGGAAATTGCATTGTCAATATTTACAGAAACGAACCTTAAACATTGATATCAAGAAATTCATTTTGTTTTATCGCACTTTGTTTTCTTAAAAACAAAATAATTTGCTGTTTGTTTTATGATTTGTGAACTTATAAAATCATTTTAAACAACCTTTACAATTTTAACATGTAATCACTATAGTATTTTGGTTTTTACACATTGTAGATTACGATGTTTTACTAGCATGCAACAAGATGAAAAGCAGGCTTCATGCATATATATTTCTTATGACAAAACCATTTCTGATTTTAATAATCAATTGTTTCCTATGTTTGAATGATCAAACTGTTAATGTTTAAAGATGTAATGTAATCACATAAAGATATATGATTTGTAAGTAATATAAGCACACTCGTTTTTTAAATGTTAGCTAATTATATATATATATACTACTTCATCAATTTTAGGAAATTCAGAAGAAATTAAGATAATAAGACTTCATAATCGAATTTTGAACATTAAGGAACTTTTATCAAACGAACCACATGTTGATGAAATGAAAATAATGTATAGCTTCAACAGAAAAACGATACATTTTTGAAGAATTAAGAAAACGTATTACAAAAGAGGGACGAAAGATACCAAAGGGACAGTCAAACTCATAAATCTAAAACAAACTGACAACGCAATGGCCAAAAATAAAAAAGACAAACAGAAAAACAATAGTACACATGACACAACATAGAAAACTTAAGAATAAACAACACGAACCCCACCAAAAACTAGGGGTGATCTCAGGTGCTCCGGAAGGGTAAGCAGATCCTGCTCCACATGCGGCACCCGTCGTGTTGCTTATGTAATTACAAATCAACATTCAACTAAAGAACGAACTGCCTTATATGATGGAAAATACTTTGAAAATTTCTGATTCTATTTTAGCTAGTTTGTTAATAGTTTTTGCAATTCAAAACATAAAAATGGAAGCCTCTGTTATCGCTTTTGTACCTTTTCAGACATACTAGAGACAGGATAATGTGAAAGGTTATATATAAAAATATAAGTTTTATATTTATATACAATCCCTGTCATTTCTAAAATTTCCTTATAGAATATAACATCCTTTTGAACAAATGTTTCCTTCCTCGATTGTTCAGATTTTTATCCGAAATTAAAACATAGGTCAAGTGAGAAAATCAAATAAAATGTCTGATTACAGTTAAAACAAATGATATTGTATATAAATATGCATAAGTTCAGAGAAATCTAAATTGAAAACAACGTTCAAACGTATGATTGAGTTGGATAAAAAGCGCAATAATTATACGTCAATAATTTAATTTTGGATGTAACGCGTCTTTTGATTGGCTGTCGTTATTTTGTTATGAGCCCATAGACATAATTTAGTCATGTGACCGTGACGTCATCAACTTTTTTCATGGGTTTCTACAGTTTAAAATGGAATTTAGAATTAAATTATAAGAAATGACTGTAACATTTTTTCTATCTTTTCGAAATAACATAAAAAATGTGTTGCACACTGTTAAATAACCCGCTACGCGCGGTATTCAGTGTGCACCAAATTTTTTATGTTATTTCTTTTTAGATGGAAAAAATATTACAGTCATTCCTAAATTAACGTAACAAAATTAACAAAACCTTTAAACAAGTAGAAATATTAACAAATCAAATTTACAAAAACAAATTCCCAAAAAACCCAACATAAAATAATGCGAAAATGATGTTTATAATTGACATTCAAATCCACTGTTGTTTTCTTCAGGTGGAAGTTGTTTTTTATTGATAGTGCTTTTTAGGCATATGTGTACATCATTGACTGCTTAATAGATTGATGTCATGACTCATTAATTTAAGATGATCCAGTTTATCGCTTAAACAAACAAACAATATCGTCAAGTTGTACAAACAAAAAAAAGTAAAATCACAAAAATATTGAACTCAGAGGAAAATCAATTCGGAAAGTCCATAATCACATGGCAAAATCAAATAACGCATCAAAAACGAATGTACAAGAATTGTCATATTCCTGACTTGGTACAGGCATTTTCAAATGTAGAAAATGGTGGATTAAACCTGGTTCTATAGCGCTAACCCTCTCACTTTAATAACAGTCTCATCAAATTCCGTTATATTTACATGATGCGTTAAATAAAATAGTCAAAATAGGGGTACATCAGTCATCATCGTATAACAATTTTAAAAGGAACAATTTAACAGAGCACAAAAACATCTACTATCTACGAACACATTGATTTATTTGAGTGTCTGACGTCAGAAATTTTTCTATACTCATAACGTGTCTATAATTGTAACGTATAATGAGAAATTTTCTATATTCATATATAAATGCCATGTTCCTACCATAAATTTAGTTAACATCCATATATTCAAAAAGTTAGACTCATCGCCAGTTCCTGCTATATTTAGTTCCTTTCGCGCATGATAACGTATTATTTTTTTCAATGAACGGAAATCAAAAATCAAAATATCCTGCATCAAACATATCTAATTATTTCCTTTCCATAATTGACATAGAAAGTATTTATCAAGGTTATTTGATTAAATGTTCTGCCAAATTTAACGTTGCATAGTTCACGATAAGGATGTTTTACCTTATTTTGCTGTACTGTAAACTGATTATCATCTCTTTAGTATTGGCGATTGATATAGCATGAGTAACAAAAGGAATCTGTGTTTTGAAAAGGACACAACGTTGCGCATGCACCTGGTTACTTCCGCGGTTTAATAGATTTTATTGTTCCTTTATTCTTATCAAATTCCCTTTATCCTAATTTCCTAACCATCTGTTTGTGTTACCGTTCTTTCGTATATGATCGGAACAGTGAAGCCAATATAAAAAGTGAGATGTGGTATGATTGCCAGTGGGACAACTCGTCACATGAGACAAAATGACACAGATGTCAGTTCAATTAGAAAAGCATATGATAATGCATATATCAGAATAACGGGAACAACCAAAATACTTAGATTGTATAAATGACTGCACTAACAAGGAGAGCCGTGGTGTAGTGGTCAGTTCATCGGACTACTAAAAAGTAAAATCACAAAATTACTGAACTCCGAGGAAAATTCAATCGGAAAGTCCCTAATCAAAAGGCAAAATTTTAATTGACAAATCACACAAATGAACGGATATATTTAACAACTGTCATATTCCTGACTTGGTACATGTATTTTCAAATGTAAAAAATGGTGGATTGTACGTCGTTTTATAGCGCGAAACCTCTCATTTATAACACAAAGGTTCCTGGTTCGATTCCCGTTCCGGAATGAAAATTTCAGGAACTGAATTTTCGGCTCACCCTTCACCACATTTGCGAATATTGACTTGAGGAAACGATGAAAGTCCGTCGGAAGGGGACGATAAATGGCCGACCCGTGTTAAAAATAACTCTTGCACGTAAAACACACCCTTGTAGATTTCGAAAAAGAGCAGACTAATGCCGCACCCGTAAAGTGGAAAGGAATTAATATAAGTTGCAAAAACATGTTTCCTAATCCACTATAAATAAATATGTTTAAACTAATCTAATGAACACCAGATCAACGAAACATTGACTTTAAGGGATAGTTAACAACAACGAATAGAAGTTTGGTTAAATAGCACAATGCACATTATTTGGTATTTTGATTTGTTTTGCTATTACCAAACGGGTTTAACGTGCACGAAAACTTTCACGTGGTAAAACAAAATAATCCAGAAGCCTATACAAGGACGGTAATAACAGAATAAATAGAACAACAAACATGTAAATTGAAAAAGAAAATTTAAGAAGGCACAAAATTTAAAAGGCAGGTTAAAATGGGCTCATTCAACAAGGGTTGTGTAGATTATAAAATACTTTTCACCACGAATAAATAAAAACAAATCTTCATATTCTCAACTCAACTGTCATTGAGTCAGTATTAAATCTATTTGATATTAGCACTGGCAGTGAGAGTTTAGTAAGTATTTCAAATCGTCCGACTATTGGGGAAAACGAACTATTCTTAAAAGAGTGGCCAGTTAATCACATATGAGGGCTTGCTGCTGTACAATATAAGACCTTTTTGAATTGAAAGATAATATGTTTAATTGTGTACCCCTATTACACACAATGAATACAATCAGGTTGTAAAACATGGTCAAATATAAGCTGTGTCGAGAAACATGTTCATGTTAATAAGGGATGCTCACCTCTCTATTTCAAATTAACCTGCTTTTTATAAGATCTTTATAAATTGATAGTTTACAGATAAAGAAAATAAAAAAGCATAATAAATTAAGGGTCCGTCGGCTTTTTTTCGAGATATAATCGATTAAAAATTTGGCCGGAAATAAAATATTTCTCGCTTTAATGGCAATGTTAAATATAACAATAAAATGACAACACAACATTACAGGACTACAATACAAATAAATAGGAGAACATATTGGACAACGAAACTCACGAATAATAGCTTACAAAAGGCGCCAGGTTTAAAATATGATACGCCAGAAGTGCGTTTCGTCCACACAAGACTTACTAGTGACGCCCAGATACAAAAGTTCGAATACCAAAACAAGTAAAAAGTTGAACAGCACTGAGGACCAAAAGTTTAAAAAGTTGTGCCAAGTACGGCTACGGTTTATTGCTTGGGATTAGAACATCCTTATTATTTAGAATAATTTGTACTTCTGAAATAAGTAATTTTTAGGAAACGACTTTATAAAAGATTTATACATGATAATAATAATAATAATAATAATAACTAGATTTGCCATTGCAAGCAATAGCGGATGTCACCCTTCCCCCCATTGCCACTAAGCCGCAGCCATTTCACAACAATTTAACAGTGAATGCAGATCTATGAATTGCGTTATATCTTTCTGTGAATTCTCAGTACATTGAGAGCATTGTTAAAAGTTTCACATTTCTGCTGTTTCCATGGCAACGGCAGCCATTTTGAAAATTTCAAAGTCAAAAGTCTCATTAATACATGCCAGTTAACAATAATATTAAGTTTCATTAAGTTTGGAGGATTTGAAAATATTTGACATTTTTGCAGTTTCCATGGCAACGGTGGCCATTTTGGAAATTCCAAAGTAAGAAGTCTCATCCAGACTTGCCAGTCAACAATCATATTAAGTTTCATCAATTTTGAAGCATTTTGAAATTTTTGAAATATTTGATCCTGTATCCATGGTAACATAGTAGTTTCAATGATTGTCAAAATCATTCAAAACCTATATATAGTGGACAACTACATTGTATAGAAATTTTATGATTTTAAGTTCAAGCATATCAAAGTTATTCCCCAAACCCAGACATTTTTGGAGCATTTTGACCTTTTTGCATTGTTTCAATGGTAACGGCAGCCATTTTGGAAATTCCAAAGCCAAATTCCTTGTCTATCAAAGTTGCTCATCGTTATGTTAAAGTTTCAAAACAATTGGAGCATTTTCATATTTTTGAAATTTTTGGTGTAGTTTCCATGGCAACATAGTCAGTTCCAATGATTGCCAAAATCATCCAAAACCAGTATATGGCTGGGACCTCCATTGTATTAAAATATAATGATTCTGAGTTTAAGCATCTCCAAATTATTCACCAAAAACAAAAACTGGAATTTTTCACAATTGTTTCGTTTCCATGGTAAGGGCAGCCATTTTTTATGGTCTTAGACCCTACTGCAATCCGAAATTTTGTGTTCCACCTTATAGTGAACTGTCATTAAGATTGGTTCCATTTCACTCCAAAAAACCTACCGGACAAAATAGGTGGAAGTATAATAATAACTAGAATTGCCATTGCAAGCAATAGCGGATGTCACCCTTCCCCAAATTGCCACTAAGCGGCAGCCATTTCAAAATTGTTGAACAGTGAATGCACATATATGCATGGCAATACATGTTTCTGTAAATTTTCAGTACATTCAGAGCATTTTGAATAATTTGAAATTCTGCTGTTTCCATGGCAACGGCAGCCATTTTGAAAATTTCAAAGTCAAAAGTCTCATCTTTACCTGCCAGTTAACAATAATATCAATTTTCATTAAGTTTGGAGGATTTTAAAAAAAATTGACATTTCTGCAGTTTCCATGGCAACGGTGGCCATTTTGGAAATTCCAACTCCAAAAGTCACATCCAGACTTGCCAGTCCTCAATCATATTAAGTTTCATTAATTTTGGAGCATTTTGAAATTTTTGAAATATTTGATCCTGTATCCATGGTAACATAGAAGTTCCAATGATTGTCAAAATCATACATAACCTGTATATAGTGGACAACTATATTGTGTAAAAATTTAATGATTTCATGTTCAAGCATACCAAAGTTATTAACCAAACCTGGAAGTTTTTGGAGCATTTTGACCTTTTTGCATTGTTTCCATGGAAACGGCAGACATTTTGGAAATTCCAACGCCAAATTCCACATCCACCAAAGTTGCTCATCGTTATGCTAAAGTTTCAAAAAAATTTGAGCATTTTCATATTTTCGAAATTTTTGGGGTAGTTTCCATGGCAACATAGTGGTTCCAATGATTGCCAAAATCATCCAAAACCAGTGTATGGCTGGCACCTACATTGTATTAAAAGATGATGATTCTGAGTTCAAGCATCTCCAAATTATTCACAAAAACCAAAAACTGGAATTTTTCACAATTGTTCCGTTTCCATGGAAACGGCAGCCATTTTTTATGGTCTTAGACCCACCTGCAACCCGAAATTTTTAGTTCCTCCCTATAGTGAACTATCATTAAGATTGGTTCCATTTCACTCCAAAAAAGCTGACGGACAAAAAAAGGTGGAAGAATAATAACAAGTAATCCTGTGTTAGGATGCTAACACAAAAGTCACCAAAACGGACCCCACATCATTGTTCTGCGGTATCATTGAAGCCAAATAATGTGTGTGTAAAGTTTTATTCAATATGGAGAATTTTATTTTTTTGACATTTTTGCTGTTTCCATGGCAACGGCGGCCATTTTGAAAATTCCAAACTCAAAAGTCAAGTCTACATAAGTTAGGCAACATTTGTTTAAAGTTTCCTGAAATTTGAAGCTTTTTGATTTTTTTCTTATTTTTGCTGTTTCCATAGTAACGGCGGCCATTTTGAAAAATTTCAAACTCAAAAGTCAATTCTACACAAGTTAGTCAACATTAATTATAAGTTTCATTAAATTTTAAGCATTTTGAAATTTTTCATATTTTTGCTGTTTCCATGGTTACGACGGCCATTTTGAATATTCCAAAGACAAACTGCTGCTGCAAATTGTTCTCTCCATAATTATATACCATCATATACCATTAAATGTGTCTAGAATAAATTTAACTTTGATGTTCTGGAATGTTCCATGAAAATTCACCCCCCTAAAATTATGCCAGGAGACCCCCTACTGAAATAAAAAAAGTTCCATGTTGAAGCAGACATGTGTCTGTAAATATTCATAGAAGTAATCATTATTCCATCTACTCTACTTACAGTAGGAAATTTAAGAAATGTAAAATATTTTTGACCCCACCCATCTTTGAGCCCCCCTAATTATGCCAAGATGACACCCTGGTATCACGGACATTGGGTTCTGCAACCCCCATGATGCAGAACTATACCCATAAAAATTATAAAGTTTCCATCCTCTACTGCTTCCTAGTTCCAGGTGGGACAGTTTAAGGGGTCACAAAAAGAAGTATAAGAATAATAATAAGAAACGGGACAAAAACATAAAGTCTCCAAAACTCCGTTTTGGTGACTTAATAATAACAAAGAAACATAAGAAAAGCAATATGTCACCCGACATTGTCGATCGGGTGACATAATAATAGCTTTATTTAAAGAGAGTAACTTATTTGGATTAAACCAATTTTCAATAAGGCTCTCTATAATATACATACAATGTTAACAATATGAATAAAACATAATTAATCTACTATTACACACATGTTAAGAATAGATGTATAGAAAGTAATATAACAACAACAACAACAAAAACACCTATGGTATACGTTGTGGCTTAACTTAAAAATTTAACACTTTTCAAAATAAAATGACTTGTAAGAGTTTTTAAATGTAGATATACTTTTTGATTTTTTAATTTCACTGGACAATGAATTCCACACTTTTGGACCACTAAAAGAAAAACTTGATTTGTATAATTCTGTATTTGATTTAGGGACAATAAAATTATCCGATGATGAAAGTCGAGTATTGTATGATTGTTTACTACTTGTAGGCACAATAAGACTTGATAAATATTTTGGTGCCAGTTGGTGTTTTGATTTAAACATTAATAATGATTTGTGGTAAGATATTCTCTAAGTAACAGGAATAATTCCAGATTCCTTAAATAGTTCACTGGATGGTTTATGAATATCGTGTTCGTTTAAAATAATTCTAGCTGCCCTTTTTTGCAATTTTAGTAAACTGTCAACTAAAAACTTGTTACAGTTTCCCCATACTGAACAACAGTAATCCAAATGTGAAAGAATATACGCATTGTAAAATAGAATTCGTGCATTGTGATTCAAGAATTTCTTGATTCTTTTTAATAAAGCTAATGAAGAATTAACTTTTTTGATTATATGATTAATTTGATCATACCAAGAAAGAGTTTTGTCAACACAAATACCTAGGACTTTTTCACAGTGACTTTCATTAATCTTTTGGCCATTAATGGATACATTTAATGTGTCATTACACAACACAGACAGTTTTTGTTTTGAACCTTTACACATTGTCTTAGTTTTTGACACATTAACTAACATTTTGTTTTCATCAACCCATTGACAAATATTTTCTAATACAACATTAAGTGTCTGACTTATATACCTTTTGTCTTTTCCAATTACAGAAATAGTGCTATCATCAGCAAAAAGATCAAGATTATGATTAGGATTACACAAATGCAAATCATTAATAAATATCAAGAATAATATAGGACCTAAAACGGACCCTTGAGGTACACCTGCTTTTAATGTAGATACATCTGAAAAAGTATTTGAAATTGATACGACTTGATGTCTATCAGCTAAATACGAAGTAAACCAATGAATAGAATTATAAGAACATTTATATTTTTGTAATTTGTGAAGGAGCAGTTTGTGATTTAGAAGATCAAAAGCTTTACACAGATCTAAAAATACTGCCCCTACTAAATTTCCTTCATCAATGGCTTTTAACCATTTATCTAACAAAGAAGTCATAGCAGTTTGACAGGAATGGTTTGCACGAAAGCCTGATTGCATGACATACAATAGATTATATTTGTTTAGAAAATTCATCAAATGAGTTTTTACGTGTCGCTCAAGGATCTTAGATAGTAATGGTAAAATTGCAATAGGTCTGTAGTTAAAAACATCATTTTTTGAACCTTTATTTTTAAATACTGGTAGAACTTTAGCCAGTTTGAATAACGATGGATATACTGATTTTCTGATGCTTAAATTAAAAATGTGGCATAATGGAACTGAAATTAGGTGTGATGACATTTTTAAAAACTTTGCACTGATATTATCAAGACCTATTGCTTTTTTCTCATCAAGTGTGATTAATTGATGGAGAACAAATTCACTAGTTATTTGTGGTATGGTAAAAAAGACATTTTCTGGTAAACGACATGAAATATAATTATCAAGTTTTCCAGAACAACTGGTGCTTGAGTTTGAATTAAGATTAACATTTTCAGTAATATTTGTAAAATAATTATTGAAAGTATCAGCAATGCTTTTAGGGTCTGTAATTGGTTTATTGCTACAGTCATTTAAGATTGCATGGTCATGATGATTTTCACTACCATTTACATTATGCAAGTGCTTCCATAATTTGCTGCTATTTCCTTTTTCTTGTTCTAATACTTCAGTATAAAAGTTTTGTTTTGAATTTTCTATGAGGTATTTAACCTTGTTTCTCCAAAATTTATAGTTATATGTGTCTTTTTTCTTATGATAATAATCACGTTTTTTCATGCCCTCCATAATTTCATCATTTATCCACTGATTTTGATAAACATGCTTAACTCGCTTTTTAATGAGAGGAGCATGATGATTTAACACTTCAGTAAAAATATTTATAAAACTTAGTAGCGCTTCATCAGGGTCATCAATTTCTAGTATACTGTCAAAGGGACACTGAGATAAATGGTGAATAAAATCAGTCTCGTTGAAATATTTTTTAGATCTATAAGTTATATAATCATGGATTTGCTTTTTCGTTTTAAACCCTCTTTTATGAGAAATACATACTGGATAGTGATCACTGATTGAATATTTTGGAACTGCAATATAATTAATATTTTCTGGCAGATTACAATACACATGGTCAATTAAAGTAGATGAAGTTTTAGTTACTCTGGTAGGTTCTGTGACCATTTGACTCATGTTGAAAATATTTTTGATGTGTGACCACTTAGCATGGTTTTTACTTGACATTATATCAATATTAAAATCTCCCATAACAATAGTTTCCTTTTCTTCAGTGTCAACTTTTAACATCATAGTTTCAAACATAGTAACCCAGTTAGCATAACTGTTAGGTGGTCTATATACATAACCTAGTAAAATAGGCTTTTGATGAATATTAATAATTTCTATCCACATTGACTCAATTTCTTGCATTTCCAAATCGTCCCTTCTAAGCGTATTTATTTGTTTTGCAGTATAAAGTAAAAGCCCACCCCAAATTTATCAATTCTGTCTTTTCTATGTAAATTATACCCTAGAATATTGATCTCTTTATTTTTGACACTGTTTGACAAAAAAGTTTCACTCAAACACAAAATATGCGTGTTTGATTTTGATTCCGAAATTAAGTATTGTATTTCGGCAAATTTTGGTAAAACATGGTTTATATCTAAGTGACAAATGTTAAGGTATTTGTGTGGGAATATAAAAGGATTTATCTGGGTATATTTGGAGCATTCTGATTTTTGCTCAAGAAGAAAAATAGCAATACACACATATACAATGAGAATAACTATAGAATGATATAAAATACAATCGTTTGCTTGACTTGAGCAGATTTTAAAAGTTTCTTCTAATTCCAGACGTTTGGACGAAATGAATGTGGATGTCGATAATCTTGATTGGTTGTCTCTAACGGCGCATATCTCCTCCCTGTTATCCTCTCCGAATAAAAATTTTGTTCAAATTGTGAATTTGAATTGTACAATCTAAGCATTGTGTTAACACAAGAAATAATGTTATGGCTTAGAACTTTAGCACCGTCTACGTTGGTATGTACATGGTCCTGAAAAAGCAATTGATTAGGACGATTGCCGTACAAAAAGTCTAACGTGTTATCCAGTATTTTCACTTGAATGTCGTCAACTGTTAGTAGCTGCTGGTTGACTTCAGAAATAATTTGGTTTGACTTGTAATCTGTAGGCCTTTTAACTAATTACAGAAAAAAACCGGATACATTACAATAACCAACATAATCCAACACAAAAAATAGACACACTCGAGTTAGTCAAGGCCTCAACGCGAAAAGTGACGTCACCGTGATTTAAAATTGTAAAAAAAGGACAATCAATGACGTCTTATTTGAATTTCGAAAACAACACACAAACAATGTCGTCACAATTGAATGAATAAAACTTGTTATCAAAAATAAGATAGAATTAGGATTGATTTAATATAATATGTGTACTAAATACTGATATTACATTTAACAACAATACAAATTGCAATATTTAGCAAACTGAGGTAGCAATAAGACAATTAATTATAGTCTTTATCTGGTTAATTCTGAATCAAACTGCAAACGTAATACATCGTACAAATTACGATCAATCATATCAAATCTAATAAATGAAGGCGATGATTAATTTTCTTTACCAAAACACATGAATATAACAGACAAGACGTCAAAACATTTGACAAAATCCGATAAAAATTACAAATATAACATCAAAACTAAATACATGAATTTGGATAAGAAAAGTACTGTAACACATGTTATAGCAATGCAAATTCACACTCAGCAAAACAGTCACAATCGGGAATAAGTCACGTTCTGTAATTAAAAGATTAGACGACGTAGTGACAAACCACAATCTAACATGTGGTACAAATGTCCTTAGCTAGTTTGGAAAAATACATATCAACCAATTCGTGTTGTTGTCCGTACATTTACAGAGTGTCAATTTTAGTCTGTCCTCCTCATAACTTTGTTGGAGCAGTTTCTGCGTAAGGAATATATTCCTGTATATGAAGTCCGTATAGTGTGCGAATAACGTATCAATTGAGATATGTAAACACTACATAACAATCAAACAACTTAATAACAAAGCGTAAACAATAACAAACTCCAAGTTAAATTCCAAAATTCGATGAAGTCGATGAAAACCGACAAATCACATTGTTATCAAGCAGATCAGAACAAGGCGGAATAAGAAATAACTGGAGTATACTTATATCCATTTCTAGAAAAAAAAATCCCATGTTTTCCATATAGATATCATTTTTTTTAATTTTAAACATGTAATTTTGTTTTAGAGCATTTAAATAACAAAAACCTAAATGGATAAAGAAAAACCATAAAAAATCATTTAATTTTAAGTAATTGTTTAAATCATATGTAAATGTTCCGGACCATACGCGAATGGTAAAAACCATATTTGATTTTAAACATTTTTTATTCATTTAGATATGAAAAGGATTGAGCAACAGGCACAGCCTATAAAAGCTCTCTCCATCTCTCCATTATACATGTACAAGGTATAATTCAATTACAACAACTGTATTTACAATAATGCAATTTAGTGGAACATGCATGCTACTTTTGAGCACACACGAGCAAAATATGTTAAAGGCGTTACTTAATAAATGCAAAGTATATTTAAATGTATAGGCAATCAATCACCAGTTTATTAAATTACCTTGAAACATGCAAATATCCTTTATGAGTCATTAGAAATATAGATATGGCTTGAAGGAGACACTAAGCTTGCTTAGTGCAATAAATGAATTAACGTTGGAGTGTAGAACAAAAATAAAAAATAAAACTAGATGAAACAAAAATTAAGTAAGTTTCAATCAAAACGTTGATAACGTTATAACCCTATGCTATATACAATAAACGATACACTTATGTTATAAATCTAGAGTTTCTTGAAAGGAACTTTTGATTTATTAAATCATATTGTTATCCTTGTTACATAATTTTTTTTAAATACAATGAGTTTAAACACAAGTTAGAATTATATTAAAAAACATGTTAACATGTTCATTATGGATTTGTTCTGTACAGACTTATTACAAGTAGAAAATAACTTCAATTATCAAATATTTTGTACTGATATGTACGTTTTTGCACGGCCAATAATAGCCGGAAGTCAAGGCTTGTTATCAGCCCTCTGGGCCGATATCGATATCAGCCCTCGAAATCCACATCAAGCCTCCGAGTTTAACTTCCGGTAACCTGTCAATCAAATACTGAATGGTTCAATGTAAATACCGGTTTAAAACAAGGCTGTGTATTGTCAACAGTAATGTTTAATATATTTATTAATGATTTAATTGATGATATAAAGTTGTTAGACATTGGTATTAATATTGATGGTGAAAAATTATCTATGTTGCTGTATGCCGATGACATAGTTTTATTAGCAGAAAATGCTGAGGATTTACAAAAATTATTAGATGTTTTAAATGTATGGTGTAATCATAATAGTTTAAAAGTAAATTTGAGAAAATCAAATGTTATACATTTTAGAAATCCTTCTGTAGCCAGATCAGATTTTCATTTTAGTTTAAATGATGAAAATATTGAGTATACTTCAAATTACCAATACTTAGGTTTATTGTTAACAGAGTTTTTAGACTACCAATTAATGGCAAAAGCTGTAGCCAGGTCAGCAAGTAGGGCATTAGGTTTACTTATTGTTAAATGTAAAGCACATGGTGGTTTTCAGTACAATATCTACACAAAGCTATTTGATACGATGGTTTGGTCAGTCATAAATTATGGCTCGTCAATTTGGGGCACGAGAGATTTCTCATGCATCACTGCAGTACAGAATCGCGCCATGCGTTTCTACATGGGTGTGGGTAAATATACCCCAAACGATGCTGTGTCAAGTGACATGGGCTGGAAACCACCATGTGTTAAACAGTGGACAAATATTTTTAGACACTGGTCCAAATGTACAAAAATGGAAAATAATAGAATTAATTATAAAGTTTTTAAATGGTCAGTGATGAAAAGTAGTTGTAAATTAAAGAATTGGTGCTACAAAGTTATGGAGATGTTGAAATCATTTGATTTTGAAAGATATTGTAAAATAAATGAAAATTTTCTTGATAGTTATAGTATATCTCAGTTAAAAGAGAAAATGTTTGATAAATATAAAAAAGACTGGTGTACCAGAATTTTTTCATATAGTACCGGTTGTAAATTGAGAACATATAAACTTTTTAAACATACTTATAACACTGAGCAATATTTGCTACAAAAAATGTCACAGCGCCATCGTAGTGCTTTTTCAAAGTTTAGATGTGGTGTAGCACCATTAAAAATTAAAGCTGGTCGATATGAAAGAAAAAATCTAGACGAAAGAGTCTGTTTTAACTGCAATATTTTAGAGGATGAAAAACATGTACTTTTAAATTGTCCCTTGTATGAAGATCTAAGACATGCTCTTTTTATTGATATATTGTGTCATAATGATATGTTTTTAAACTTGTCTGATGAAGAAAAATTTATATATATGTTTAAAAATACCAATATTTGTAATATTGTTGCCAAAACCTGCAATAACATTTTAACAAGGAGAAACAGTATTTTATATCATTAACTACTGTATTTGTAGTATTTTATAACATGAATAATTATTATTTGTATTTTAATAGTCTCTCATAATTCTTTTAAGAATGGCACATACATGTATTTAATTGTTTTAACTATGTTTACTGTATAATTAATTTTATGATTGTATCTTGTTTTAATCATGTTGTATGTGGTGAGACTTTAATAAACTATTGAATCTGAATCTGAATCTACTATTTGTAAACAAGTTGAACTCAATGAAAAGAATTTTAGAAAGTTACGAATTTGTTGTTGTAGAAAAAAGTAGAAATCAACAGTGAAAATCACAATTTTTAGTTCCCGTAAAATTTTGACGTCATAGAGAATTTAGAAAATATATGACGCCACACTGGAATGAGTAGCGATATAGGATTCTTCCTATGCATTTTTTAACATTTCAAATGTAACACTTTGAAGTCGTTTAATATTTACAATTCTTAGAATTAATATATTTATTGTAAATTATTTCTGAAATTTGTCACGAAACGTTGTTTACCTACTGTGATACAAACTTTTTTCCGCTCACAGTGATACATTTTTTATTTTTTTTTGGTTAAATGTTTTTTTGATTTTTGATGAAATATCAAACATTATTGGGTGTAAGCTATTTATTTTCTCTTGCTTGAAAATATGTGATAAATAGATTATTACATGTCATTTTCAATATGGTCCATGGTATCAGCCCACGAGCCATATCAATCCCTCGGGCTAAAGCCCTCTGGCTTGATATGGGAGTCTAGGGCTGATACCAGGGCCATATAGAAAATGCCATTTAATAATCTATAAGTAATACATTTGTATCTCAATGAACTCTCATTCGTTTAACTTACCTGGAGAAATATCTGTCATTGAGCACTCAGGTTTTTGATAGTTATTTTTGATATAAAAAAGAAGATGTGGTATGATTGCCAATGAGACTGTTTGTTTTTAGTGAATTAAGGTAGCACAATACAAAGATTTTTTTACTTCCAATCACTAACCTTTAAAATGCTGTAACTTTCTTATGGATGTATAGAAAATAATAAAAGATGAATACATAGATAGATAAAAGATTAATATTTTAAATGAATGCAATATTGTTATTATGCAATCATTATGTAATCAATTATTATGTAACTGTGGAAAAATCTGGGTAAATTCACTTGAATGAATTTAGCTCTATCATCTCTTTAACTATACAGAACATTTTAACAAAATCTTAATCAACGTATCATATGCTTAAAAAGTGTGTCTCAGATTGTCTCTTTGGTATTACATTCTCTCCTAAATCTCTAATTAGTGTAATCATCCTAACCACATAAAAATAGATATATAATGTTTAATTAGGTGTAAAATTTGTTCTATATATTCTATCTGAAATCTGAGACACTCTTTTGTAGATAATGGCCATAAGAACAATACATAATAAAATCAACCCTCTAAGGATACCTATGCAGAAGCTAGTTTCATTTGAAAGTGGAAATTTGGTGAAAAATATTTTAGACACAGTTTACATTATAATTGGTTACATAATTGTTGCATAATACTAATAGCATTGCATTAATTTGAAAGATTCATCTGTTAGCTATATAAAACTACCACTTTTATAAATTGTCAAGCATTATTAAGACAGTTACAGCATTTTAAAACTTGGAAGTTGGAGTTATAAAATCTTTGTATTGTGCTACCTTAAGAATAAGAATAAGAGTAAGAATAAGAATACTTTATTAATCCAATTATGGACCCTTGCGGGTTTTAAATTTCATACACTGATTACAATGATTTGTGATAACAATGAAATAATAAAATGAAATACATGACAATAGAACACTGAACAATTATAGCATGCACATGGAATAGAAAGTAATATGGGAGACAATCAATTTCTGTAAGGATCATTCCCCTTTAAACAGATATGGTGTTTTGAATTGCATAGAAATGGTATGCAGCCCCAACTGATTAGATATAAGGGTATATCTTAAGGTAGCACAATACAAAGATTTTTCATCCCAATTCAAACAACTTTAAACTGATGTAATTCCTATAATCCTTCTTTAAATTTTGGAAATGAGGTACCAAAAGAAAGGAGAAGAGCTAATCCTTCAAATTGTGATAATTTCATTATGACATAATTATTACAAAATTAATTGTTTTGTAATTAGTTGCTATATTGTGATGTCCACACATGAATTAATTTAGCTTATTTGATATTCATAGCATCCCAAACATATTTTATATTTAAATGAATAACATCATTTTGAAATTGTCTAATTGGGAGTGGAAATTCTTTGTATTGTGCTACCTTAAATATTTGAATTATTTTAGTAATCAAATGTGTTGCTTATATTCATCGATCTAATTTTGACCGTAAGGTCGAATGATAGGCGCAAAATGTCACCACTAAAGAACTGAAAATAGGTACAACAGCAGATGAAGTCTTGTTGAAAAATATGCATGTAGTTCATTAGAAATAAAATTATGTAGATATAAGCAGTTATGGGTCACTATACAGATTCATCAATGCGCAAAACCCATACAAAATATAAAGGCCAGTACCACAATTTACACAGTTTGTTACTGAATCCCTACAGATACATAGAGGATTAGTAAAATCATTATGTGCAATGTCAAAAATGCGAATACTTTATATATTTAAGTTACCCTCTGTAGATCCATAGTGTATAAATAGTAGTGGTTTGGACTTTTTCTCACAAAATTTGTTTTTATATGAGTAAACATGAACATAAATCGATGACTCAACATCATGATTATCCTCTGGAATCTCCCGAACCACTATAGGAGTCTACGCACGACCTATCACACTTATTTACCCAAGGTGCGATAAATTCAAAAGATGCTTAGTGATTAACATGATCGAGACATATAGATAGTTCTCAATGTTTGTACTACCCATAGCTGTTAAATTAGAAATTAAGACAAATGAAATATTATTTGTGGTTCTTATGATTACGGTTGAGTAAATATGAAACAGTTTACATGTATTCAATGAAAACTAACAAAATTAAGTAAAAGAGGGACGAAAGGTAATAAAGATACAGTTTGATCTTCGTAAATTCATAAAATTGTAGTTCTGTTACTGGGTGGATGATGTTCTCGGGACAAATTGTCCACCAGCACCAGTGGTAATAAAAGAGGGATGAAAGAAACCAAAGGGACAGTTTGATATTCGTAAATTCATGCAATTTTAGTTTTGCTCCTGGGCGAATGATGTCCTCGGGGAGAAAATATCCACCAGCAGAGACATCGACACAGTGGTTATAAAAGAGGAACGAAATATACCAAAGGGACAGTTTGATCTTCGTTAATTCATGCAATTATTGCTACTAAGCGGATGATGTCCTCGGGGACAAAATGTTCACCACTAGAGACATCGACCCAGTGGTTATAAACGTGCATAAATAGAATAAAGAAAATGTTCATTCCCTTTAAAAAAGAATACTAACTAACATGTGCATATATTTTCGTAAAATCTAAATATTTCTTTTGGACGAATGTACAATAATTGCGAATCTAACAATACTTATCCAAAATGACAACGGCTTTAACTATTTTGGGTTATTTAGGAGTAACTTCCCTGTCCAATTTTTAAATTTAAATTTGGAATCATTATATTAAATTCAATGCTTGCAATTCCATGTTTTAATATGCAATTCAAAATTATATTTAATTTCATTGTCACATACTTCAATGATTACATTAGATGTATGTTTCATTATAATACGTTATTCTGATTGGCTAACTACATACTCAGTCAGAATTTTACTTCGTCAAAGTTATCTCCCCATTACGCCATTTCATTTTCAAAATCGTAGAAATGGAAGCCATTG
Organism: Mytilus edulis; assembly: GCA_019925275.1. NCBI lineage: Eukaryota > Metazoa > Mollusca > Bivalvia > Mytilida > Mytilidae > Mytilus > Mytilus edulis. The sequence goes on from CM034351.1 coordinate 113,415,629, forward strand.
TAGGGATGACGCGCTGCCAATTTTACTCTCGGAAGCCGATAATTGTATCCACATTGTACCATTACGATCCTTATATGTGAGTTGTATTTAAAAAAAACAAATGTATCAACTAGCTAACAAGCATCAGTTAAGGATCTTGTCTGCATTGATTCTGCTTAAAACTGTTGTCTGATAGGTTGTCAGGTGAAATTTTAGAAAGTTCATAAACATTTAAAAAAAATCTAATAAAACATTTCGTGGAAGGGCAGCCTAGATTGTTTTACAGGTTGAAGACTATTGTTGTCGCTTTGACATATTCACCATTTCCTTTTTCAATTTTATAAAACCTAGTAATCACACACAAACAATTTTAATTTTTCGAAGATATGCATTTTCGTCATCCAACGTCAAGTACTTTCAGTAAAACAATAGCTATTCGAAAACACCTACTCTGTTTTTGTGATTCATTATATAGGTATTTCACTTGTCCTTGTTATAAAGTCAACCTGTAGCTTTGATATATAAAAAATGATAGAATCTGAAGCGAGACAATGTATGAAATATTCTTACTTTGTACGATATCAAGACCAAATATTCAACTCAAACACGCTCTAACATAAAAAAAAGTGCACTCGATTCTCTCTTTTCGATTCAATTGTTACCCATTTTTGGGAATTTTTTCTTGAGTCACAAAATGGAAGTGCAAACACGAAAATCACTGAACAAATAGATTGATAAGTTTTCCGTCGTGTTAAGAAAAAAATTAAAAATCGGAGGTTATGCATTTTCTACATCCAACCTGAAAGATACCCATGTCGTCGACTAGATATCTAATTGTTCTGCTTAACTATGTACTAGATAAATTGAAAACTAATTCAAATGGTGTTTTTAAAATAAAACACTTCGTTATTGAAAAGATTTTGTTTGTTTATATTAAATTTTATATTTTTAGACACTATAGTAAACATTACAGTGTAATTGAAGTCTGGAGATGGCATGTCAGTTAACTGCTAGTAGTCTGTTGTTATTTATGTATTATTGTCATTTTGATAATTTCTTTGGTTACATCTTCTGACATCAGACTCGGACTTCTCTTGAACTGAATTTTAATGTGCGTATTGTTATGCGTTTACTTTTCTACATTGGTTAGAGGTATAGGGGAGGGTTGAGATCTCACAAACATGTTTAACCCCGCCGCATTTTTGCGCCTGTCCCAAGTCAGGAGCCTCTGGCCTTTTTTAGTCTTGTATTATTTTAATTTTAGTTTCTTGTGTACAATTTGGAAATTAGTATGGCGTTCATTATCACTGAACTAGTATATATTTGTCTATGGGCCAGCTGAAGGACGCCTCCGGGTGCGGGAATTTCTCGCTACATTGAAGACCTGTTGGTGACCTTCTGCTGTTTTTTTTTAATTTGGTCGGGTTGTTGTCTCTTTGACACATTCCCCATTTCCATTCTCAATTTTAATTTTATTACAGTAACCGATTATCGCCTTCTCTAAATAAAGGCAACAGTAGTATACCGCTGTTCAAAACTCATAAATCCATGGACAAAAAACAAAATCGGGGCAACAAACCAAAACTGAGGGAAACGCATTAAATATAAGAGGAGAACAACGACACAACTCCGAAACGCAACAGCACACAGAAACGGACCAAGCAACAGACAATACACCACGAGAATAACAAATATAACATCAAAACCAAATACATGAATATGGGATAGACAAGTACCGTGCCACGTCTTATCTCAAAAATAAGAGAAAACAGAAACGAACAATATTATAACAATGGCCATCTTCCTGACTTGGTACAGGACACTTTTAAAGGGGAATAAAAGTGGTGGGTTGAACCTGGTTTTAAGGCATGCCAAACCTCGTACTTTAATGGCACAGTTAAATATAACATTGAAATGAAAACAAAAAATTACAGGACTACAATACAAATAAAAAGCAGAACATATTAGACAAAGAAAAGCATGATTAATAGATAACAAAAAGCATCAGGTTTAAAATTCAATACGCCAAAAACGCGTCTAGTCCACACGAGACTCACCAGTGACGAAAAAAATACAAAATTGTACAGCACTGAAGATCAAAAGTTGAAAAGGTTTTGCCAAATACGGCATTGTGTGTATGCCCAGGATAAGAACATTCATATTATATAAAACAATTCACACTATTGCAAACAGTAAATTTTAACAAATGAATATGAAAGAGATATACATAATGAAACTGAAGTAAAAACTAATTACAGAAAACTAAACCCGAATACATAACGCCCAGATATACAAGATCGAAAGTGAAAAAAGTACAAAGTTGTACAGCACTGAGATCAAAAGTTGAAAAGGTTTTGCTAAATACCGCATTGCATTATGCCCGGGATAAGAACACTATTATATAGCACGATTCATTCTAACAAAGAGCTTCGATTCTGATGTTCTATTTCAACCGGGTTTCCGACTGTACTTGCATTATTCCGTAATCAACATTTTCAAAAGTACAAAAGAAATTGTAATATTCATGTTAACACATGCTTCTACGTATACAATAAAGTGCACAGGTACAAAAAGAAAAAAAACTTGATACTAATTATGTTTTCATAATCATAGCGAACAAGTGTAATTATAAGTATTGAATGCTCCTTTAGTTATTTCATAGGGTTGTAAAAGATTTGACCGTGAGCATATTTTAAGAATAAAGTGTAAACGCTAGTACACCCCAATGCATTTATAAAAAAGAAGCTTTCAATTCTTAATTAGCTTTGTATCGTATGCCTTTCAAAGTTCAATCACATACTCCCTATAAAGAATTGCGAAATGTTTTAGTTTATTCTACTAAAACACATCCGTGATTTCGCGTGTCCGTGACTGAATTAAGTGTAAGCCTTATTTTAGTTTTGGTATTGTCATCTGATAAAAGTCATGCAGATTATAAGATACACAGATTTCTCTGCTTTCAAATCTTTCTGTTTGAACCCGTCGACCTGGAACTAATCAATAATTGGTAATATTAATTATTTGGAAAATAAAAGATCCTGTTTTACATCATATCCGATAACAAATTGAAAACTGTACCTATACGCCTTATTTTAAGTCCAGAATTTAAGTATTCGTATTGTTATCTTAGAAAGTCTTACTGATTAAAATACTACAATAGGGGACAATTTGACAATGATTGAATTTAGTAGTGACAAACTTGTGATTATGACCCGTGTATATAGCATAATCCTTAATATACCGTTTGGTGGTGCGCCAGTCAAATGCGGAACGTACAGATAAGGTAATAGGTGAACAGGTAAATATACTATTGGATTCGGTATCGGATTCGACCCGAAACGTGTTAATTATTGGCAATATTAATTATGTGGAAAACAAAAGGGTCTGGAGTGGTGTGATTTTAAATCTACACCATTGTCCTATATTAGCTATATATATTGAATTCTTTGATTTGTCGTTTTTACACCATGACAGTTAACAAATTAGACCTCGTTATTTTAGTATTACAGATTGTACGTTAATCCTGTTAAAAAGCTCATTTTTTAGATGAGAAAAGTTTTTGCTGGTTTGTAATTCGTATTCACCCTATCGGCTTTGTCATTGTAAATTAAAATGAATAAAATATAATGCACAACATAGGCAATGTTTATTACAGCAAAGTACTCATTGAATGAGATGGAAAGATGTCGCTATCATTTGACTCATTACAATGAGGTTTTACAGTAAATAAAGTCTTTTCATTGATATCAGAAAAAAACGCATTGATTTTGGGTGACCCAAAGTGTACTGTAACATCTAATTTGTCATTACCGATGCTGACGTCCGTATCACAGATTGAAGATTGTTCATTGGATGATTTGTCAGTAAGCACTGGAGAGGACACTTCTAAGAAATTCATGACTGACGTTGTGGTGCAGTAATCGTGAACTATATCTGATCCATGATATATTTCGATGGATTGATAATCATTCTGATATGTACTATCGTCGATTACCTCAAGGTATGAGTTGTCTGATGACGAAGTATTATCGTGGTTGCATGAGTGAGTTGTTGCAATGTTGTTTGTATCTGAACTCGAACCTTTATCACCGAGGACAAAACTAGATTGATCCGGAATCATTTCGTTCTCGTTTATTGATTCATAATCTGATATTCTGTCTATTCCCTCTGATGTTTCGTCGTTCAAATCCACTGACTGTTCTTCAGTTCTATTTAAATGGTTCTGCTTTCTTGCATCTATATTTAACTGAAGTTGTCTAAACCGACGCCTGGTCCATATAGAATACACAACAAACATAACCAAAATAAGCAAAGCTGCTCCGACAAACACCCCGTAAAATTTACTTAAGATGATTCCTGAAATGAAAAATAACCATGGTGTGTTTCAATTGAATATAATTTCAAAATAAAATCGTAATATTAATATTTATCTTACCTTCTATACATTTCTAGGAATATGATTGGTTAAAAGCGTCCTCGTGGAAACAGTGTATATTTAATATTAGGTTAGTTTATTATAGACGGTTAGTAGTGGTGTAACGTTCCTTTAGAAAAACAAAACAGTACTGAGAAAAAATCTTCAAAGGTTTCTACAGACGAAGAAAGTGATGACGAAGAGAAATAAATTTATAAAAACATTTAAATCTAAGAAGTTGTCATTGTTGGCATATGTCTTTGTAGGATCAAAGGAAGTAGTTTCTTAATCATGTCAATGCTAACTGTATTGAAGACTTGGTCATTTTGATAGGTCACTAGTCTTAATTTAACGCGTTAAGATAGTCGCTCCCACCCCATATGGAATTTACTGACCCCATATATACAGTGTTATTCCACTTGCACACTATGCAAACTCTTCTAAGCTGTATAGAGTTTGTATTTTTTACGTCCGCAATGCATCTACTCATTGTTTGTCGAAATGTTGATAGAAGGGAATAGTCAGTTTTGCTTAAGTGCACGGTTTATTGCTATGAATTGCATGCAGCTACGTATGTGCAAACCCGGCATTCGTCCTACGTTATCTCTTTCTTAGTGTGATACTTTTAAAATACGGATTTTTTGTGTTATTTAAATTTGCTGTTACGAAATATTAGAAATTATTATAAATTAAGGAATGTATCTCCCTCATGCAAAGCTCTGATTCCTTTCACGGATTTGGCTATACTTTTTTGACCTTTTGGACTATAGTTCTTCATCATTTATATAAGCTTTGGATTTCAAATATTTTGGCCACGAGCATCACTGAAGAGACATGAATTGTCGAAATGCGCATCTTGTGCAAGAAAATTGGTACCGTTAATTTTATTTTAAAAGTTTTTTTTATGTTAATATATTACATTTTGCCTTTATTTATCACCTAGCTATCACCTTAGGGTACTTGCAAAATGATGACCTACCTAATTTTACATTTGTTTGTTCTTGCTCCACATCTGTAAACATGAACTGTGTTGATTGAAGTACTTTATTGACCGTCACTAAATCCGAAAAAATATTGAAAATAAAGTAAAATTACAAAAATACTAAACTTATATGAAAATTCCATGCGGAAATTCCCAAATGAAATGAGAGCTATTGTCAAACACGATTTACATGTTTAGAAATAGACAGAGGAAGCTGTATGGTTTACAAAACCTTTAGTTCAAGATTATATATTAATAGGACCAATAAATAATGGATTGTTAATGGAAAGAAAAGTATCAAATATATGCTATACGTCCTGTCCTGTCAGTGGTAACAGTAGTTGCTTGACTGCTAAGTTAATAATACCTTTTCAGAATTGAGAAATAAAAAGCAGCCGTAGAGTTTCAGTGATGAAAAAGAAATTAAACATGTGAAACGACACGCTTTTGTGAATTAACGTTTAACAGAAAAACTTAAATCTCAAATATTAACATCTTAACTCTTTATCAAATTATGATACATGTGTATACGCAATATATCTGCATTTTTATAAGTATGTTTCTGCAGAATGTCAGGAAAAGATAGGCGACATACACGAAAGGATCATATACACTAAAAAAGTGAAAATAAAACAACAAAGCCATGGCTAAAAATGGACCAACAGAAACAAACAAAACAAAACAAAATCTTACATAGAAAACGCGAGCAATACAAACTCCACCAAAAACTGGAGGTAATTTCCGGCACGCCGGAAGTGGTCGTTCAGTGGATGTTGTTCGTTGCTATACATCGTATCTCTTCCATATACTTTTTTTCATAAATCAGGCAATTCGGTCATGCCGGGGATTTTTATAACTATGTGCTGTCTTGGTTTTGTTCATTGTGTTGTGACCTGCAGATTTTGTTTAAATTCTCAATTTTGTTTAATAGTTGTATTTTGTTATATTCGTGGTTATTTCGTTTTTATGATATTGCCAGTTTGTTTTTGAGTATACCATTTTTATTGTTGTCTCTTATATGTTTCAGAGGTATTCATATAATATTTATCAATGAATAATGTGAATTGAACAAACCTGTATAAGTTTTCAACTTTATTAGTTTAGAGGACCAGGCGATAGAAGTTTGTTCTGAGGTTGAAGCTTTGTCCTTCTTCGTATCTGGGGAGCTGACTGTTAAAGTGCTTTTACTACCTGTGCACGAATAATAAAGAGAGACATGATAATAAGGGTTAGCTAAAAAATAAACTGAATTTAATAATATTTTACAAAATATAACAATAAAAGAGTGTTGCCTTATATCCCACTGGAGATAAACAGAATATAGTATAAAGGTGGCTAAAACCGGAATTATTACAAATGAAACTTATGGATGTAGTACCATATTGTTATTGTTTGCTTTCCTTTGTACCCTTCTTGAGAATTCAATTGTACTTCAATCTAATGAATTGGCGTTGTCTTTTTAAAACTTTTGTTTATAAGACATGATGTGTACAGTAAACCACACTTAATTTACTTGTGCGTATTAACTATTGATAACTATATGTTTTAAATATTCTTTGACACGGACAATCAGATGAAATCATCGACGGCTTCATATTTACATAATTGTTTAACAATGTAAAAGTAGAAAAAGCTGGCAGTGGTTGTCCATAAACTGTAAAGTAAGGGTTTAAAAGAGGTAAAAATTAGTGAAATCAATACATCTTTATATAAGCTCTCTTTCCCTGTTTTGTTTCGTTATCATCTGTTGTGTCAATTATAATACATAATAAAATTTTATCAGTTTAAACTTGGAATACTTAATGAAGAAAACTGCATGAAAACAATCGGTATAGACAGGCATGATAATTATATGTGTACGGTACTTCAACGCATATTCCTAAAATCAGATGTTGACAATCTTATAGTTGATGTGTTTCCCGCGGTTTACATTTCAAATTCAGATTTGTTTTCTCTCAAACGATTTATAACTAAAAGGTAGCACTCCACATTCAGAAAATAAAATTAAAAATGAGCCACAAAATGTTTACTCATCTCCTATTCCTAGATTTCTAATACATTAACCTTACTGTTTGTGTTGTACATGTGCATATGTATGTAATCAGTATCTTCCATAGATTTCATTTTTCAAAGTTAAAAGGGTGAAAAATAATTCCTTTTATGTGTATCCATGGCAACATTCTGCATTTATTTACAATAAAATATTGCAAAAAGGGGGGTAAACATGTCACATATCCCCCAAAATTTGGATCAAACTAGAATTTCAATGCCTTTGAGTGATACCTTTTTCGAAACTGTTTGCATAGATCTTCCTTATGATCAAATAAAAAATGGCTGTCTTTCGCCTCATTTTTTCGTAAAATCTAATCACAAAGTTCGTGCGACAAAAAGTTGGAAAAAAACATTACAATAATTGCCGGACCAATCTATGGCATGGGCATGCAAATACGGACTGTCATACAGAAAACAGCCTATATTTCATGCATTACATAATTTTGATGTTCATATAAACCCAATACGAAGGCTATTTAAGTACTCAGCTATCCAAAAGTGAATTTTATTTCACACTAGCTCTCATATTTAAAAAATCCACAGGGGCCAAAATGCGAAACTACACACCTAACTGGGGAGTGCTACCTAAACAACGGTATACTACAACCCTCCATTTGTTCATAAACTGTCCTGTACCAATTTAGGAATAGTCAAATAGTTCGTTTCTAGTATGTTGGCGTATGATTTCAGTGTTCTTGCTATTCTTTTGATATCTTCTTATAGTTAATGTGTGATTCTTTTGGTTTTAGTTTGTTACCAAAATTTTTCTCTGAATTAACACTTTTGAACATCAATTATTTTAACTTTCATTGACGATGTCTCTGAGACATTCATAACAGATGAAATGTAAAATTATATTGATGCAAACTATACTAAAAACTTGAGGTATCAGTAGATTATGAATTAATTTTATAAAGAAGAGACAGCAAATATTAGATGGAGTTTTGCTTGTTGTCTAATAACATATAAAACATGCTATATTTGTAATTTACCTGTCGTGGTTATCATAGAAACAAAAACCCTAGATATGTCTCTTCCAGTTCCATGACGACACGCCCAGAAGCCTTTCACTTTCCGATTGGTTCGTCTTCTTAACATAAATGTTACTTCTTGTGTTATTGTACTATGCAATATACTACCGTTTTGATAATATGCTTCGCAGACGAACGGATAAGGCGGGAGACAGACTGCCTGTGTCTCGCCATATGGATCATCAATGAAAACTCTTAAATGTAAATTCGTTATCCTGCAAGTCAACGTTAATGTATTTACATTCATCTCCCAGTCAAGGCAAATATTAGTGTTGCAGATTTCTTGTCCTGTCACTAAAATACAAAAAGGTAATCATTACATGCAAGTGAGGATGAATTTCATATGGTATATAAAAGCAACAGTGGTATACCGCTGTTTAAAATTCATAAATCGATTGAGAAAAAAGCAAATCCAGGTTACAAACTAAAAGTGAGGGAAAATATAAGAAAATATAAGAGGGAAACTACGACACAACAAAAACACAACACTTAAATGTAACACACACAGAAACGAACTTTAACCTAACAATGGGCATTTTCCTGACTTGGTAAAGGATATTTCATGAAAAAATGGTGGGTTGAACCTGGTTTTGTGTATGACAGGGAAAAATGTTCTAGTCACATTTGCCTGCAAAATCTTAGTTGACCTAAGTATTGTGTTCTTTACAATGATAAAGTTCAAGTTGAAGGACTTTTATCAATACATATGTTTGTAAATATATAATTTTATATGATGGAGACGCCGTTCGTTTCATAGATGAACAATCGAGGAGCTTTATTGAACATTCTGCCCACATTTTCTTTTATTTAGTAATCCTGCGTCATCTCCAATCGTGTGTATGGGCTACTATATATTAGTGTTAATTTCTTAAAATTTTAAGACACTAAGTATGGCGTTACATATACATACCATTGTTTATAAAAACAATTGCAAACAAGTTGCTCAAAATGGTCCTCAGTATTGCCTTCATTGGATAAGTATGAGCTAAAAAAAAACAACGCGAATACATGTTAACATAATTCTATTGGTGTTGACGCAGTGCCCGTGCCTTTTCATATATATTGCAGATTAGTGAACTTAGGCCATATTTATAGATCTTAAATATTGTAAGGCAGCTGCTGTAGGATAAAGTGATATCGTTAACATATTTGTTCCATGATCTTAAATTGTTAGTTGGCTCGCCATTAGGAACTAGTAAGCTCAGTTTTTTTAAACATCGTATGTATGGTAAAAAGACAATGTATAGTAGTCTGAATTCTAAAAAAAATCCAAGTTCCTTATTTTCTTTTCTCCTGTACCAAGTTAGGAATATACCAGTTGTTGTCCAGTCGTTTGATGTGTTTGTGCTTTTTATTTTGCCATATGTTATCAGCTACAACAGGCTCCGAAATTAAAAATGTAAAACAATTCAAATAAGAAAACTAACAGCCTAATTTAATGAAGAAAAAAGAAGTGATAAATAAACATTTAGTAATGTATACACATTGCTTTTATACTGGTGTAATATTTTCCCAAACTATACATTGGCATGGCCTTTATATCGGTTGATATTTTTCCTCATGACACTTTTAAATTTTCCTGGTTGAATATATCATTAAATGTTTTGATGGTAACCCTGTTTCCTTCCGTGATTTTTATAATTCCCAAAAAAAGGTCAAACGGATTAAAATCGTATTGATTAATCGGAAAACAGATTAAACAAATGACAGTATTTATAATAGCTGTTTAACCTATTATATACTTGACCTTCAATATTTGAAAACAAAACAGAAATATAATATGAAAATAACGCTAAAGTCGTCTGATATGAACTAAAATGATGTTAATTGATTTCGCTGAGATACTTAACATCCAAATCGACTGGTTTACTGACAAATGTGTATGGTAAACATGATTGTGTAAGCTCAGTGACACATTAAATCAAAACTTTGGTTGAATATATTGCTTATGCTAACAAATCATCTGCTGTTTTGGAATCCAATTAGTCTTTTTACTTCCTCAGGCGAAATTCCCTTCGGCGTCATTAACTATTTTGTCTCCATTTTAGTTGAACTGATTTTTAGACATATGCATGCATCATTATAAATTGGCTTCTAAAATGTTTGTTGATCTAAAAAAAATCTTAAAGATGAACCTCATTAATTGTAACAATATTAATCCATGTTATTATGACGTCTTTAAAATTCAAAATGCACTTGGTAAAAACTCCAGCAGCAATGAAAACACACATTTTTTTCATGTTTTTCTTTTTCCAACGTATAACGTACACATTGTAGTTTATTATACATTTGTTCATGTGTATATAAATTTTATGGATTAAAAAATATTTTAAGCTGAATGTATTCAAAATAGGATTAAATTTTTTGGTCTTAGTGACTTCTTGACAATATTGAAAAGCCAATAAGAAAATTCTTTTTTTTAAATGTATTATGTTTATAAATTAAAATTTCATTTTCCTACCATAAATGTTAACACAAAGTCCCTGAATACAAAGGTTAAAACAACTGCATTTTAATTTGTATTGTTCATGTAAGCGGAAATTAAACTGGTGATATAATGCATGAAAAAATACCTAGTCATTTCCTAACCATTAATGAGTGAATTTCTTTTTTCAATCTCGCTTGTTTTAAATCGCGTGAAAAATTAACGTTGCAGATTACTATCGCTAATCATGCTAATAGTTGCTAGGAACGTTATGAAAAACATTTACTTCGTTGTATTGAAATGTATTGTACTGTACAGTTTACATATAAAGGACTCTTATTTGCGATGCACTCTAAACACTAATAGAGTTCTGAAATACTACAGTGTCATTGTGTCGTTAACTTGCTGATAGCTGCACCGATTAGCGTTGATGATAACACTATAGTGCGAAGGGTTACAAACACTTTTCAGTATTGAATGTTTTTTTTTATAGAAGTTAATATGTTAAAAAATTTAAGATGCACCGTTTGCTTATTTCATCATCGTTATTATAACACGTGTGATTTTAAACAGCCATCATGATGATAAATAGTTTTTGGTTGCTATTGCATCTTCAGTCATTCATGTAATGTTAAAGTCTACTGTTAAGATATTCTTCGGTAAATTATCACAACATTACAACATTCATGAATATACTCTTGTAACAGGTTCAATTGGCAATGTTATTTTTCATTAAATTAGTGCCAATTTCCACGACTAAAATCTGTGGTTGTTTGGTTGAAATGCATAAAGAAACAAACAAATGATTTCCTTTCGCACATTAGAAATGTCCTATCTGTTCTGTGAATAGTAAACTGTTTTATTAACTACTTTAAATTATGACAGGAGTAGTTATTTTCCAGCACAGTTGTTTGTTTTAACAGAAAGTGTCAAATACTCCTAGAAAATCCTTATTTTTAGAATGTGTAATGCAGATTTTAAGAACACTCCCAATAGATGTAAAATATTTAAATGATTAAGCTACAAAACATTTATTGAACAGCGGTGTACAACTATTGCCTTCATTTTACTATCTTGCTAACATATTATAGTTTTTACAAATAAAATACAATTGACCTACTTGAAAATAAAAACTGTATCATACGACTAGATAGATTTTTTCTTTTTGTCATGCATTATGTGTATTACATGCGTTGTTTGTGTCTTTCTTGTGCGTGTGAATTATACATTAGAGTTGAAAATGTTGCCTTAATATCGACGTTCTAGGATTATCAATAAAACGTGAACTTGAATTAATTCAATTATACTATGCAAATATTATTTCGTTAAAACCTCAACATGCTATTAAATAGAGACAACCTGTTTAGCTTGAAATTCCTTCTTTTTCGTTAAAATTATCTCCCGATAGGTTAGCTTACTGTTACAATCACAAAACTGTTGATAGGATGACGCGCTGCCGATTAAGTTCTTGAAAACTAATTAGGATGATCGTATTAAAAATTTTAAATCAGAACTGAATAAGATTTATGAGAAAGCCATTGGTGCACAAATCAGAGCCAGAGAAAAATGGGTTGAACTAGGAGAAAACAATAATGCGTATTTTTTTGGACTTGAAAACCAAAGGTAAATTAAGAAATCGATAAATAAGTTATTAGATGAAAAAAAACATTGTTTTAAAAGATCAAAGTAACATTTTACTTGAAATTAAAAACGTCTATGAAAAAATGTTTTCATCAGAAATGATAATGATACATTATTTCAAGAATACATAAAAAATACAAAATTAGAAAACAAATTAAATGATGAAGAAAAAACTATTGTGAGATGGTTCAGTTACGCCTGAGGAGTGTTCTAAAGCGATAAAAAAACAATAGAATTTCACCAAAAGTTTTGGGAGAAGCTTAAATATTTACTTGTTCAAGTATATAATAAGGGTTATGAAGATAATTTATTGACTTACTCACAGTGGTCTAGTGTTTTGTCGTTAATATTTTAAAAGGGGGACCCATTAAAATTAGAAAATTATAAACCAATTTCAGTATTAAACGTCGACCTTAAATCTTGCCCCATTTACTAGCTCAACGACTGAAAAAAGTTTTACCAAAACTCATAAACACAGATCAGTCTGGATACATTTAAAATAGATTCATTCGATTTAATTTAAGGCAAATACATGACATTATAGATTATGCAGATATATTTAATATAGAAGGGGCTATTGTTTTTGTCGATTTAAAAACAGCCTTTGACACTCTTGAACGGAAGTTTATGTTAGATACTTTATATCACTTTGGATTCAATGAATCATGCATAAATTGGGTTAAAACTTTGTATACTGATATTCAAACATGTATTATTAATAATGGGTGGATTTCAGAAAAGTTTAAAAATTCAAGAGGGATAAGACAAGGGTGTCCTTTATCTGCTCTACTTTTTGTCATATGTCATATGAAATATTGGCACTGAGACTTCGAAATAACGAAGATATAAAAGGATTTCAGATAAAATTTGATAGAAAAACACATTGTATTAAAATAAGCCAATTAGCTGATGACACAACTTTATTTTCAAATGATAAAAATGATATCGAACTAGCATTGAATGAAATTGAAATCTTCGGATCTTATTCCGGATTAATTATATATAAAGATAAAACAGAAGGGATATGGAGAGGAAAACTAAAAAATAGTAAAGACAAAAAAGCAAATATTAACTGGACAGATAAACCTGTAAAAGCTTTAGGGATTTATTTTGGACATGATAATGAAGAATGTGAGAATTATATTTTGAAAATAAAATAGATAAAATGGATTAATTATTTATTCTTTGGAAAATGCGAAATATCACTATTTTAGGGAAAATCATGATCATCAAATCTTTGAGTATACCACTATTTACCTTTTCAGCTAGCTCATGTGTATTTCCAGAAAAATATAAAAAAAGAAATAGAAGGAAAATGTTTCAAATTTATCTGGAATGACAAACCAGATAAAGTTAAAAGAAATACGATGATTGGTAGTTATGAAAACGGGGCTTTGAATATGATTGACATTGAAAGTCATTTTGAATCACTAAAAGCATCATGGATAGGTAGAATCTTAAAAACAGATATAGCCAGATGGCAACTTAATCTTAATTATTTACAATGCTCAGGAAAAATTGCCTTGCAGTTTATATGAATATGGATTATAATAAAGTTTATCAATATCTACCTAATATTCCAAAATTTTATAAAAATGTATTAAAAAGCTGGATGAAATTAGAAGGAGGACAAACAGATATACCAAAAACCTTTTACGAAATTAGAAAACACATTATTTGGGGGAATAAATACATTTAATTTAATACCGAATGTCTTTTTTTTCTTTAAAAATTGGATAAAAGGTAATTTGAATTATATAAATGATATTTTAAATGAAAATGGGGAAATTTCCAAATGTTATTTTGCAAATAAATTGAAATAAATCCAACTGGATATGTGAATTGACATCCCTAAAAACGCAATTCCAAAATATTGGTTACAATGTCTTAGATCAGAGAAGTCAACAAGAAGTATAGTCAATATAAAAAGACAATGTTTGTCAATAAGTGGTAATTATATTGACATTTCTATTTTGTCAAATAAGTTATTATATAACAGATTAGTAAAGAAGAAAATTGGGAAACCTATTGGTATAAATGTATGGTTAAATGCATTACCATCACAGACAAAATTTCATTTGAAACCATTGTACAACTTTATTTTTACTATTTGGGAGAAATTAAATTGAAGTTGTATCGATGGAAACTTTTACAAAGCATTTTGCATACTAAAAAGTTATTATTTAGATGGAAGGTAACAGATAATGATTCATGTAACAAATGCGTTTCCGAAAAAGATTATCAACATTATTTTATGTCATGTTCTTTTTTACACGATTTTTGGAGAATAATTCATAATTTATTGCAAAAAGTAAATATAGAAAAAGATTTCACATTGAAAGATATTGTTTATAGCTATAAAATATCTGATAAATATTACTTTGGCGTTAACTATCGTATTACTATTATTGTGTTTTCAATTTATAAATCCTACTATGTATCTAATCAGAAAATGAAAAGACTTGATGTTTTTTGTCTATTCATTGAAGGATATACAAAACGAATGTATTATTTAAAGAAGTTAAAAGAAGATACATTTTTAGTTAATGTTAAGAAACATTTATTAGATTGATGTTTTATTTATAAATACTAGATGTGTCAAAGCGACACGAATGACCCCGTCTCAAAAAGTTGGAAAATCTGCAATTTCAATAACACATGTTCTTCATTAGTAAGATTGTCAAAAGGTTAATTGTTCTTTTTAGTATTTCTAATAAGGTCCGACTTAAAGTTATCAATAAATGATTCCAAGGTAGCATTTTTGCTCGGTCTAGGGATCCAAGAACTCTTTTTAATAAATTTTAGTTGTTTTCGTCTTCTGAAATTTCTGAGTCCCCATCCGAGCTTATTATATTATCCTCCTTCGACGCGAAATATTCCTTAATACGTAGACTTCTAGCAAAATTGTCAAGGTCTTCCGACAATTTGATGTCATTGACAGGAGCAGGTAGAGGACAGAAATTAAGTCCTCTAGAGAGAAGAGATGTTTCCAATTCCGTTAATTGGTGTTGAGAAAGATTGACCACTATTTTGGAGGGTGAATCAGTCTTTTGAGGTCTACGTTTAAAGCGTCTAATTCGTTTAGTCTTTTTTTTTGATGGTAAGGAAGGGTGGATGTATTCTATGCCATCCCTGCGGAATTTTCGTTTTTGTCTTTCACTTAAGTTGTTGGATTGTATGTCCTTAAGGCGAGTGTTGATAGCATCACAATTGTCAGATGTAAGATCTCTTTTGCAGCTATTCAAAAGGGTGTTAAACTCGCCAGTGTTGTTTGAGGAGGACCACTAACCGCTTTGAACAATGGAAGAGGGTTTTCTCCCATCTGCGAAGTAGTGTTTTGGATAAAGAGCCAGGTGCTTGTGGCTTGATCTTGATTTGTAGTCTGTTAGGAATACTTTCATTAAACTCGTTGTTAATCAAATTAGATAAATGGTGTTCAGTTCTAATTTGTTTTTGTTTAATAGCTCTAAGTTGTTTAAAATAATCATTGATGTTCATGATATAAGAGCTAAAAACTTAAATTTGCTGGGATTATGTGAGTAACATGATACAGGTTATTCAGGGGAAAAAAATATTAAAGTCTATAAAAAGGACCAACCAGCAAATTTACTATGTACCGGATCGTCTAGAATAGGCGATACTATGCAGATAAGGAAAACAATTATATCAGTCTAAAGATTTGCACAACGGTACTGATATAAGGTGTTATTAAACGAAAATGTTGTTATTAAATCGTGTTGACAAATAGTTCGGCTCATCAAATGGCCTTCATCTTGTGTCACAAGTTTTTACAATACTGATACATAATGTATAAGGTGTGAAAATAAATCAGTAATAATACAGGTAAGTTTTGGTCGATTGATTTTAATCCAAAATCCTGAATATAATAATATAAACAAAACACTATAATTCAATATACGTGACTGTGTATATTTACAATAAAAATGAGTGAAAAACAAAACTGTTAGTATTTCTTATTGATACCGTTTGGGTGATGCACATTAAGTTCCTTTATCCAAAAGCTTTCCCGAACCTGTCGCTGTGCATCATTCCAGTGAATGTTCTGCTCAATTACTAGAATTTTCATGCGGTTAAAGTCATCAGGTTTGTGATCCGACTGTCTGAAGTGCTGAGAGACTGCAAGAAGTGGCTTCTTAGAGATATCACTCCTATGGCCATTGAGGCGCTTGTGGAAAGGCTGCTTTGACTCACCAAAATATTGGAGGCCACAAACCGAACATTCTAGTATGTAAATAACATTCATACTTTTGCAGGTAACATTGCAAAATATCTTATAGTTATTTTCGGTTGCCTTACTGTGAAATGTTCATGAATGCTGCATCTGTAGGCAGCATTTCCAGCGTTTTTCTTCACACGAACGACATTCTCCAGAAGAACTTCTATCATCAAACACTTCAGCCCGCACTAGTAGGTTCCGCAGACTATTAGGTTGCCTAAAAGCTATCATTGGAGGCTCAGGAAAAATCTTGGATAGTTTGGAATTCTTTTCAACTGATTTCCAATGCTCACGAATGACACCAAAGCTGTTTTTGAGAGATGGGTGGTAAGTAAGAACACAAGGAGTCCTTTTATTTTTCTTTTTAACTTTGTATTCCAATAGTTCACTCCTCGGAATTGATTCCGCTTTCTGAAAGCTTTTTTGATATTTCTGTGTTTGTAGCCCCTTTTCTTCAAGCGAGTTTCAAGTTTACGTAGTTGTCTTTTATTTGTTTCTGTGTTGGAACATATTCGCTTGGCTCTAAGTGCCTGACTGTATGGAATGCTCTTGGTAAGATGAGCAGGATGGTAACTTTTAGGGGACAAATATTGATGAGTGTCAGTAGGCTTAGAATATAAAACTGTAGATATGATGCCCTCTGTGAGCGAACTTGAAGTATCGAGGAAGGCGATTTTGGATTTGACTTCTCATGAGCAAATTTGATACTTGGATGTATGTTGTTGGCATGAGTGATAAAGGTATCTAAATCCTCGTCTAAATATATATATATGTCTGCCTGTGTGTAGTGACAACTGCAATTTATACCTTGTCCATCGGATTTCTTATGATTAAGAAATACCAGGCCTTAGAATATGTATAAAGTGCCTAGAAAATCAACCTAACGATGTTAGAGTAGATTTGATTCGTAACTCCCCCTCCCGGCGCCGGGGCTGGAACCTGTACTTTTTTCTAACTTCTACGACAACACCGCCTAGCATTGCGCAGAGACTTAATCCCCTCCTCTAACTCTAGCTTATAAAAATAAGCTAACGTTTCGGGAGGTGTTACCTGCTTGTAGGAATTAAACAAGGATATATATATATATATATATATATATATTATCCTTGTTCCGAGGGAAGAATCAAAAATTTGCGAAAGCAAATTTACAGATCTAACATTGTTGGGTTGATGTTTAGACGAGTTGTATATACATTATGTAAACAGCCATGTATCACCATCATTGATGGCGATCCGATGGATACATCTGTTGTAGGGTTGTCACTGACTCAGACGTACTTATGAATATAATTATTTTCTGTGACTGTATCTTACATTAATTTGTAGATCTGTAAAGGAGTAGGTCCGGTAAGAGCCCTTTTTGGCCTCAAAATAAAGCAGTTTTACAAAATTGATAAAATGTAAACTTTTAGTTATTTATTGAACAGTAGAGTGCTTCTGCTACATAAATATGGGCTATTTTTTACTATACAATGAACATATATCGGGTACTGGCACCTTAAAGTCATGCTAAATTACTGAATTCTTCCAAATTCTAGCATTTTAGTTAAATTCTAGACGGTTTTCGTGTAAAACGAAAGTGGCCGCATTCGTGTTCATCCTTAATATTGAAATGGAAGTTGTATTTTATGATAATACATAACATATATAAAGGTTGAGAATGAACACGGATGCGGCCACTTTCATTTTTGACAAAAAACATCCGAAAAGTGACATTTTTCGGCATATTTGGTTGATTTTTCATATTTGAGCTTGAATCGGATCGTTTTTAATGCCTAAATCAGTTCAAATCTTTCACATAAACTATTTGATTCAAATGAAATAGACACTTAAATGTTTAAAAAGTGGTCAAAATCTTTTGTCAGATGAACTTGAAATTTGAGGCCGAAATCGGTCCTTACCGGACCTACACTTTTGCTTTCGCAAATTTTTGGTTCTTCCCTCGCCGGGATTCGAACCCATGCTACTGTGATATCGTGACACCAAATCGCCTGCACTGCAGCCGTCCCGCTAGACCACACGACCACCTGGGCTCTCAAATAAAGAGCTTTCGCTGGCCATGTGTTACCTTTCCACGTCAGTTTTAATCTGCGGTTTTTATCCAACGCAGTCATAGGTTTGAACGTAGTTTTCAATTTAGACTCGTTTATATTAAATGGAAAACTACGTTCAAACCTATGATTGCGTTTGATAAAAACCGCAATTTTTATACGTGTGCATGTAAAACAAATTTCGTTGTAGAAGGGTCTAAATACAGCACAAACAACATTTTCCAAAAGACCACAAAAGTGAAAAATAGATATAGGAAGATGTGGTGTGAGTGCCAATGAGATAACTCTCCATCCAAATAACAATTTAAAAATTAAACCATTATAGGTTAAAGTACGGCCTTCAACACGGAGCCTTGGCTCACACCGAACAACAAGCTATAAAGGGCCCCAAAATTACTAGTGTAAAACCATTCAAACGGGAAAACCAACGGTCTAATCTATATAAAGTATATTTAAACAAAACGCATTTGACTAACAGGTCGAACAACTGATGTTCTTAAACCCTGGTGACTGCCATTGGCGATTGCCAAATAAAATTGATCACGATATGTAACAAAATGGATCTCAGGAGCCTGTAATTCAGTAGTTGTCGTTTGTTTATGTGTTACATATTTGTTTTTCGTTCATTTTTTTACATAAATAAGGCCGTTAGTTTTCTCGTTTGAATTGTTTTACATTGTCTTAGCGGGGCCTTTTATAGCTGACTATGCGGTATGGGCTTTGCTCATTGTTGAAGACCGTACAGTGACCTATAGTTGTTAATGTTTGTGTCATTTTGGTCTTTTGTAGATAGCTGTCTCATTGGCAATCATACCACATCTTCTTTCTTATACTTAATATAAATTTAATACTAAACAGAAAACGATAAACTTGTGTCCAAGATGTTATGCAACAAACACAAGGTGTCAATATTTTTTTTGTACACCAGATCTAGATTTCGACAATATATGTATCTTCAGTGATGTTAGGGATCGCAACGGTATTTGGAAGGCCATATAATTTACTCTCAATTTCAGATAGACTCTTGAATTTAAAGAGTCAATATAGGATGAACGGATCATATAAACCGGAAGGAAAATATGATACAAGCCCAAACGAAAAAATATAAACGAGTCTAAATTGAAAACTACGTTCAAACCTATGATTGCGTTGGATAAAAACCGCAATTTTTATACGTGTGCATGTAAAACGAATTTCGTTGTAGAAGGGTCTAAATACAGCACAAACAACATTTTCCAAAAGAAAACAAAAGTGAAAAAGTATATTTAAACAAAACGCATTTGACTAACAGGTCGAACAACTGATGTACTTAAACCCTGCTGACTGCCATTGGCGATTGCCAAATAAAATTGATCACGATATGTAACAAAATGGATCTTAATATAAATTTAATACTAAACAGAAAACGATAAACTTGTGTCCAAGATGTTATGCCACAAACACAAGGTGTCAATATTTTTTTTGTACACCAGATCTAGATTTCGACAATATATGTCTCTTCAGTGATGTTAGGGATCGAAACGGTATTTGGAAGGCCATATAATTTACCTTCACTTTCAGATAGACTCTTGAATTTAAAGTGTCAATATAGGATGAACGGAAATATATATATAGCGGGACGGCTGCAGTGCAGGCGATTTGGTGTCACGATATCACAGTAGCATGGGTTCGAATCCCGGCGAGGGAAGAACAAAAAATTTGCGAAAGCAAATTTACAGATCTAACATTGTTGGGTTGATGTTTAGACGAGTTGTATATACATAATGTACACAGCCATATATCACCATCATTGATGGCGATCCGATGGATAAATCTGTTGTAGAGTTATCACTGACTCAGACGTACTTATAAATATAATTATTTTCTGTGACTGTATCTTACATTAATTTGTAGGATCCTTTACTGTAGATAATTGAGCTGATCTGTAACAATAACATCTCCATGCCTAATATATCATGTACTGTAGTACGCCGCTAGATTAAAACTGACGAGGAAAGGTAACACACGGCCACTGAAAGATTTATTATTGTAGAGCCCAGGTGGTCGTGTGGTCTAGCGGGACGGCTGCAATGCAGGCGATTTGGTGTCCCGATATCATAGTAGCATGGGTTCGAATACCGGCGAGGGAAGAACAAAAAATTTGCGAAAGCAAATTTACAGATCTAACATTGTTGGGTTGATGTTTAGACGAGTTGTATATACATAATGTACACAGCCATGTATCACCATCATTGCTGGCGATCCGATGGATAAATCTGTTGTAGAGTTGTCACTGACTCTTGATGTTTAGACGAGTTGTATATATATATAATGTCTAAAAATAGCAACAATCAACATTCAATCTATTTAAGCGTGGATCAGCTTGTAAAAATAAACTGATACAGTTACTGAATTAAAATTATATAAATGTCTAAGAATATAACTTAAACACGCTAATTTTCTAATAGATTTTAAATAGAAATACGCAATATTTCGCTAAACAAATTAGCTTCATCAGGCGTGTGCATCTCTCAAGGTGAAATTGGATGCATGACAAAAAAAATATTTTTGTAGCTTCATCTCTACAAGAGTTGAGGAAAAGTGTAACATATTGATTGATGTTGCATAAAATATGTTTGTAGCTACAACTACATGAAGTTGGAATAAAAGTTTAACACATTAATAGATGTTCGATTAATTGTATGAATTTCTATAAATTAATTTGTATGATTTCAAGATAATTATGGTTTTGATTTGCTTTTAAATCTTTTTTCGTCTCTCTCATTGAGTCCATCAGGTTCAAGAGTTCGTAACTGGTGCATCCAAAATCTCTCTCTTTTATGTCTTCCTTGCGTATCCCAATTTTGATTTTTCTCAATGATTTGAAATGTGACGTTTTCAAAATCATGTCCAAACTTCGCCAAAAGCTATTTATTACAATTTTTAAAGAAAAACTAGGAATTTGAGGAATATTTTAATATTTTGAACTTTAAACATGACGTTGTTTTCCGTCGATTTGGAATGACTAATAACAAATTGCAGATAGAAACAGGAAGGTGGCAAGATGTATTAAGATAAAACCATGTTTGCCATCAATGTAACAATCGACAAATTGGAGACGAATATCACTATAAAAACGTAAAGAGTATTTATCCTCCAATTTTATACATCGACATGATACACTACAGTTAAAAATTTTTATTTTAGTTTCTTGTTTATAATTCGGAGTTTAGTATGACGTCCATTATCACTGAACTAGTATACATATTTGTTTAGGGGTCAGCTGAAGGACGCCTCCGGGTGCGGTAGTTTCTCGCTACATTGAAGACCCATTAGTTGCATTCGGCTGTTGTCTGCTCTATGGTCGGGTTGTTGTCGCTTTGACACATTCCCAGTTTCCTTTCTCAATTTTATTTGAACTTATGTCGAGTACTCGAAACCCAGTCCTGAGGAAGCTTTGTTCATTTATAAAAAAAAATATTAACACGTGCGTTTGTCCTCCAGCTGGCTTTGCATCTTTGAAACATCTCTCTCTCTTGTTTTGTATATATTGTAAATAGTTATAATTGTTATCTCTGTATACTGATGTCATACATTGACGTTGTGAGAATACATATATAGAATTAGAGGCCATAAGTATACCGGTATGGATGATTGATTGACTGTTATTTAGCGCCGCTTTCAACACTATCATGCTATTTCGTGGCGGTAAGTTTATATTGGTGGAGAAAGCCGAAGTGCCCGAAGAGACCCCTGACCTTCGTTTGGAAAACAGACAATTCTGGTCAATTAAGATTGGAGTCGAGCTTACCTGCCACGTGCGGGATTTAAACTCGCACACCTACGTGTTGACATGCTAGTGATACAGTAGTTCGACTACTTATAAAAAAGAAGATGTGGTATGACTGCCAATGATTCAACTCTCCATAAGAGGCCAAAATGACACAGAAAATAACAACTCTTGGTCACCGTACGGCCTTCAACAATAAGCAAAGCCCATACCGCATAGTAAGCTATAAAAGGCCCCGAAATGAGAATGTAACCACTCGACCACCGAGCACCCATCCCTTTCATCTGGAATGGACTAAAGGAGATATGGAATAAACCTGAACTCGGTGCAATACATTTGCGTGCAGCTTTTTATTATGTTTTTGTGCATATATTTCACAGTTTCAACTATAGATGATTATGGGTGGATTCTTGACGTCCAGCTGCAAATTGATATGCATATTCGTACAAGAACATGTTAATGTGATATGCATATTTACCCTGCTTTGTACTAGACCGACGCCCTGAGCCGGATTTTTAACATGCTAGTTCAAAAGGTAACATTCCGAGGTGTGACATGTCACCTTACCCGGACACATTATTCTGATTCCAAGCCGACCAAGAATGTTTGCACATCATATAAGAATGTTTGCACATCATATAAGTACATTTGCACATCATATAATTATATTTGCACATCATATAAGTATATTTGCACATCATATAAGTATATTTGCACATCATATACGTATGTTTGCACATCATATAATGATGTTTGCACATCACATAAGGATATTTGCACACCATATAAGGATATTTGCATATCATATAAAGGTGTTTGCACATCATATGATGACAAGTGCACATCAATTAAAGGTAAATGCACATCATATAAAGATAAATGCACATCATATAATGAAAAAATGAGCATAACAAGACAGTGTTTTGCATGGCCTTCACCAACGAGTAAATCCAAAGACAAAGCATATCAATAACTAAAACTGCACTAAAGTGCTGATCGATGAATAATTCCATCAACTGAAAGCCAAACGCAACTAAAGGAAGACGATATGCAATCAGTGTAAAAGTCTAGCAAACCATGATCGTGTACAATGTTGAAATAAACTATCGAAAGATGTAGAATCGTAAGTTTAAATTTCTGTATACACTAGCAATGCATATCTACATGTAGTAATGTTCTAATTTATTGATGTAAAATCAATATGAGTACCGATGACAAATATATCACAAGATTATATCACAGTGTTAAATTGATATTTTTTTAGAAAACAAAATTATGAAGTATTTTAGCCTAAAAAATAAGAAGACAACAGACTAGGAATCTGGTGTACAGTAGTTGTCTGTTTATGTAGTTCATGAGTGTTTCTCGTTTCACGTTTTTATAGAGATTATACCGTTGGTTTTCCCCTTTGAAAGGTTTTACACTAGTAATTTTTTGGAACCCTTTATAGCTTGCTGTTCGGTGTGAGTCAAGGCTCCGTGTTGAAGGCCGTACCTTGAACTATAACGGTTTACTTTTATAAATTGTTATTTGGATGGAGAGTTGTCTCATTGGCACTCATACCGCATCTTCCTTTATCTAAATAATAATTCTAAAGACATATATAGAAAACGAAAGACTTAAACCCGACCCGGAAGGGTAAGCAGATGCTGTTCCCCATGAGGCACCCGTCGTGTTGCTCATGTTATAACAAACCCTGTAAATAGTCTAATTCGGTAGGTCATATTCCTGAAAAGAAAAGGGGATTGTAGTTACAAAGAAAATAACATATCCGATATAATCTGTGAAATGGTTATTCCATAAGGCTCATACAAAGGGATTAACTCAACTTTACCTTTTGGAACTCTTTGTTTAATAGCTTCCTTGTGAGCAGCAATCTTTTTCAAGGAAATCATGATAGAAATTACATGACCGAGAATATCGTATCAATTGAGAGATATATTCTCCGTGTACAGGCGCTGCTGGAATATTCTACTGGAAATGGAAAGCTCACAATTGAGCAGCTGAAATCATTTCTTTTGTAGTAAAGTTTGGTTTTCAACCGACCCTCATTGTCAATTCATAGATGTAAGCCAAGATATGAGGCAGACTTAGCTGTATATGTTGTATATTTATATAGATATAAAGAAATGAGGTATGAGTACCAATTAATATAATATAAGTGGAACCAATAATAAATGTAATATATATATACATAAAAACAACAAGAAACGGAAAACACTTATGAGCCATAGCAACAAACGACAACTACTGAAATCAGATTCCTGACTTAGGACAGGTGCAAACAATTGCAGCGGGTTTAATTGTTTTAATGGTATCAAACATTTATCCTTATCTGAATCAATAGTACAACCTCACAACATAGAAAGACCCATTATGAAATATCAATTGGAATTGCCTAACACAATCACAAGACGTAGTTACACGAATGAACATACAAAGAACGAATACATTTGATATATGTTACAATTTCAAAATTATTGATATTAAGAGATGAAAAATAAAAGTAAAAGTATTATAACGCGGTAAAATGTTGAAGTATTTCAGAAAAACATCAACCATCAAAAGAAATTCAGCCATTTGCAATAATGTTATACACAGATAAATTAAAATAATGTTGTTGTTTGGTATACTTCTTCTGGTTTTATTACCTTCCGTTTATCTCTAGTTCAATTTGATAGATGCGTGCAACGTTGTCACCACATTTTGAATAAATTAGTGAGAGAAAATTATCTTTATAACGGAAAGTGAAGTAAAAGGATAATGCTAAATTTTTATCTTTCTTCATAAGAAGTTCTTGTATGAGGTCAGCCTCATAATAATGGAGAAACAAGTCGAGAAGAAGAAGGGCACAATTGGTTCCAATTGGACTGCCGACAGTCTGTTGAAAAACACGTCCTCAAAGCGTGACAAATATGTTGTGAATCAAGAAATCAAGCATCTTGATAATGCCAGTTTAGAGAATGTTTTGTTTGAATCAGAGTAATTCTTTACAAAGAAGAATTTGGCCCTACCTAAGAAAAGATCATTGTATCTACGTTTGCCATTCTATTTTAAGGAACAAAGCAATAACAACACTTTCAATTTGGCTTTTAGTTTGGAATATGGAATACTTGTGAAAAGTGTAGAAAAGTCAAGTGTTTTATTACTATTGCAAGATGAAAGAGTCTTAGATTGTATAGACTCTAAAAGATCTTTTGAATTGTTTAGTATATACATCTGACTCAGGCCTCCAATAGAATAGACAGTTTCACAATAACTTTTAAGCCCGGCTTTAATTGCTGATAAAAGAGATGTTAATTATTCAGAAAGAGGTTTCGTGGATCACTTGGAAGACCCAGCAATATACATTTGTTTATAAGGACGCTTATGTAGTTTAGGTACAGTGATGGAAGATCCAGTTTTTCATCTTTGGTTAAAATTCCTAAGAAATATAGAACAGACCTATGATTATCCAGGATATCCTCTTTGGTAAGTGTCGTGAGGGTATATGTTGGTTTCAAAGTGAATTGTAAATACCTGATTCATTTATCAATCATGTTATGGAATAAGATTTACACAAAAAAAAAAAATATTGTTCGGGGCTTTATCTGCGGCGACAACAACATATTTTTCATGCAGGTAGGACAAGTCTTTTGCAACATTTGGGTCTTTAAAGATTAAAATATTATGAGTATTGATAGACCCATCCTGTTTCTTAATTCTCATTTGTATCAACGACCTCTCAGCCTCAATCCATTCTAAAAGAGTATCTTCGTATTTTTTCTCGCGTTTAGCCCATTGCCTACCATAATATTCGACTGACTCCATCTGTATTTTGAAGGTGTATGTTCGAATGATTGATTTGGGCTCAGAAACATTACAGAAACTACTCTGTTTTTAGAGGGATGTGTTGTGATCCCGAGTATATCTTAAGACCAATATATGCCTTGGATGGTCGTTCCTGCAGTCAGGAACGACCGATTGCTCTTCTAGTGTAAATAGTCGTCTGTTATAGCCATTGTATTCAACCGGAAGAGAAGGATTTCTGGGAAGTTCTTCGGACATCTCTAGATGGTCTGTCTGATGACCTTAAACTAACCCTACGAATACTACAGATGCAATTTGTGCCCATGCCGGTAAACTTGATTTGAGATCAACATAGATGTTACCAGGAAAAACAAATAGCTGTCGACGTACAATCATACTTTTATTAAAAATGTTAATCATATTCCCCTTTTGTTTCTTAAGAAAACTATACATAAGTTACAACAAATAAATTTGACTAGATGGTTTAAATACCAAAAAAATACTATAACCAATATTTTCATATTTCTTATTACGTAAATTGATAAGATTTTCTTGGGGTTTACCCGTCAGTGATTTCTGTCTCTGACTACTATATCATGTATATTATACATGATTAAACAGTACAAAAACTGATTGAGTTTAAAATGTTTTAAAAAGACATGCAATACATATAGTTCATAGCAATGTAATGGAACAAAGATAATAAATAAAACTTGATAGGTAAGTTTTTTTTATCGTCAAATAGGACCAAATGAGAGTATAACTTATCTGTCAAAAGTTCTAAGGTGGAATGTTTCTTTATTTTAAATGAAATGCAATCATAAAATAATCCCACGATTTGACGCTATTCAATTAACGACATTTCCATAATATATCTAATTGCCTAACCTATAAAACTTACCAAGAACTGTTAATAATAACCAGATATTTTATTGTTTTATGAATTGCCTTCTTTCAAAATGTTAATTTATTTTTCATTGGTGCTCACAAAGCCTTTGTTAGTTCATTTATAAGTGACCTGAAGTAAAACTTCTAGTAAGAATTTTAGATTGAATATGTGTACATCTGTTGAATTTTTCGATATCTTTACTTTGATGACAACTTTGTATGTCGACAAAGTCGATAAAAAATGTGGATATTGCTTTATTATGTGTTGTTGTGGCAAATTGAAAGCAAAACATAATGATAAGAAAATTGTGATATTAGCAGGGAAAATTCTATGTTTTCGTCTGTTCATTCAGTGGCTGATTGGATTAGGAGAAATTGGCCTTTTCAGTGCTTTAGTTTGGAGCGACCACTTTAATGGAACGATACTTGATATGTATCATGAAGGAAATATTTCCCTCGGACCTGTTGTCTGCTATTTTGGAGACATTAGTGTCCTCGGTTTGATTCTTTTCATAGGTTTTTGTGTATGCTGTTTTAGTTGTAAGACAAGGACTCCTACAACGCTTTTCTGTCGAATGGTAATTTTCAAGTGTATTATGATTTTACTAGATGTATTTGCGTTCCTATTAACATTATTTTTAGATCTGCATGTTGGTGAAAGTCTCCTTGATACATCATATTGGCTTCCTATTATTCTGTTTGTATGTTTTATTCTGGATAATTTTGGACTGCTTTTAGATATAATTGAGTTCCTTCATTTGATTTGCAGTTATGAAGGGTTAACTAATAAGGTCGAAATTCAAGAAAACGAACCCAGACCTATACACATTTTAGCTAATGGTGATAGAACTACTACTTTTCCGAATCAAAATCCGATCGGAGATGAAACACTTTTAGATGATGTTAGCATCTACGATGAACGTGAACAGAATTCTATGAATGAAAGAAATGACATGTTAATCGAAAACCAACAAGAAACTCAAAACATACCGCAACAGTCATACGCAGGCGTTCCGTATCAATTTGGCTATAATTTTCCATATCCATATGGATATAACTCAATACGTTGGACAACCAGGACCAACAGTATTTGTGCCTCTAAATATACAGCACCCCAATATGCAGGGTGGATTTACATAATAATTTGAAACAGAAATTCGATTTCAAAATTGATATTAACTCATGGATAGTTTAAATAAACATAATTTCTAAAGGTGATTAATTATCATATATTATTATATAATTATTTTTTTTGTCAGTACAATCTTAAATAATTGATTTTGCTTTTTGGAAAACTACAACTTAATGTATATTTCTATAATATAATATATTATTATATCGTGTTAACATGATCCAATCAAAACATGTAATTTTTAGTATTGACTACTTCTATTAGTAATTTTATAGGGATATAAAAGCGTTGACTGTGCGTATATTTTGAGAAAAAGCTTTCTCGTGCCTCATTCAAAATGTGCTAGAGTCTACACTTTTATACTCCAAAAAAAGGCATTCAATTCTTAAAAGTAGACCTTTGATATTTTTTTCTACCCCATTTTAATTCTGATGGACATTTGTCGCAATTTCAAACAAACAGTATAATTTATTTTTATCTTGGATATGCTGATCATTTTGCTTATTGTTTACTGTATAAGACTGTGATTTGACACTATATTCGTTATAATAATTTATAAAAAAAATTATAATGAACCGTTTACTATTCTTTCACGTATCTTGTTTTTATTTATATTATTGAATATAGTTCGTAGCACATACTTATTTGAAGAGGTTATATATTTTGCGAGTCAGTTATATCGCTATCTTCAAATACAATAGTAAAGCCTCGGTCAAACCTTAACGGATGGCTTGAACGGATGCCTAACAGATAACTTTTTTTCAATCCGTTCAAGTCCGTTAGACTCCGTTCTTATCCGTAAGAAGTCCGTTCATATCCGTTTCGCGTACGTTTTATCTGTCGACGTCCGTTCTGTCCTGTGGTGAGAAGGTTCAAATATTTGAACGGACGTCCAACGGATACAGTGTCCGTTGAACGTCCGGTAGGCGTCCGTTGTGTACGATACCCGTCCGTTTCGTTTCCATTTTGTATCCGTTACTTGTCCGTTGTTCATCCGTTGGTGGTCTGGTAGACAAATTCACCAACGGATTATTGTCCAATCTTATATCTATATATGTGGACAAATTGAGAGCAGCAAATACTATATAGCTGCTAGAGTGTCATAATTATAAATCTTTTGGCACACTAATCATTTCCACACTACCAATATATGTTTATATGCAATCATAATTATCAAGTAGCGATTTTTTTCAAGACTGTACACAATCGTTTTGCAAACAGGGAGAATTTGTTATTTTATTTCTTGATCTATATGCCGATTTAGATTTATAGATTTTGAAACTTTGTAATTTGACTTTATTTTGTGAAACATTATTATATCACATTTACAGTCATATATGTAAGACCAGTATTAGATATGAGTTTATCACATCTTTCGATCAAACTTACTTCCAAGTAACAGGCAAACCACATAATAAACATGTAGGGTCAATAAATAAAATACTCTGCTCTCAATGTTGTTATCTTATTACGTAATACAGAAGTTTTTCTTGTTTCCGAATTTCTGTTTTTCTAATGGATAGTTGTAGTTTGTGCACTTTTGAAAACCGAATATTGTTTAATTTAAAGAAAATCACGAAGCCCCTTTGATGCAAAAACTGAAATGAATATCATTTGTGCACATAACCTTAAATCTTATTCTTGCTTGTTTGCATTTGTCAGTAATTGTTATACAGGAAATAACTTATAAGGATATACTGATTTATTTTAGCATTAATGCACGAACTAATTAATTAAATGAAAACATTAAAAAATGATCTGTTTACATAGACATTTTCGACAAAAAGAATTTTCGAATATTCTAGATGTTGCATTATTTATCCAAACAAATTTTTGGTCAGCTATACGACTATCGAATGCTGCATCTTACTTGACCCGATTTGCGTTCTGAATCGTCCGAGGAGAATATTACATAGAAGAGTTATAAAGTCATGAAAGTGTGCAAGAAAAAAAATATGCTGATCATGACTGAGTGGCGTTTTGTATGCAGGTTAGTGGCTTATTTGTATTCATACCCTAGTTAACTGGTACACGAAACATGTAGAACCATTAGGTTCTTTCTATGTGCAGAGCATCTAAAAAAATGCCCTCAACTTTTAATGCCTTTCACACAAATTTTCCCATTTTTTATATACCAAGGCCAACTATTGACTAATTATAATGTGTAGGTCTGCCGTTTTCTGTAAATATTAAAATTAAGAATGGAAATGGGGATAATGTGAAAGAGACAACTACTCGACCATAAAACAGACAACAGCAGAAACTAATTGTTTTGGTTATAAGAAGGAATGAATAAGGTTTATGCATTCACGAAACACAATTTATACTTGCACTTGGAAACCGAAATCTCATGAAGGCAGTTATTTGTTGTTTCATGAATAACTTGATAAATCTAAATTTTACAAAAGCTGATTGTTAATTGGTGAGAGCAAATGTTAGTCCCAGTAGGAAGTTTTCACGGACAAACTACCTTTAATATAATATGTCCTATCTAAGCCGTGCTAATTGTATCACACTTATGGTTATATGCAAATTATATATACAGATAACTTATACTTTTTCCGAAGTTAAATAAAGGCAACCGTAATATACCGCTGTACAAAAATCATGCATCACTTGAGAGAAAGAAAATCCGGGTTACAAAACAACACATCAACTATACGAGGAACGATCCGAAACAACAGAAACACCGAAGTGCAAAAAACTTAAAAGTAATAGTCTATAGCGTCTATGTTTATGTTTTTGTTTATTATATATTTATATCAAAATTATTCAGAACTAGGGGTGGTTGGGAAAACTGGTTGAACTTTTGACTGAGAATTGAGGTAATTGTTTCATTTTTAACGTTGTCAGTTTTTTTATTTATGAGTTTTTATGTCCTCTAGTATCTTTCGCACCTCTTTTAAAATGTCTAGGGTGGGTCAGGGAATGGACGTTTTTTTTATTTTAGGAGTGAACGACAATCGAAAATAAAATGACATTGTCATAGCTAAAAAAAGAAAAAAAACCTAACAAAACTTGTACCTATCATGTCGTCTTTGCATTTTCATGGAGGTTGATTTTTTGTGTTCCTATTGGCAGAATAAGAGTGAAGAAGTAAAATCAATAAACAAGAGATAATTTAAGGTACAAAACAAATGAGGAAACTGCAAAAAGAGTAATACCAAAATCAAAGCTGATGAAGGGTCGATCCTTGATAGCTGAGAGTCAAGAACTCAATTTTATTTGTTACCTAGGCTTAAGGATTTTGACTGCAAATATGTACGAATTTAAAAGAGGGACGAAAGATACCAAAGGGACAGTCAAACTCGTAAATCTAAAACAAACTGACAACGCCATGGCTAAAAATGAAAAAAGACAAACAGAAAAACAATAGTACACATGACAGAACATAGAAAACTAAAGAATAAACAACACGAACCCCACCAAAAGCTAGGGGTGATCTCAGGTGCTCCGGAAGGGTAAGCAGATCCTGCTCCACATGCGGCACCCGTCGTGTTGCTTATGTGATTACAAATCCGGTAAATAGTCTAATTCGGTAGGTCAAATTCATAAAAGGGAAGGGGATTGTAATTACGACGTAAGGAACATATCCGACATCATTTGTGAAACGGTTATTCCATAACGGTCAACCAACTCGTGATGGCGTCCGTAAAATTTACGAAGGGATGATTTCAACTTCTCCATTTGGAACTCTTGGTTTAATAGCTTCCTTGTGAGCAGTAACCCTCTATCAAGAAAATCATGAAAGCAAATGCAAGCACGGGAATATCGTATCAATTGGGAGATATATACCCCGTATGCAGGTGCTGCTGGAATGTTGCTACTTGGAAATTGAAAGTTCACAATTGGAAAGCTGAAATCATCTCTTTTGTCGTAAAGTTTTGTCTTCAACCGACCCTCATTGTCAATTTCTAGATGTAAGTCAAGATATGAAGCCGACTTAACTGTATCTGTAGTATCCTTTATCTCCAATTCGATGGGATAGATGCGATCCACATAGTCAGCAAATTTTTAATTGTTTAGTGAAAGAACGTCATCTATATAGCGGAAAGTAGAGTTAAAGGATATTGCTAACTTCTTACCTTTCTTCCTAAGAAGTTCCTGCATGAAGTCAGCCTCATAATAATAAAGAAACAAGTCAGCAAGTAGAGGGGCACAGTTTGTTCCCATTGGGATGCCGACAGTCTGTTGAAAAACACGTCCTCCGAACGTAACAAATATGTTGTCAATCAAGAAATCAAGCATCTTGATAATATCGGTTTCAGAGAATTTTTTGTTTGAATCAGAATGATTCTTTACAATGTATGATTTATCCCTCCCTAAAGACAAGATACTTGTATCTACGTTGGCCATTCTTTTTTATGAAGCAAAGTAATACCAACTCTTTTAATTTGTCTTTTAGTTTGGAATGTGGAATACTTGTGTAAAGAGTAGAAAAGTCAAATGTTTTAATACTGTTACAAGATGAAAGAGAGTTAGATTGTATGTACTCTAAAAGATCTTTGGAATTTTTAAGTATCCACATCTGATTCACGCCACCTCTAGAATAGGCAGTTTCACAATAACTTTGAAGCCCGTCTTTGATCGCTGATAAAATGGATGTTAATAATTTAGAAAGGGGTTTCGTGGAGCACTTGGAAGACCCAGCAATATACCGTTGTTTGTAAGGACACTTATGTAGTTTAGGTATCCAATACAGTGATGGAAGATATGTTGAATTTCTATGAGAGGAAAGAAAAACTTACTTATATCCCGGTTTAAAGGTTGTTAATGTCCTAATCAATATTATTATTGATTCTTAACGATAATGTTTTCTCATCGAAAAGTTACCGACTTTCATAAAAGTGTTTTTTATATATTATATTGGTAGTTTACGTCAAGAAAATATTAATGGTATGCCCTAGTTTGCTTACACTTAATATCTTTTAGTTTGCCATTTGGTTAGGGATTTTTTGTTTTGAATTTCTTCAAAGTTCGGTAGTTTTGTGATTTTACTTTTAATGAATATTATATTTAACAACCAAATCTCCAATATCGGAACGATGAATTATTGATGACTAATTTGTAGGGATGCACAAGCAAATTTCACTCACATAAATTTCATGTGATCTCATGTGATATTCATGCGAATTTAATCTCAATCGAGCTAATACATGAAACTCCCGTGAATCAGTTCACGTGAATTTCACATAAAAATCACATAATATTTTTTTCATGTGAAATTCAAGTAAATTTTGAAATAAAGTTATAGGAATGAATTTTTCGAATTCAACCATAATTATGAAAAATACCATTTTTTTTTTTGTAAAGTTGACATGAAATTGCCGAAATTCTTTTAGATGAGATTCACACTAATCTCAATTCACGTGAAATTCAGATGAAATTATTCACGTGAGTTTCAGGTATGAGTTCGTTTGTAGTGAATCTCACATGAAATTTTCAACGTGAGATTAATGTGAAACTCATGTTAGCAAAATTTGCCTGTGAAGCATAGAAATATATCAGAATTGTGTCCCGTTGTCCGCATTAGCACAATTATTTTGCAAAGTACAAAAGAGTGGAATATATAAACAAGTCCATTGAAATGCACGCGGACCAAAATTGTCAAATCTTTTAAAAGTTTAAATCTGTACATTATAAATTGATTGCATAGAAATATCTCAGAGTTGCGTCCCTTTGTCAACCCTAGCCATATTTGAAACTTTGTTTTTTTTTTCAATGTTTACAAGAGTAAAGCAGAAAATGTTAAAAGTATGTAAAATTTCAGAGTTTTTTTCCGCCAAAATTTCAATTGATTGTATCTCAAAAAACAAGTCGATAGACTCTTAATCTTTTCTGCTTTTTTGTTCCTTTATTTATATCCTATCATTCTTTAACAGTCTTTAAAAAGATGGTTATTTTTAAACAGAGTAGCGAAATCCTTACACGAAAGAGGATACATGTTACTAGAAGAACTAAACGGAATGCTCACTATGTTAAAACTAAGTTATAATGCAATGCAGGCAAACAAAAATGAATGAAGAAGGATAATATATAATAAATGAAATCTTGAATCTTAATAAAAGAGAAAGAATAGCTGAATTTCTTCAATAATAATTTGCTTTTACTGATAACCATGATCAATCAAATAAATGTTAACATATTATATCAAGCAAAAATTAACCCATGTATTCTAAAACCATTTTTTGGCATGACACAGGTTATGTTCTTCTCATATATTTAGGTATTTCCACTTTTCGTGGAAAGGGATATTATTTTTCTTCTGATTATTTTTTTATTTATTTTTTTTTTCTAATGCCGTCTGAGATGCTTTTTTGTTTTACAACATATCGAATGGATGTTTGGCCAATGATGTTGTACAGTAATGGGGATTTCAAAACTCACCCTGTGTGGCCGAACACTTATTCTTATAGGAGTTATCTCCCCGCGTCTCCTTTTCTTGTTATCGCTATATCTCTAAAACCGTAAAAGATTTTTACAAACTGTGTTCACCAATTGTTCGTCTACTCTTTAAAAGAATGATTTGGTTTATTTTAACTGGAGTGATCGGACGACATCTTATGGGAGTTGTTTCCCCTTTTGAAAATTTAAGATAGGCGATATGTTGGATACATTTATACGGTATAAGTCGTAGAGGCCTACAGTCTTTTCATATGAAGTCCTCGGTTCATTTGAAGGACATTAAGAACAAGGTCAAAGGTCAAGGTCATGTTATGAATTTTGCTTGTTATCATTATTCAAAAGAAACTGTTACAGTTACTGATATGATATGTTTGCCAAATTACTGTTTACAATAAGGCGCAACTTCAACCTATTCAGTCGAAGTGTTTTGGTTAACCCTTATCGGAGTTTTCTCCCCTTATGTATTTGAAATCATTATTTCTCAACAACCATACAAGTGATTGACCTCAGGCCTTCCGATTTGAGTTCACTGACCTATGACCTTGAAATTGAGGTCAAGGTCAAAGGTCAAGGTCATGTTATAAATTTTGAAATTTGCTAGTTATCGTTATTCAAAAGAAACTGTTACAGTTAATGATATGATGTATTTGTCAAATTACTGTTTACAATAAGGCGCAACTTCAACCTATTTCAGTCGAAGTGTTTTGGTTAACCCTTATAGGAGTTTTCTCCCCTTATGTATTTGAGATCATTATTTCTCCACAATCATACAAGTGATTCACCTCGGGCCTTCCGATTTGAGTTCACTGACCTATGACCTTGAAATTGAGGTCAAGGTTTAAGGTGAAGGTCATATTCTAAATTTTGGATTTTGCTTGTAATCTATATTCAAAAGAAACTGTAGCAGTTAATGATATGATATGTTTTCAAAATAACTGTTTACGATAAGGTGCAACTTCAACCAATTTAAGTCGAAGTGTTTTGGTCAACCCTTATAGGAGTTTTCTCCCCTTTTGTATTTGAAATCGTTATTTCTCCACAACCATACAAGTGATTGACCTGGGGTCTTTTGATTTGAGATCTATGACCTATGACCTTGAAATTGAGGTCAAGGTCAAAGGTTAACTTGACGTTTAAGATTTTGACCTTTGCTTAAAATTCTTTTTTGTTCATTATAAAACAATTAAGTCTTCTGCATATACCTATTAATCTTTTTATATCAGTTTGAGATACCAAATTACATCAACAAGGAGTGACCTTTTCTAACACCTTTTTTTAAATTTCATTCTTATTATTGAGGTAGAAAGACCTGCAATTGTTCTCTTAAGAATTGGTTTTGAATTATATATAGGCCTTTAACTGGAGGGATTGTGCTTGGTTATTATATGATGAGGAAATAAGTTTTCAATCAGTTTAATTGAGGTCTTGGGTTAGTATATCAGTAACTGTTAGTAGTCCTTTGTTAGTTTATGTATCTTTGTCATTTTGCTGAGTTTCTTTTGTTATGATATCGCACACGGACTTTTTAAACTGGGTTGTACAGTGTATATTGCTATGTAAAGGCAACAGTAGTATACCGCTGTTCGAAAGTCATAAGTCGATTTAGAGAAAACAAATCGGGAATACAAACTAAAACTGTGTTGAGATCTTACCGAACTTTTTTTAACCACGCTGCATTTTGCGCCTGTCCTAATTCAGAAGCCCTAACCGTTTTTGTCTTTTTTTTAAAATTTTAGTTCAATTATTTGTTTGGGAGTCTAATATGACGTGCATTGTCACTGAACTGTCACACATTTTTGTTTAAGGGTCAGCTGAAGTCAACCTCCATGTGCTGGATTTTCGCGCAGTGTTGAAGACTTTTTGTTGGCCTTCTGCTGGTTTTT
Source organism: Mytilus edulis (assembly GCA_019925275.1). Lineage (NCBI taxonomy): Eukaryota > Metazoa > Mollusca > Bivalvia > Mytilida > Mytilidae > Mytilus > Mytilus edulis. The sequence continues at coordinate 113,452,307 of CM034351.1, forward strand.
TTTTAATTTGTTGATTGGGTTGTCGTGTCTATGATCTATCCCCTTTTTTCATTTTCTATTTAATTAGGTAATTATAATGACAATTTGATGTACCGATTAGATATTAGAATCAGCAAGATCAGTTGAATTATTTACATCTTATTACATAATATTCGACATTAAGCATCCAGATGAAGGTAAATCCAGAAAATCAGTACGGACTCATAACATTTATAAAGCATTGTTTTCAAATTTTTTTTATAATTTTTTGACAATATAATCTTTCAAATTGTCTTCTTGAAACGGCACATCTATATATGGAATAGAGTTAAGATTTTACTTATTTTGTTGAACATGCTGTCTTAAAGAATATCATTTGAAAATTATTCATTTGAAATTTAGAATTTTGATCAAATAGAATCTTTCTAAAGTACACACATCATTAGAATTATGCATGAACAATACATAAAACTAATTAGTTGAAACCGTTTGTTTTGAAAATCGTTGAATAGAACAATGATATTAAATAAAAGTTATGCTCGCTATTGAAAGAAACACGTTTATTGTCTTAATTTGCTGTATATAGTTTACTTTTTATTTTGATATTCAATTAGTTAACCTCTATAGATTAACAAGAACTGATAACAATTAAGGTTATTTGTAGAAATATCAATTTATTATTTAGAGCGCGAACCTGATTGACGCTTTCCATATTTAGTTTTATAATGTGATTGTTTTGTACATGTAATTACTTTGCTTAAACATGTGTACTGACTTTGGTCCTGAGTTTTTCGACATCATTACTTTGTTTATATACTTTTATGTCGACAGTATCGATAAAAAATGTGGCTATTGCGTTATGGGTTCTTGTTGTGGTAAAAGTGACGATATCACAGTAATGGCGGGGAAAATCCTATGTTTTCGTCTATTTATACAGTGGATATTTGGTTTTGCAGAACTTATAACCGTAATTTCTTTAGTGTACAGCGCCCACTTCAACGGATCGATCTTTGAAACTTATGAGGCAGGGGGTGTTTCTCTTGGAACCGTTGTGTCCTTTTTCGGAGACTTTGCCGTTCTTATTCTGATAATCTTTATAGCTTGTCAAATCTGTTTATGTCGGTCGCAGACAAAAGATGTCGATTCACTTTTCAAAAGAAAAATAGTCTTCAAATTTCTGATGATTTTTATGGATATATTCGCGTTTCTATTCACATTGTTCCTAGATCTAGACGTTGGCGAAAGTCTACTCGATACATCACATTGGCTTCCGATTCTTCTGTTTATATTTTTTGTAGTCGACATTATTGGATTGGTATTTGATATAGTTGAAATATATATTCTGATGAAAGCTTATAACAAAAAAGAGGAGACTAAACAAGAAGTCAGTTTAAATGAAAATGCAGATACTGATCGAAATGAGACCAATGACATAACATGGCATGATGATCAATCCCGGAACACTATTCGAAACCAACAACACCGTAATACAAACATAAGCCAACCGTTTGACGAAAACCATCAACAAAGCAATTCAAATACAGTAAATCCGTCATACGCTAATGTTCATCCCTTTGGTTGTAATAATTCAAGCGTTGGACAGCAAACAATGATTGGATATAATCCTCCTACAGTATTTCATCCGCAAATGCAAGCTGGGTATTCAGGATTTTATGGACCTGCACCTCCAATTAATCACAATCATCAAATACATGGTGGAAACCCACACAACAAAACCAAGGTTATAATAATAAATGGAAATTCGAATGCAAAAAATTACATTTGACAGCACTGTGCGGTTATAAATCATATTTGTTCCCCTCTTTTTCTGATATCGTTCATGTTTCACGTTTGTTTATATTCATTATATAACTATACAACTTATAGTGATACTGTTCAGTGAAAGAGCACCAGAAGGTCAAGAGAAAGTTTGTGGTGTTTTCCTTATTCAATTATTTCGAATACAAGCAAAACCTGTGCACTGTAAAAACATTAAACAAATGGAAGTGCATAGATAAATATATAGATGTAATATGCATGGTGTTTATATTTCACAAAATGAAACTCTTTTATGGATGACTCCAGTAATTATTTTCAAGTCTGAAGAAGATAAAAGTAAACTTATACCTTACTTTGATTTTTCCATTCTGATTTCCATGTCAATTAATATGATTCACTATATTTATAAGCTAGAAAGAACACCTCACATTTTTCAAAATTATATAAAATGTGAAGATTTGTTATAGTTGTCAATGAGACAATTTGCATGGCTTGCAAGAACGAGTGAATCCATAAAAGAAAGCCCAAATAAATAACTAAACGAAGCACCAAAGTACTGATCTGTAAGAAACGCAATCAACTGGAAGCTACTTAAAGTCCTATAGCAAATAGCGGCAAATACATGCAGCAAATACGATATGCATTCAGTGCAAAGGACTCATAAACCGTCAATCAAAACATGATCTGTATGTACGAAACATAACTATCGACAAAATTTAGAACCGTAAGTGTAAATGTAATATCTAATTATATTCTAATTAACAAATCAATATCAGTACCGATAAACAAAATATTAAAAGATTTTATTACAGTGTTGAATTGATTTTTTAAAAGAGTTTATATAAAGTATATATATGCTTTAATAGACCGTTCAATATTCAAGGGCTCTAAACCAACACAACTGTACAAATAAGAATGTGAGGCCCCGTTAATAATACATCTTTTATTAACTTTCTATCCAAAAACTTTGCATCTAGAGAATAATTTGGTGACGTTTTTAAGTTATATGCGATAATGAAATCCCTGGCTTTATAAATTATTAGATAGATTTTATCAGGATATTTTGAAATATTTGAATCTAGTAAAAATAAAGGCGACAGATACCAAAGGGACATTCAATCTCGATCGAAAACAAATTGACAATGTAATGGCTAAAAAGGAAAAAAAACACACACAGACAAATAAAAGTACACAAGACACAACATAAAAAGATAAAGATTAAGCAACACGAACCCCAACAAAACTTGGGGTGATCTAATGTTCTCTGAAAAGGTAAGCAGATCCTGCTTCGCATGTGACATCCATCGTGTTCCTCATGTTATTACAAACACCGTTAATCGTCTAATGTATTATGTTTCGCATACAGTAAAATTCGACAAAACTAGCTTATAATGATAGTTGGTGATTACTATTTCACATGGTTGTTTCGGTCGGTTCCTCTTTAATTTAATAAGTTTGAATGTCATATTCTAAAAAGGGAACGGGATTGTAGTCTTCAAAATATTTCAATTTCTCTCAAAAGAAGTTTACATCTGTAAGTTACAACAAATAAATTTGCAATCAGAGATTTTTTAAAAGACCCACAATAGCTATTACCATTATTTTTATACTTCTTATTACATAAATTAATTAATTGTCTTTTATAACTATGAAGAGGCTAATGAAAAGCACACAATGATTACATTAAAGAAGACAGATTAATAAATACGCACACGTTGCTTGTTTATGAAGCCATTTTTGGAATGTGTATATAAAACGTACTTGTATAGTTCATAACAAAAAATATCGTTTATACTAAGGATAACATTTTGGTTTAGAACTTGAGAACCTGGGATGCGGTAATTGAATAGTTATGAAGTACTTAACTATTTTTTAGTGCATTTACCTGAAGCCTCAAGTGGTTGATATGTCATTGATGTAAAACCAGCTGTCACAGGAAATGGTTGCTAAGTCGATAAGGTTTATCTAAATGTGACAGAAAATGGGACGTGGCTTAGTTGTTAATGTATAACTGCATTAGAAAACTGTTGCTGATCATTGACGTATACCAAGAGAAAGAAAATAATTGCTTACACTTAAAAGAGGGACGAAAGATACCAAAGGGACTTTCAAACTCATAAATCTAAAATAAACTGACAACGCCATGGCTAAAAATGAAAAAGACAAACAGACAAACAATAGTACACATGACACAACATGGAAAACTAAAGAATAAACAACACGAACCCCACCAAAAACTAGGAGTGATCTCAGGTGCTCCAGGAAGGGTAAGCAGACCCTGCTTTACATACAGCACCCGTCGTATTGCTTATGTGATAACAAATCCAGTAAATAGTCTAATTCGGTGGGTCAGTCATGAATGGGAAGGGGATTGTAGTTACGACGTAAGGAACATATTCGATATAATTTGTGAAACGGTTATTCCATAACGGGCAACTAACTCGTGATGGCGTCCGTAAAATTTACGAAGGGATGATTTCAACTTCACCATTTGGAACTCTTGGTTTAATAGCTTTCTTGTGAGCAGCAACCCTCTATCAAGAAAATCATGATAGGAAATACAAGCACGGGAATATTGTATCAATTGTGAGATATATACCCCGTATGCAGGTGCTGCTTGAATGTTGCTACTTAGAAATGGAAAGTTCACAATTGGAAAGCTGAAATCATATCTTTTGTCGTTTTGTTTTCAACCGACCCTCATTGTCAATTTCTACATGTTAGTTAAGATATGAGGCCGACTTAACTGTATCTGTAGTATCCTTTATCTCTAGTTCGATGGGATAGATGCGTTCCGCATAGTCACCAAATTTTGAATTATTTAGTGAAAGAACATCATCTATAAAGCGGAAAGTAGAGTTAAAGGATATTGCTAACTTCTTATCTTTCTTCCTAAGAAGTTCCTGCATGAAGTCAGCCTCGTAATAATAAAAAAACAAGTCGGCAAGTAGATATGCACAGTTTGTTCCAATAGGAATGCCGACAATCTGTTGAAAAACACGTCGTGCGAACGTAACAAATATGTTGTCAATCAAGAAATCAAACATCTTGATAATATCAGTTTCAGAGAATTTTATGCTTGTATCAGAGTGATCCTTTACAAAGTAGGATTCATCCCTCCCTAAGACAAGATACTTGTATATACGTTGGCCATTCTTTTTTATGACGCAAAGCAATACCAACTCTTTCAATTTGTCTTTTAGTTTCGAATGTGGAATACTTGTGTAAAGAGTAGAAAAGCCAAATGTTTTGATACTGTTAAATATTAAAGAGAGTTAGATTGCATGTACTCTAAAAGATTTTTGGAGTTTTTAAGTATCCACATCTGATTCACGCCTCCTCTAGAATAGGCAGTTTCACAATAAATTTGAAGCACGTCTTTGATTGCTGATAAAATAGATCTTAATAATTTAGAAAGAGGTTTCGTGGAGCACTTGGAAGACCCAACAATATACCGTTGTTTGTAAGGACACCTATGTAGTTAAGGTATCCAAGTACAGTGATGGAAGATCCAGTTATTCATCCTAGTTTGGAATTCCAAGGGAACAAAGAACAGACCCATGATTATCCAGGATTTCGTCTTTGGTAAGTGTCGTGAGGGTATGTGTTGATTTTCCAAGTGAATTGTCATTACCTAATTCGTTTATCAAGCAGTTATTGTAATGAGTTTTACACACAAAAACGATGCTGTTTGGCGGTTTATCTGCGGGGACAACAACATATTTGTCATGGAGGAAGGATAGGTGTTTTGCAACATTTGGGTCTAAAGTAAACACACGTAATATAATAACAAAACGGCACGGCGTAGAACCGTAACTTTTCCCGATTTGTAAATAGACACACACAAAAAAAATCAAAAATGAATGAATCTATTTGTATTGATGTTTATTTATATAATGTATTATGTTTAATTGTAAAATACTAACATTAAAATGATATTTTATTATATATTCTCCCTGGATAAATAATAATTGATATACAGGGATACTTAGCCTAATGCTGTAAGCTAGGTAAATTGTTAAACAGCATTTAGTGCAATAAAGATGATTTAATTGTTAAAAAAACCAAAAAACAAACAACATTTGGGTCTTTAAAGATTGACGTAGCACGGGCATTGATAGACCCATTCAGTTTTTAAATTCTGATTTGTATCAACGACCTCACTGCTTTAATCCATTCGGAAAGGGTGTCTAAGTCTTCCCTCTCGCGCTTAGCCCATTGCCTTGCATAATCCTCTACTGAATCCATCAAAATTTAAAAGCTGTATTTACAATTGATGGATTTAGGCTCACGATATTTCGGATCTTCCGATAACACATTTCGTTGAGAAGTGTTATTAACAATGTTGAGGTCACCGGTGATAACGTAGCCAGCAGGATTATATGAGAATTGGGAATTAGCGCAAGTGCAATCAGGAGGTTTAGACTTGAAGTCGTCAAGATCGAGATCCTGCAAAACGTGTTTGTAATTAAAATTTTTAGTTGCAATAGGTTTGGGATAGGTATAAAAATGGATTGGTACAGACTGGTCTTTGAAATAAGGAGGTATTTTCGATTGAACTAACTTATGATGAGGGATATTGCCTTAGTTGACGCCATCGAGATCTTTGTTGGCAAAGGAAAGATTAAGGAAAGTTATTTGCTCTTTTTCATCTTTTCCAATGCGGACTGGCTTGAAAAGTCTGTGCCTTGCAATATCCGAAATTATAGCTTCAATTTTGTATTGGTTTGAATGAGGGTTTGTAACAGTGGATTCCAAACATAAATTGAACAGAGAATAAAGTTTTGAAAGGGGTAATGAATAAAGTTTCGTGCGAATGTGATGAATACCTAACGGTTTTTGTATAAATGGCAGCAAGTCATTAATAGAGACATCATGCAGAAAAGGTGATGTATAATGACGATGACCATGGCTGCGACAACGTCGAGGTGTCGAGTTGAAAATATTCATCACATTCACCGAGTTACACGAAGGACTAGATAAAATACCTATACCATCAATTTTGTCATTGCAACCATAAGCTTAAGGTGTCGCAGTTCCCAATTGTCTAATCACGTAGTCCTCTTTTTGTCTACAGAAAGTCATTGAAAGATTAGAATTGTTAGAGCTATGGTATATCTTTTCGATAATGCGAGCTGTCATAGAAACGATGGAATGATCGGGCGGATTGAAATGCTGGTATAGAATGTCGTTAGCATTGAGGTTAATGTCTGATCTATGACTGCAAATACGTTTGTTCAGCCTTCATTTCGTTTCAACGACGTATACCAATCCGCAAAGGTGGCACTCTAATCTGTAGACGGCATTTATCGATTTACAATTCAGATCACCGTAACTTCTGGTAAAGTATGACTTCTTGGTCAAATTGCTAGTGAATTCAGCATCTGTAATTAAATTGCACACGTTTTGCAGCCTTTGGTGTCACATTTCGAAATGCGACAGTGTTATACTGTGTCATCAAAAACCAAAATGTCTTCAAGGAGAACTGAACATGGCTGTGTATGTGTACTATTGCTATAGTCACTAGGACGATGATCTGAATGAGTCATATTTGAGATATTTGTCATGTCTGTTGATGAGGGGACATCTGCCGTATCAGACGAATCTGTGTCCATGGTGACGTCTGTTTCGGACCTTTTAATACCGGGCGACGTCTGAGCCAGTTCCCTGTTTGATCTTTGTTAATTCATGCAAATGTGGTTTTGATACTGGGCGGATGATGTCCTTGGGGACAAAATGTCCACCAGCTGAGACATCAACCCAGTGGTTATAAAAGCGAAAGATACCGAAGGGACAGTCAAACTCATAAATCTAAAATAAACTGACAACGCCATGGCTATAAATGCAAAAGACAAACAGACAAACAATAGTACACATGATACAATATAGAAAAGTACAGAATAAACAACACGAACCCCACCAAAAAACAAGGGGTGATCTCAGGTGCTCCGGAAGGGTAAATGTAAGCAGATTCTGCTCCACATGTGGCACCCGTCATATTGCTTATGTGATCACAATTCCGGTATATAGTCTAATTCGGTAGGTCTCATTCATGAAAGGGAAGGGTAAGGAACATATCAGATATAATTTGTGAAACGGTTATTCCATAACGGTCAACCAAACCCGTGATAGCGTCCGTAAAATATCGGTTGGTGTCTGTATATCATTTCAAATTAAAACTTTTAAGGTTGTGTGCCTCGAAACATGGACATGGTTAGCTTCTCTTTCTTGTTTTTGGCACAACTCCTAATTCGTATTTCAAAATGTGTAACTTCTTTCTTACCCGTAATCACGTATATGACGTTTGTCAAACAAAACATTTGTTTCCAAATACAACATTTTAACCAAAACACAACCATTACACATATAAAGTTTGTTATAAGACAACAGTGAGATCTTTAACGTTTGTCAATTGATATCGGTCTATGCACTTTTATGCTATACTTAATGAAAAAGTATAAACATGTATTTAGTTTGACATGTGTAAAATACCTCTAGTAAATGTAGTTCATATGCATTAAATGGAACAAAGATATTTAAATAAAAGTCAACAGGCATGTTAGATTGTCAAATATTTTTAAATGATAGTAAATAAACTCATCATAGATACCAGGACTAAATTAAGTATATACGCCAGACGCGCGTTTCGTCTACAAAAGTATCATCATTGACGCTCGAATCCAAAAAAGTTTAAAATACCAAATAAGATACGAAGTTGAAGAGCATTGAGAACCAAAATTCCGAAAAGTTTTGACAAATACAGCTAAGGTAATCTATGCCTTCATTATAGCTTCTTAAACAAAAGTTATTTTTCCGTTTCGTTTCTTCTTGTTTTTAAAACCTGAAATAATCACACAATTTGACGCTATTCAATTAAACGACATTTTCAAATATTCAATTTCTTGACCTAAACTAACAAAAGCTGATATTAATCACCAAGTATTGTATTGCTTTACGAATGGTCATATTTCAAAATGTTAATTTATTTTAAACATGATTACGAAAGCGAATCTAATTAGTGCTACAAAGCTAATTTTTTAAATTCTTATATGCATGTCCTAAATCAAAAATTTCTAGTACTGATGTTTTTATTCAATATGTGTACATCTTTCGAAACTGAATGCGTTACTTTCTCTCTGTCTTTATTCGTCCACACAGTCAATGACAGATGAGATTACTGATAAATTGGTTTTTCATGTGGGAAGAGTGAAAATGAAAGTGTGTTATTTTAAAATAGCAATTCTCTGTAACCACCAACCAAGTTGCGGCACGCATAGTCTCAGATTTTCTTGTTATTTGTCTGTTTGAAGCTATCGATAAACTAACAAGAAATATGTTGACAAAAATTGGTTGATGCCCCCGTTGCCATGGTAACGGGTTCCCTTCGATTTTGTCTCAAAAATGCATATTATGATGATAGAAAATGAACCATTTTAAGCAGTTATCGTGCATACATTTCAAATTTTATGAATAATTTGACTATTGTTTATTAAAATGTAACATTTTATAAGTAAGATGAAAAATAAAAACTATTTCTTACAAAAGGAGAAGAAGAGGATAGCACTGATTTAAATAGTGAAATTGTCAAAAAGGCAAATTATAGGCATTTTGCATGACATAAGTTTACACTTTTGCATCCACAACTAATTATAGTAAAGTAAAAAATGTAAATTATGACTGTATCCTAAAAATAAATTATCAATAAAGGTTTGGGAAACAGGTTGCTAGGGTGGTTGCTATGGGAACATAACAGTGTCATTTTTGGTATTTTGAAAAAGAATTTTGACATTGTTATTTAAATAGTTTTAAAACAGTGACACATACAAAGTTAAGATCACTTGGGACATGTTGTGCATTCAATGACCTGAAAGTTGACCTATATTTCAAAGGTAATGAATGACCTTGACTTTGACCTTCGTTTTTTTAATTTAATTTTGTAATCAATTTTATCAAATAAACCAATAAAGTATTTATAAAAAATGTTTAGACAAAATCTGGCTCATATTTGGTTAGAAAGCAAAATGCCAGAGGTAAAGGTCAAAAGTTCTTAGCAACGACCCTTACTTGATATAAAAAATACATAGCAACCATACATAGTTGGGTTCAGATTGATACGAACTGTGATATACATACTAATTAAAAGTTAAAAGGGTCAATATTTTCAACATAAAATTTACGAACCATTCTCATATAATTAGAAAATGCATAACAACCATCCTTGTATTGGTGTTTTACTAAAGTTGTAAATCATTCTTCCATTTAGACTCTCAAATTTCTTTTAAGAACAGGTATTGTGATTCTGAAATAATTCACATACATGAGTTTACTCATGTACATTTCAGTTTATCACCAGCTAGTTTGTCTCCTGTTCTTGATTGAATTCCAAAGGCTGTTTTTACCAAGTACTTTATTAATTTTACGAAAAAATACCAGTTGAATAATAATATCGTTTACTAGGGGCCTCACATTTTATTTTTATGTTCTTAATCTTGATTCTTCAATGCATGTATAAAAAGTAATGAAACAAAGCATCATTTATATTGAAACGTATATTGATAAATGAACAATTAAAAATAGTATAAATTACCAACAAGACTTAATCATTTAATTAACATATTCAAATTTTTCATTTTAATCCATACAGGCGTTTTGCCTTTAAATGAATACTAAAAGAGACAAATTCAAATAACATATTTTTTCTTGTTTCCTTATCCGAATTATGCATTCTTGTTAAGTTACTCTTGTAGCTATACCTAGCTTACTCTATATTTTTGTTAATTCTTAAAGACGATGGCTACTCCAAATTATCTTTAAAGAGTATTATTTTACTCTGAATAGGGAAATTTATTATTGTTAAAAAGATGTAAAAAGGAAAATCTTATGTTTTCGCCTGTGCTTTCAGTTGGTGTTTGGTTTGGTAGAATTTGGCCTTCTTTAGAGTTTAAGTGTAGAGCAACTACTTAAAGCAAATCAATTGTAGATACATATTTACCGAGGATTTATTGTGTTTTGTTTTAGATATATTGGCGTCTGCGGATTGATAATTTTGTATGCGTGGCAAATCTGTGAATGTTATTCTAAAATGACCACTCCCTCCCGCAGACTTGTTCAAAAAGATATTTTTAAATATGAAAAGATTTTGATTTATTAATTTGCGTTCCTATGTGCTTTGTGTCCTGAACTCGTCATTGTCGTAAATCTCCTCTATTAGATTTTCTAGTACTTGAGATTATAAATTAATTGTTTTGTAAACAAGAAACTAAACAAAATCCTCAAAACCATACCGACCAAAAACAATGGCTATGAGAAAAAAACAAAACCTTGACTTTCCAATTTCGAAATACAGACGAAGTAATAACACTTTTATTTTGTGTACCAATGCAGGATTAAAATTATCAGCATGCAAGAGGAAACTGTCGGGTTCACCGAACATCCAATACAAAGCAATGCAAACATATCCAAACCTTTAGTTGGACAACAACATGAAAGCAATGCAATCATACTCCAATCATCCAGTTGAGGACAAATAATTTATATCATATCGACGAACAGACGAACAACAATTTACAAAGAGTGCAAATAGAATTACAGAATAGCCATATGAACCCCACCAAAAAAGCTCGTCGTTTCTTCTGAGGGTACTAATTATAATTAAAAACCATAAATTGCTCTATGAATACGCAAGCTAATATTTCCCACCTCTTTGACAACTATATTGCTGTTCTTGTTGATAAAGCTCCGAATAACATCGTTTTTGTATGTAGACAACATCACATAAACTGCCGGATTCGAGAATTACATAACATGTCCACGACACTTAACAAAGAGAAGTATCATAATACAATGAATATAGATATAGGAAGATGTTGAACGAGTGCCAATGAGACAACTATCCACCCAAGTCACAATTTACTGTATAACAGTAAATCATTGTAGGTCAACTTAAGGTCTTTAACACGAAGCCTTGCAATTGGCTCACACTTAACAGCAATCTATAAAGGGTCCCGCAAAAATACAAGTGTGAAACCATTCAAACGGGAAAACCAACGGCCTAATCAATATATAAAACGAGAAACGAGAATCACGTATGAGCCATATCAACAAGCGACAACTACTGAACATCAGATTCCAGACTTTATAGGACAGGTGCAACCAATCGAGCTGGTTTTAATGTTTCAATGGTTACAAACCTCAACCCTTATCTGAAACAATAGTGTAACATCATACATATATATAGGAAGATATGGTGTGAATGCTAATGAGACAACTCTCCATCCATAAGTCTGTATTATGTTAATTTCGGAATTTATATTACAGATGAATAATTTGAACTTTACTCACTAAATTCGATATCTTAATCTTGTTTTCGGTTTACAAGATCTTAACATCGGTTTAGTATTGTCGCCTTTTTACATGTACACGCGTGTCCTAAAATCAACGTTTTACGTTTTTCGCCTTACAACCTTTATATATTTATTTATTCAGAGTAAACATTTTCTCAGTACTATTATTTGTCTGTGTGATTTGTTCTTTTTTAGCCATGTCGTTGTCAGTATCTTATCGAGCTATGAGAATAACTTTCCCACCTGCATCTTTCGCCCCTCTTATATATAGTTCCAATGAAATGCAATCCGACCAATATCGACGGATCATTTAAATGTTCAAATCTGTACATTATAAATTTATTGCATAAAAATATATCAGAAATGCGTCCCGTTGGCCACACTAGCCATATTAACATATTTTACTAAAACACCAAACGGAATGCTCACTATATTAAACTAAATAGTTATGCAATGCATACTAAATGAATATACAAAGAAGGATAACATATATTGTAAATGGAATCTGAAATTTTAAATGAAACAGAAATAGTTGCTGCATTTCTTCAATATCAATTGTCTGTCACTGATTACCATGATCAATCAAATAACGTTTAAGATATTATATCAAGCACAATATACAATTGTTTCAGATCAATACCTTTGGACAATTTCAATTGATAATTGTGGTACTGAAGTGCACACAGACTTAAATCGACGGATCTTTTAAATGTTCAAATCTGTACATTATAAATGTATTGCATAGAAATATATCAGAGTTGCGTCCCGTTGTCCACACTAGCCATAATGGCATATGTCACTAAAACACTCAACGGACTGCTCACTATGATAAAACTTAGTTATAATGCAATGCAGGCAAAATAAATGTATGAAGAAAGATTATTTATAGTAAATTGAATCTTGAATCTTGAATGAAATAGAAAGAATGGCTGAATTCTACAATATCAAATTGCTGTCACTTATAACCATGATCAATCAAATAAATGTTAACATATTACATCAAGCAAAAATATAAATGTTACCATTTTAGACCAATACCTTTGGACAAATATTATTGATCATGTATGTATTATTTTGGTAATGAAATGCACACTGATCCAAATCGACGGATCTTTATATGGTTCAAAATTGTACATAATAAAGTTATTGCATAGAAATATATCAGAGTTGCGTCCCGTTGTCCACACTAGCACAGTTATCTCGCAAGTTCTCTAAGCACGGAATATATATAGTTCCAATAAAATGCAAGTGGACCAAAACAGATGGATCTTTAAAATGTTCAAATGTGTACATTATTTTATTGTATAGAAATAAAGCAGAGTTCCTGCACTTGTCCACACTAACACAATTATCTTACAAATTTCTCCAAGCGTAGAATATCAGCAATTTATAAAATCTCCCTTCTAACGCCAGATTATAACATAAGGGAAACCAGAACAGAGATCTACTTATAATTCTTTCCCGCTTTCCGAATCCCAATGTTTTCGTTGTATATTTGTCATCTATAAACATTTGATAAAACGTATTTAAACCAAAATGATTTCAACAAAACAAGTACGGCTTAGTAAAAGCTTTAAGAACACCATTATGCATTGATTTACCAATGCGGCGTGTCTGTGTATCTGTTTAGATCTTAAAATATCAGAAAATCGTCTCATTTATGAATTCGTTGTAAGTGTCCTTTTCTGATCTTACATTTTCAGAATGAGAATAAATTAGCATGGCTGGTGATCAATTCTTAGAAGGAAACGCCTATCCTGTCGACACAACCGGTCTAGCTCTAGCTTTGTTTTACCTTGATTTGTTTCGTCATGATGGAGTTGTGGAATATGACATCGGTACAATACTGCTGCCTTTAATATTACACAGCCAAAATTTATAATCAACAATAGTGGTTGTCTAATGACGTCACATCGTTATACTAGTGTTTTTCGACATCTGTTTATTCCTGACTTATTGCTGCTCTCTAAACTTGTTTAATAATGTGTTTTGCTGTTTTGTAGCACTGCCGTAGATGTTTACTTAACATTTGTCTTAAAGTCATTTGAAACGAGTTTCTTGAAATTTTAGTGATAATGAAATTATTAAAGCAATGCATGCATATATACAAAACCAAATCTTGCATGCACGTTTCTTTTTTACATTTATCACACATCTTCAGGAACACGTATGTTTTCATTCTTTAACGACGACCACCACCACTCCCCCATGACTTTAAAAAATTTTTTTTTTAATGTTTACTACTTTTTACCAATTATTATGTACCATTGTCTTTATCCTTTTTTACAGATGGTTAAACAATGGTTGTGGAAAATAAATAATGTCAGCGTTACTTAAAGATAAAAATAATTAAGTGGCCAGTCAGAGTATGCCTTTTTTGTACTTAAGGCATTGCTTAATCCTATTGTTTAGACCCTGACTTATGTTTGTATTAACTTCATTATATCAAGAGTATATCCATTACAATGACAAATGTCCAATTTTGTCCCGGACATATAAATCTTGTATGAAGATTTTGTGGTTGGCAAGTTATGTATATTTCTGCACGTGCGTTACAAGACATGTCGCCATAAAAGATGCACTGGAGTGCATTACAAAGGTGATATTATGCTTACCTGTTTCAACAGTTTTCTTAAAATAAATGATTATACATTTTAAAGCTCATTGTACCAGCTATTACCGATAATCTTAAAACTTTTGAGAAAAAAATAATAAATTAGTCTTTTACAACTTTTTTGTGGGTATCAGTATAGTGTACAAATTATATTTCTCAAAATAGACAAATATTTGCATTTATCAGTTCGAATAGAGTTGGATCTAGAATCTACAAATTGTTATCAGATTGTCATATAAATTTAGATTTACCTTCCAAACACGCCCAAACTTTTTCAATCTGAATCATCCAATAATGTGTAAATACTGTAGTACAATATGACAAATCAGACATAAAAAAAAAGTCAAGTTCTTCTAAGAATTTGTTTTTTAATTATAAAATTGCCTCACAATATCATCATTGTCAGGACAACTGTTTGGACTGGTATTGTGATAATAACTATTAAAATTCGAGATTACACTGTTTGGACTGGTATTGTGATAATAATAAATAAAATTCGAGATTACATGTTCGTTGCATAAGTGCGTCAGGTGGTGTCTGTATTTAATTGAATATAACCGTTGCTGATCTGAAGTTTGTATGTATTTCTGTCACGTAGTGTTATCGTTTTAACGATATTTGTTAACATTTTCATATAAGCGGGAGGTTTGGCTAGCCATAAAACCAGGTTAAGTCTATGTCCTGTACCAAGAAAGGAATTTGGCAGATGATATCAAATAGTTCGTTTCTACATATGTTAGCGGTTTTTTTTTTGCAATTCAGTGTATCTGTTATATCTGTTGTACCTTTGTTTTACTTCTTACAGTTGATGTATTTTCCTCGTATTTGTGGCCCGGATTTTTTCTCTTGCCAATGGTTGATTTATGACTTTTGAACACCGGTATATTATTTGCCTGAGGTTTACAGTAGATTCCCAAAAATTTTCTCGATTCATCAATAGATAATCTGACGAAAATCTGATAAAAATCATTTCAATACGAAGCTCTCTCAATTTTGAAAGCACCGTTTCCTTAAAAAAAAGTGTTTCTCTATATAGTCTGAACATAAGAAAGTTCCTCTTTTTAAATTCCGTTTATAAAGAGATAAGGCACTTAATATTTATACTTTTGAGATAACGAAAGTATTTATGCATTATTTGTTTACACAAAAGACACACTGTTTGTTTAATTCCTTTAATCTTTGATCATGGTGCAGTCTTGTGGTTAGCATGCATGTCTAGTTTTAGAAATAACATGTTTGTTGATATATCACATGACCTTAAGAAAGTAATTTTGTCATACATCTCAGGATTGTAAACAAACCCTTTATTTATAACACACAATACATTATATTTATACTATGTCATTGTGTTCCTGCCCTTGTACGGTTAGTAATGTACACCTATCAAGGTGAGATTGTTAGATCAATTACTATGGTACTGATTGGATTACTCCAAGCCAATCAAATTGCTGCACATCATTAAGGGTACCTTTCTTAGTTCTACCAACTAAAGAGATTATGAAACAATATGCTTTGAATTAAATCAAGAATCATTTTTGGGAATATTTCTTAACACAGGTTGTAGGTACAAATCACTAAACAACATAAGAGAATATGTTTTCTGAAAACACAACCTTTACTGAACCTCTCTTACCTGATAACATTGTCTTAATTAAAGGCCGGGAAATTCCCTTCGTTTGCTAATATTGTTAGTATATGCATACTTTGTCCGTCAATGCATTGATCCATTGTCAACATACCGAGGGGAATACATATATATATAGCTTTATTCACATAGGCTGTATCACCTGTCTTCAAAAGGTAGAATTCAAACAAAAAGAATTTTATCTATAGTATTCAAATACATTGCTGACCTATTTATGCCAAAGTTGATATCTTGAAACGAGATAAAGTCATGTAACATATATATAAATACAATGTGTAAATACAATAAAGGTTTTTAAAGCCAGGGTCAAATCAATCGATAACAAAATGCAAATCGTCAAGTAAATATAATTTCAAGGCTAGCTCTCACTTAGATATGAATGAAAGCAAAACAATCAATAATGAATTTGATTACACCGTATTTCATCATATTTATCAGAGTTATCCTTTTAGTTGAAATTTTGGAGAAAACTATAAAACAAAGACCAACAAGTAGGATTCAGGAGAAATGTGTTCATCGGCTTACTTGTACTTTTATTTCAGCGTTAATAAGTGAAATGTTTCTGTTTTGGACATACTCTATAATTTCAATACGTAAACACAATATCAATGAATACTAGTTATTTCATTTTCAAAATAACATTGTCAAATATTTAGATCTGAAACAGACTTTCAGTAGACAATAACTCTTACAGGTAATATTGAATATTGTTGACCAATCGGGCGGTAATTCCATGATATATTGTTGACCACAAATCAATAATTAGTTAATTTCTAATTAATTAAAGAATGGCGCGGTCGATCGTGGTTTACATTAGTTAGTAAGTGTCAAATGTGTAAAAGAAGAGGGACGAAAGATACCAAAGGGACAGTCAAACTCATAAATCTAAAATAAACTGACAACGCCATGGCTAAAAATGAAAAAGACAAACAGAAAAACAATAGTACACATGACACAACATAGAAAACTAAAGAATAAACAACACGAACCCCACCAAAAACTAGGGGTGATCTCAGGTGCTCCGGAAGGATAAGCAGAACCTGCTCCACATGTGGCACCCGTCGTGTTGCTTATGTGATTACAAATCCGGTAAATAGTCTAATTCGGTAGGTCACATTCATGAAAGGGAAGGGGATTGTAGTTACGACGTAAGGAACATATCCGATATCATTTGTGAAACGGTTATTCCATAACGGTCAACCAACTCGTGATGGCGTCCGTAAAATTTACGAAGGGATGATTTCAACTTCACCATTTGGAACTCTTGGTTTAATAGCTTCCTTGTGAGCAGTAACCCTCTATCAAGAAAATCATGATAGGAAATGCAAGCACGGGAATATCGTATCAATTGGGAGATATATACCCCGTATGCAGGTGCTGCTGGAATGTTGCTACTTAGAAATGGAAAGTTCACAATTGGAAAGCTGAAATCATCTCTTTTGTCGTAAAGTTTTGTTTTCAACCTAATTGTCAATTTCTGGATGTAAGTCAAGATATGAAGCCGACTTAACTGTATCTGTAGTATCCTTTATCTCCAATTCGATGGGATAGATGCGTTCCACATAGTCACCAAATTTTGAATTGTTTAGTGAAAGAACGTCATCTATATAGCGGAAAGTAGAGTTAAAGGATATTGCTAACTTCTTATCTTTCTTCCTAAGAAGTTCCTGCAAGAAGTCAGCCTCATAATAATAAAGGAACAGGTCGGCAAGTAGAGGGGCACAGTTTGTTCCCATTGGGATACCGACAGTCTGTTGAAAAACACGTCCTCCGAACGTTACAAATATGTTGTCAATCAAAAAATCAAGCATCTTGATAATATCGGTTTCAGAGAATTTTTTGTTTGAATCAGAGTGATTCTTTACAAAATATGATTTATCCCTCCCTAAGACAAGATACTTGTATCTACGTTGGCCATTCTTTTTTATGAAGCAAAGTAATACCAACTCTTTCAATTTGTCTTTTAGTTTGGAATGTGGAATACTAGTATAAAGAGTAGAAAAGTCAAATGTTTTAATACTGTTACAAGATGAAAGAGAGTTAGATTGTATGTACTCTAAAAGATCTTTGGAATTTTAAGTATCCACATCCGATTCACGCCACCTCTAGAATAGGCAGTTTCACAATAACTTTGAAGCCCGTCTTTGATTGCTGATAAAATAGATGTTAATAATTTAGAAAGAGGTTTCGTGGAGCACTTGGAAGACCCAGCAATATACCGTTGTTACAATGTGTTGTACAATACCCTGTCTACACTTCAGGTATCAGTTCATTCGACTCCATCGGATTTCGTTTTATTTAGTCTTTTAAATCCATTTGTGAGATGTGTGCATCCGCAAACTATTGTCGTCTTGATTTATACCATTTTTCTGAAATCGTTTTAGTATACCAGTAATTTTATGATAATACAAAAAGGAGATTAGTTGTAATTCCTTCTTTTGATGTGTTTGAGTTTTGAATTTTGCTAATTAATTAGAATCTTTTCGTTTTGATTAGTTCAGTTATTTTGTTATTTTACTTAGAATAATTCAAGATGAATATTAAAAAATCACGATACAAATTTAAAGCAATTCTCAAACAAGAAAACAAATACTATCTAAACAAAGCAAATCGTTCTTCTAAGAATAGGTTAAAACATTAAATGTTAAACTTATTTATTGCAATGTATTACACTGGGATCTGCAACTGATACTGCAAAGGAGCAGACACATTTAAGGTAATAAAATGGTAGTTTAATATCAGGACGATTAGCCCACCGGAGCACCTGAGATCACCCCAGGCTTTGGTGGCGTTAGTGTTGTTCAGTCTTTAGTTTTCTATGTTGTGTCTTTTTATGCTATTGTTTATCTGTAAGTCTTTTTCTTTATTGGCCAGGATGTTGTCAGTTTATTTTTTACCTATAGGTTTGAATGTTGAAGCCTTGCTCCTTGTTTTATTTCGAATTAACAAATTATTGCTTAACTTTAAATAGATTTGCATATTTCGACTGTTTCTGAATTTGAATTTTTGCCCTTTCTGATTTCCACGAATCTGAAGTTTAAAAAATGGAAGCTCAAGCCAGAGTAAGGTATTGTTGTCAAATGAAATAGCTATAACGTTTTTCAAACTTTAAAACTAAATGGATTGCTTTTTTAACATATAAAATTAGGGACGCATATATTGATAGTTATACTTATCAGCTTGATAGGAATTGAAGCAAACACGTTTGTGCTGTATTTCTATCACGTTGTCTTTTAGCGAAATTGTCTAAGATAGTCAAAGCGGGATGCTTGGTTTGTCATTAAACTAGGCTCACCTACCATTCTGTCTTCAAATATCATGTACCAAGCCAGGAATATGGTAGTTGTTATCAAATAGTTCGTTTCTATTGGAATTTGGCGTTTGTTTTTGTTGGATTTCGGTTTTCCTGTTGTTTCTTTGTTTTCTTCTTACAGTTGATGTGGTCCTCTCGGATTTGTTTTGTTAACTGTATTTGTGTTTTCTGCAATCGATTTATTACTTTTGAATACCGGTGTACTACTGTTGCCTTTATTGAATCATTGGTAAAACTAACATAATGTTTTGTTCATTTATGTTAAATTTTAGTAACTGCTTTTCTGATGCTTGATAATGATATGGTTTATGCATTCTGTTTTGAAAATAGCACACGTAGCAGAAATATAAGTGTTTCGGTCAAAAAATTATATACGGAAAGAATTATTGATAACATCAGCGGTTTTTGTCATTATCATTTTGTATTAAAGTTATGACATTTGATCGCATTACTAACATTCCTGTATATCATCATTTAAATGGTCTTTTATCTATGAACAAAGTGATAATTATATTACCTGATCTTAGGACTAAAATTTTATATGAAAAAAACGGATATGTGAAGGTGTTTCTTGAATATCAATAAGTAATAAATTATAATTCGTACATAATCGATGTGTTTGTGTAAAACTGCAAAATTAAAAATATTTTTTTATAAGTATCGGGTATGTAGGTAAATCACCGTTGGCGACATGCCAGCCGACATACAGACTTAAGATATACAGGGGGTTTTCTTTATAACAGCTTTATATTGATTGGTTGCCTATATTTTTAGAAATATCTAATTGATTTTATTCATTACATGCATGCATGTAAGCTTAATTATCTATATGGTATTGTTTGTTTTTATTATTTTACAAGGTTGAAATGAAGTTTTTAACACATATATTATTATCATTGAGATCTACCTATAATCAATAGACATGTTGGCCTAGATATCGTTCAAGGACACACACATACTGATAAGTACACTGGAACTATAAATAAGCATAAATCACTACACTTTTGAACCATTCGGCATCGTTGTCATTGTAAAAAAAACCACTTAATAGATCTTAATACATTGCATGTGTCTGAACCTGCGTAAATACTGTTAACACGGTAAAAACCCCATGAAAAAGTTGTTTATTTTACTAGACATAGTTTCTTTGACATTTGTTGTTATTGCATTTCCACATACATACTATTGTCGTCCTAGGAAGGTATTATAAATACGAGGTACTGATTTCGTTCTTTTCGTTGGTTAGTACAGTCTAACGTTGATGTTTCTGTATTTATGGGCTTCTCAATGTTCGAATTTACCTTGGGGTTTAGTGTATTTGTTAATACGTTTTTGTTCAAGATTTGAGCGTTTTTTCTTACACAGAAACCCTGATTTTGAATTCAAATAACACCCCAAAAACATCGAATTCATTGAAGATATTGGAGCATTTTATTTTTGAAGAAAAGTTGCATTAATGTAAGGATAACAAGCATGTCCATTGTTATCACTGTATTATTTTTGGTATGTAAATTGAAAGTACATTTTGAACAATTCACAACAAGACAATTAAAGCATCATACATGTAGGACTGATAAATGCCAAACAGAAAGGAAATATACAAATATCGAACTTTCGCGGACGTTTTGCTAAACAGTCTAAAGTTTTAAAAATTTCAAATTGGCAGAAACAATTAGTTGAATTGTCAAATGTATTCCACTGAGGTATATCTCTGATTGAAATCATTAACGTTTTAAGAAGGCAAACAAGCATTTAATGTCTCTACCACATGCGTTAATCAACTTAATTTGCATAATTCATATTACTTGGCATTTCAAGGACTATCACAAACTGATTTATGATCATTTTGCATGTTAAAATTTAGCGGCTTAATAATGTAACACGGTTGTATTTTTTTTTATTATTAAAAGTTATAAAATGAATCATGTGTTTAATTTATAAATCATACGTGGATGGAGAGTTGTCTCATTGGCACTAACACCACATCTTCCTTTATCTATGTATATGTAATGCTCAATGTAAGCCAAATATTAATATAACATTTGCGAACGTAAGATTTTGTAGGTATTATTAACTGATTCCATCTAAAATTCCTAAGTTAAATTGCACAGTCGAGCATTTAGTATTATTGACTGATGATTGCATACTGTTGTGTCAGCACAACAGCACAAGATGGAAATATTATAGTTGAACCGACTAATTTGTACCGTTTATCTTATTATATGTCGGTATATTCCGTCGTTTCGTAAACATATTGCTTTATGTTATTGTGGTATGATTGCCAATAAGACAACTCTCCACATGAGACCATAGGACACGGGAATTAACAGCTACAAATATATAAAATTTGGAAAAATTATAATCTAGAAACGTCTTTAAAACATCACAATTAGAAGATGTTTTCAACTAAATGAAATAAAAACACACTATACTGGAAACAAAATATTAACCTCTGGGTGTGGGTTTTCTCGCTACGTTAAAGACCTATTTGTGCTCCTTGACTGATTCTTTTTTTTTCTTTCGCGTAGTTGTCTATTTGATACATTTCCCATTTCCCGTTTCTACTCTTTGTACTGTTGATAACAAGGAACCAACCTAATGGTAATGGTTAGCAAAAAGGTGGCAAATAGTAAATAACTAGAGAAACGTTGTAACCGGTAACGTCACAATAGTGGAAAGGAGAACAGAAGTGTGAATATAAAATTAAACAAAAGTAGATCAATGACACATATCCCCGGTAATACATAAACACAGATATTCCATGAAAGTCAACTATGTAAAGATAGCAACCGTACAACGTTCGAAAGGATGTCTTGAACTTAACTATTCAAAATTGTTGAAGAAATAGCTTTTGAATAATCATTGAATCAAGAGAATTATTCAAGAGACACTGGGGTCAACCGGTGTTTGCTCCATACGCAAGTGCTGCTGGAATATATGTGCCAGTTGCATCTCCTCAACAAGTTTTGTTTGTTTTGGATATAAAAAAAAAAACTTTGACTTGGAGCTTCTTTGAAATGACAATATTTGTCAAAATACGCATCTGGTTCAATTCAAATGCTGCGTAACAGTGCTAAATAGATTTGGAAAATGTACAGGTCCTTATTAAATTGTCAATTTAAAAGTAAGATTGTCATTGTTAATACAAAGGCCGAGTAGAATGAACACGTTTTATGTTTAAGACTGATAAGTGTATCTTTTGTAATGTCAAATACGAATAAAAGCAAATATTGCAAAACTTATGGTTCACTTAAAACGATTTATCGCACAACCAACAAAATACAGTATGATCAAAAAGTAGTGTGTCCTTAACAATATCTGTGAAACGAAATCTTAGTTCTTTTTATACCAGTATTGTCATCTTATCTATTATTTTCGATTGTGAAACTTTTAAAATAAAATTAAGAATGGAAATGGGGAATGTGCCAAAGAGACAACAATCCGACCATAGAGCAGACAACAGCAGAAGGGTCACCAACAGGTCTTCAATGCAACGAGAAATTCCCGCACCCGGAGACGTCTTTCAGCTGGCCTAAACAAATATATACTAGTTCAGTGATAATGAACGCCATACTAAACTCTAAATTGTACACAAGAAACTAAAAGTTAAAAAATACAAGACTAACAAAAGCCAGAGGTCCTGACTTGGGACAGGCGCAAAATTGCGGCTATATTAGAAAGGAGCAAAGACTGGCGTCCAGAATATGAACCAGCATACAATGAATTAAGTTATGTAAAAATTATAAATCTGTTCGGCTAAAGATATCAAACGCTATCCGTATTAATTACCCGAAAAAGATAGGGTATATGACTGTTTATTAATTCGTATGGCGGTAGATTTGTGCTTATCAATAACAACGAAATATGGATTTGTTATAAGTCACCTAGTTTAAATTTCCCATATTGTATGCGGAAAAATTAATAGAGGTATTACAACAAATACATTGTATTCGCGACACATGCCTGTTAGCCAGGTTAATAAAAATCCGGAAATCTTGGTGCACATGAGAAAATTCTTCTATCGACGATAATGGTACCTACGGAAGCAAGTAATTTCATTGTAATTTATGTCCTTATGACCATGGACATAAACCCCATGCTTCAGAACCAATCTAATTTCAAAATCACCCATAACATATTTATAATGTTTATGTTTTCAAAATAATTAGTAACGGAAACCTGATTCGCTGTGTTGTATATCTTATGAGATAATTGGATATCTTGACAAAAGTATACAAATTATCTAAAGAATTCGAGTGTATATTGAACGTGATTTATCTTCAAACCTTATAAAAACAAATACATGTTGTCTAAAAATATAATACAAACATATCATTAAACTAAAGATTAGCGCATAGGTAAAACCTGTTTGGACAATAGCCAGACCTATGCTGACTGGAATTCCCATTCAGGGGAATCGTTTGTAGCCACTAGAATTAATCCTGATTGGTCAATGTATCCACTAGAACTAATCCTGATTGGCCCGTCGTGACTTAATGCTATGTGAATACTATCTTTGAATCTAAGTTGTTCGTCCTTTATCTTTATGCAATGTTTGTACAATTAAAAGTTTTTAGCCTCGTGTCAATATTTGGTATGTCAATACATGTACTTCAACTAAAGGATTTAAAATAATTTATTATGATTACAGAATTCTTTCTATTACATAATATTTTCTAATTTAAATAGAGTTAAATATGTATTTCATAAGGGCAATACACACATTTCAAATTAAACATTTTAGAGTAGCGAGTGGACAATACATATATTTATTACAGGCACTTGTGGGTAGTTCTCTAGATATTGACACAACCAAATGTGTTCTTTATTTTCATTTAGTAGATACCTTCGGTCAAGTTTCAGTTATATTAGTAAAATGTCTCTTTTTTATTTATTCAAGTATCATTTATTTATCGAAATCACAAACGCATATTGATGTAAGGATATTGTCTGCATCACCCTCTGATTTACATATTTCTTTGATGATATGTTGCATTGAACGGAACACATTCGCCATGTTCGATCTTTTGTTTTGCAGGTTTAGTTAAGACTAGTAAGATACTAGACTAATAATCATGCTCATCGTAAGTATTAAGTTTAAAAATGTATACGCTATTTTGGTACAAAAGACTCATCTGAGACGTTCAAATTATAAATGTTAAAGAGACAAAAAAAAGTTCTAAAATGAAGAGCATTGAAGACTTTGAAGTATCATGTAGAAGCCAGAATTTCGTTTCGTTTACATAAGATTTATCAATTACACTCTAATTAAAACAGTCAGAAAACGAAGGCGAATGTTTTATCAGTCATTAGCGCATAATTGATCTAAACGCCTTAAATTTGTATGCTTAGAGTTAGGTATTAATACAATGTGGATTTGTATTTTTTGAGATGAGAATAAAGAGATTTTTCCAAATGCAAATAAAACAAATAAAAAAATACAGAAAACGACGGAAAAATAGAACTCAAAACACATCTGGAAAATGTCTTCAAAAATAGCTATAGGCATGTCCCTGCAAAATATGTCCAGATCTAAATCACAACTGGTCGGGAAATGGTTTGAGTGAATTTAACAAAGACTTGCTATCAAAACCTGGCTGGAAACTGTTATTCTCAAATATATGTTGGCATGTTTTATGTGATCATTTTTATAAATTTCCTGATACAAAACTTTGAATTTTTCGAAAAACTAAGGATTTTCTTGTCCAAGGAATAGATTACCTTAGCCGTATTTGGCACAACTCTTTGGAATTTTGGATCCTCTATGCTCTTCAACTTTGTATTGCTTGGCTTTATAACTATTTTGATATGAGCGTCACTGATGAGTCTTATGTAGACGAAACGCGCGTCTGGCGTACTAAATTATAATCCTGGTACTTTTGATAACTATATTATGTGGATCAGTTGATGTCTAATGAGCCTTTACTGCTATCTACTTCCATTCATATATGCATATACACGTATACACCTCTTTCTCCCCTAATTTCAGTTTGTTTGTAATGCTTTGCGATTTGATCTGCTTATTTGTGCTAACATTTTGCTTTGTTTGACCTGTTATGATTTTCTTGTTAAACGGCCCATGTCGATTGCATAACATGTAGAAAGCAAGTTTAAGAACAATAATTCCTTTGTGTTATTTATGTTTTCAGTCTATTATACCCGATAGTTTATATATTGTCCTTAGTCACCGGGTATACATATCAAGGTCGCATATTATTATATTTTGTAATACAAGTTGATGTTAAACGCACCAGTTACTTTCAGTTAATAAGTCAGAACAAAAGAAGAACGTCGTCTTAATATTTTTATACTTGTATACTTTACTTCATTCAAATAATATAAACCATAAATATGCGTGATTAACATTTTCCCACTGTTAATGCCCTTCTACAGTTCAAACGCACTTTCATTTTGGAAACAACTTTTATTTAACTGACATAAAGGAAGAGGCTATATCCTCTTCCTTTTTTCATCTATCAGTTATTGACATTTGTTTCGACAGCCGTTGCAACTAGTTGAGACCATTTCTTCGAAGCATTGTTCAAAATGGTAACATTGAAATCAATGGTTTTCAACTTTAATGGACTCCAGCACCTAGATATTATTATGGAAGAGATCATAGACGACAACGGAAATATATCACTTGTCGTAGCAACAATCCTTTCCTCTTCCTCCCTTTTATTACAAACTTACTGAGCTATTACCAAATGTTTCAATTGCAATGAGCTATATGATAGATGTTATTATTTGCACAGCTTTCAAAGGTATATAACCTCTCCCTGGGTGTTGTTTGAGTTCGTATAGTTCAACTTTTATTTTGTTATGATTTTTTAAGTTGGTTGTTACGTGTTGTAAGGGTTTGTTTTCATAATGCCCCTGTTGTCATCTTATCAGACTTTAAAATGAATTTATTTATTCTTTAACAGTTCTAAATGTTACGATGAATGCGTCAACAAAGTGTTGCTGTACCAAATATGAAGAAAGTATAAATCAGACACATTTTAAAAATAAAACTATATATATCCAGACAAACATGTAGCTGATTTTGAAATGAAGATGTAATTGATGTAGATAATATATATCTTAACTCAATGTATCATGTATTAAGGATGTTCGCTTGTCATGTTTTTTTTCGTCAGATTTTCGGAGTCCTCTGGTTTTATCCATGTGAATACCCTAAAAATATTTGCACATTGACCCCATTTTTCTTATTATAAATCTTTTACATGTATATTTATAAGCAATCTGTAAAAATATTATAAAATCGTTGTTATTCTTTAATAGTGTTTGAGAACATAAACTTATCAGTGATAAAGCTATGGAAAATCAGAGAGGATATTTTCCCGCCAAAATTTAAATGTCTAATATCTCGAAAAAATAATATAATAAAATAAAAGGAAACACTTTCCCCATGCTCTTACTTAAATGTTGTTTTCCAAATATACGAAAGTTTAACACTATTTCGAGGTTAATTTCAAACGAAGATAAACACCAAATACACAAATTTAAGAACAAGATCAATAGTGTTCGAATTTTGCCGTACCCAGCTTCCACATATGATATGACAGTTGTTGTCCATTTGTAATCGTTACTAGCTTTCTCTATAACGTTTACTTTTTGCATTTAAATTATTTAAAAAAAAGACAAAAGTAACCTTGTGCATATGTTGAAGTTGAACAGTTTTCAGTATATTTTTTTATAATTTTTGTATGAACCGCTTTATATTTAATTCATGTCTTTTATCTAGTTGTTTGTATTGAGGGAATTAACAAATGATCAATGTTATATGTTATAAAGCATGCAATAAATAGTACAGTTACTTCTCAAATGTCAAGCTTAGTCCCATTTTCTTAAAACCTTGAGAATGGACTAAATATATTCAATTCATATTTTAAACTAGATAAATCTTGTATGGCAAATGCAAAAAGGCCCAGTGTCGCTTCCTCTTACACAAACATTTATATCAAAATATAAGACATTGCTACAATATTCCAAAATTAATTACACAAGGAGATAAACATTATAACACATTTTAATATCAATGATGCTGCAATGTGTTTACAGTTAATTGTCAAAATAATAGAACATTATACGACTGCATACAAGTGAGAGTTTATCTAGCTATAAAACCAAGTTTAATCCACAATTTTCTATCTGTACCAAATCAGGAATTTGAAAATTGTTGTCCATTCGTTTAATTTGTTAAGCTTTTGATTTTGCATTTGATAGACTTTCCGTTATGTATTTTCCGCAGAGTTCAGTATTATTGTGATTTTATTTTTTTTCGTACCATGTTTCTAGCACAATATTTATAGGTTTTCGTCCCAATCACAAAAAAGTCCAGCGTTGTTAGGATTATTGTATGTCTTCCAAATGCAACCTCACATGAAAAAAATCATGTTACCTTATTAAGAGTTATTTCGAGTGATCTAATGATATTGTGAGGTGAAAAATATTGATCTTAGAACGGAATCATGTAAACGATGGTTTTCTGTTCCCTTAACAACCTTTTATTAGTCAAAGATGCACAAAACATGTGTATGTTATGTCATTAGTTTTAACATCATTATTGTATATAGTCAGGATGAAGAACACACAATTAAACAATATCATGAATGCTACGTTTTTTGTTTTTAACAGACCGTTTGCTTTCCCGTTTGAATGTTTAACACTAGTCATTTTTTGGGACTATTTGTATCTGGCTGTTCGATTTGAGCAAAGGTCTCCGTT
Organism: Mytilus edulis; assembly: GCA_019925275.1. Lineage (NCBI taxonomy): Eukaryota > Metazoa > Mollusca > Bivalvia > Mytilida > Mytilidae > Mytilus > Mytilus edulis. The sequence goes on from CM034351.1 coordinate 113,480,710, forward strand.
TGTAAACCGTACTTTGACCTATAATGATTTACTACCACAAATTGTGACTTGGATAGGGGTGTGTTATCATTGGCACTAATACCACATCTTCTCATATGTATTTAACTGTAGTCTTTACTAGCTGTCTCTATAACATTATCAAATTTTCCTTTTCCCTTTTAAATCTGTTGTTAATAAGCCAAAGGAATCTTGTAGGTTTACTTTGTACGTGTCTAGACACACGAAGCTTTGAGTATGTCGTTCTAATTTACATGAACCGCTTAATATGCAAGTTAAATTCTTTCATCTATGTGTTTGTATCAGCACATTATCATCGTTACATTTATAATAAAACATAAAAAATGCAGTTATTAATTAAATGTCAAACTTAGTCCCAGTTTCTTTTACCTGACTTATGGACATGCATGCAAATATTAAACATTTCACAGTCCATAAAATAATAAATAAAATTCAAGGGTTCAAAAACTGTGTCAGTGATAGAAAAAAGAGTATTTTCTAATTATTTATTTATAAATGATTTATTTATGTAAAAAGCATGTTTTTAAATAGATACATTATCATTTTACTTTTAATGTGGTAAGAAATAGCACTTTAATCAAGGTTATATATTTTCTTTTTAAATATCTAACATACTTAAAAGCTCTTCAAAAGTCTAAATGTCTAATTAAAATCATCGTTTTATATGCTTCTACCTCTTAACAATATTGGTGTGTGTACACATTAAGCAACAATATGTCAACGTGGTTCCTGCAAACAATGTCAATCGTGAATCGAAATTCAGTAAATATAACATTTAGATAAATTAAAAAAAGAATGCATGCTTTAGAAACAACAAGTAGTAATCAGAATATTTTTATTTACCGGATTTGTTATCACATAAGCAACATGAAGGGTGCCACATGTGGGGGCGGGATCTGCTTACCCTTCCGGAGCACCTAGATCACCCCCAGTTTTTGGTGGGGTTCGTGTTGCTTATCTTTAGTTTTCTATGTTATGTCATGTATACTATTGTTGTCTGTTTGTCTTTTTTTTTTTATGCCATGGCGTTGTCAGTTTATTTTCGATTATGAGTTTGACTGTCCCTCTGGTATCTTTCGTCACTCTTTTATTTACGGCGATTAATTGTAGGTTATAATCCGTCAAGAGAAAATATTTCATGAAAAATAACTAGTGCTTTAAGTCTTCAATCGGTATTTTGTATCTTTTGTTGTGGACAGTTGTGTAACATTATTACAACGAAAATTATTAAAACGTGCTTAACACATCAGATCAATTCAAAGCATAACAACAACTCACAAAAAAAACAATAGACTCGTAGTACAGATCTGAGATTTTCGAAAGCCAGTAACAATTATTTAAAATAAGTAACTAACACCTAGATTTTTTATCAGGGTTGTTTTTTAAGGTACCGATATGACTTGTCCAATAATAATGAAAATAATAAGCCATAGCATGTCAAAACATATTTAATAGCAGTGAAACGAAAACATATCGACAAACTGTGGAACTTAAACACTCAACAATTGGGTGATGGACCACTTGGTCTAAAGGGTAAGCAGACCAGCAGTGGCTTGTCGATGTTTTGCTCATTGCAACGTGAACGTTAGATGACGACAATGCGTCTAAGTCTAAATCAAATGTAGTTAAATAGAACTGGATTTTAGCTTCGACAGGAGGACATAAATGCGATACTCGCAGTCAACTTTTTTCATTTTTGAATCAAATCATAATGACATACAGTCCTCTACCTGCCTATAATAATGTTGTAACAGAACAAAATAAGAACAAACTGTAAAATCTATTACAAACGGTTTAAATCAGTAGATCAAAAAGAAGCACTTAAAACAAGTATGATCTCATAAATCGCAAAATATCAAGGATTCATATTGTGTTCGTCAGGTGACCGTTGTGAAAACAAAATATTCGGAGAAACATTTCAAATGTTGTACTTAATAATAATGCATCAAGGTATTAGTCTGAAGATTGTTTTCTCGTCGACTTTCGTTTTTGCCATGTTTACGTCGGTCCGGTCCCCCTTCGATTGCATTTTTTTCTTTTATTATCTTTCTCTTTTTTTTGATAATATTTTTAATTAAAGATTTGATCAATTGTACTGGGATTCAATTTTTTTCCCGAATTTCTGGTGTATTAAAATGATTTATCTGTCTTCATCTCAAACGTAGAATGATTTTACATCTCAATAAAATAACAAAATTAAAAACTAGACAAAACAAAAATGAACATTTAACTGGGAAATAATATAATGTAAGTAGCTATTAAAAACACGTATGTGGTTTCAAATTGTGTTTATATGTACAGAATTAAAATCGATCAAAAGAGAATTCAATGTAGCTGTAATTGCGCAATGCATCAATAACAACTTGAATAAATCACGTTCACAGAATGTAGCAAGTAGAAAGGGGATTTTATAATCGGAGATTTATTTAAAGTTCTTCAGCGATTCGTTTACTTTTACTTTCAAATGTAAATGATTTCACAGAACTGCTCTAAAAATATGAACACAATCAATATTATGATCAGATCAGTGGTTGTCTCCCACGAGTAAGTGAAATAGGTTGGAACATAGATAATACAGCTACAACGAAATATAATGCAACATTGATATTATCTGATGTTTATACCTTTTCAAACTTTGGTCATTATGTTGTGGCAAAAACATGAATTTAGATATATTAGAAAAAAAGGATAACATAATTTAAATTATATTGAACAGTTGAACGGACTTCAATAACCAAGTGATTTACCACCAACGTTAACAGACCGCAAAAACAGACTAACAAACAGAGTGAGAATAAAATGAACGGTCCTTGATACGGATACCTTAACTTTGTAGCGACACATCTGAACAAACTTGTTTGCTTTCTTATGCATGCCATATTTTGTAATAGTCAAACACACAAAATACCTGCAACGTCCAGCTACCAACAGGATGACTACTAGCGTTTACAGGGAATCAACAGAGATAAATCCACGTCAAAATGTTGCCGCAGGGAGGTAGTTAATGTAAGAACAGATGCTAGATGAAAACTGCTGACAAAGAAAATCAAAAGAAAAAACAGCAACCAAAAGAAGAAAATAATTAATAAGAAAATATTTCCGTACGGTTAATGAGATAACTGTTAAGTAAAGTTTCTATCATTTAAAACAATGTAAGTCGAAGTTGTTGTCTGTTGTTTCTATCAACTATGCTCTTCAACTTTGCAGTTGTTTGGCTTTATAAATATTTTGATATGAACGTCACTGGTGAGTCTTATGTAGACGAAACGCGCGTCTGGCGTACTAAATTATAATCCTGGTACCTTTGATAACTACTTTAATAAAACAAGTGATTTATACATTGACCTCGAATTTGACATATACGGTCACCTTAGTACCAGAATATGTCGAATATGTGACAAAAGAGACAATTTTAATTTTTAAATTATTTTAATTCCTCCAGCTTAGTAGCAATAAACTAACTTCCCCCGCATATGGGATAGACAATTCCCAACTTATTCGGTAGTTAAGAGCTTTCGGCTTCTACTCAGACTTTATAAAACGTAACCAGTGTCTGAACAGAAATTTAATGAATCAGTGGTATATTAAAGAACGTCTAGTAATTTTTCTAACATAAAGTACAATCGATTTATGACTTTCGAACACCGGTATCAAACTGTTGCCTTTGTTTATCATATGTGTTTATTATTTAGTTTTCTGCTCTTTCTATAATTTGATAAAGCCTTTTACGATTTTTTATTTATTTCAAAGCATCAATTAATCATTGTATGTAACTCTGAAACAACCATCATATACGTATGTATCTCATTTCAATGAAAATAGAGTAAGTGTGTTTGCTTCAACCCAGTTTCGCATGAGCTTAGAACAGAAAATAAAAAAAAATCTAAGTCAATTTTATTACGACCTACCAAATATTTTGAATCCACTCCGTTGTTTTTGTATTCCGACAACCATAAAACAAAACAACTTACATTTGAAACTAGGATTTAAACAATACCAATATCTAATGCATACGGCGTACATTGAAAATTGAAAGTTTTGGTTTTATTCATCTGCTTAAAAAGGAGCAATGTATAATTACAAAAATATACAGCAACCGAAAAATTGAGACTTACACGCGGAAATGAGTCAAAATATAAATTAGAAACGAATTGCTTAGTTTAAATGACAGCTATTTTTCATTGTATATGTTACTTTAATTAAATCTAAACAAAAAAAATTATGGTATAATGAATTAAACGCATACCATATCGTCACAATAAATTTGCAATTATTCTAAAATATGCAAATAAAGACGACATTGCGCCGAATTAAGATTTTTGGACAAAATAACCCTATCAAATAAATTTGGTCATTAGTTTAAAGTCATAAGAAACCTCAAATTAAAAAAAATCATGCATATGTTTTTTTATAACTAAATGGATAGTTTTCATTATACAACTTATGTATATATACTTTTTTTCTGAGGAAAAATCTTTAATTTGTCCACATTTAGAAGAAGTTTATTTAATTTTAATTGATTGCTTCCAGGAAGCAATTCGCAGACATATTTTCCGTATTCATAGTGACCTGAGCGTAACCCTCCTCGTAAAATTCCGGCGATCGCAATACGCATCAATCTGTCATTAAAATAAACAATTATCTGATTGTACATGTTAAACACGTGCTCAATACCCATGCTTTTTGTTATTTGTTTACTATAAGGTGGCAATCGGTAAACTTCGGTTTAAAACACGGCATTTAATGAGCAGCCATATTTGTTAAATCATAACAGACAAAGAGAAAAAAAATGACGATTATACGATATATTTGCGTAAAAAATGACAAAATCGTGCACAGAGTTCTAAGTTTATGATATGTCATGCTTTGGTTCAAGAAATTGGATAAACATTATGTTTCACCACTCACGGGTTTTTCATATGACTTTAATAAAACCCAATTTGTCAATGTAAGGTAGGAAATTTTCTTCTTACACATTATGTTTTCGAATACTGCATGCTATAAAATGTGAGAACTAATCGAACATTTAAAAAAATAACCCACAGAAATTTGGGCCCTTTTTAAGAAATAAATTACGTGCAGCTTCGTTTTACAGCTTTGGGTTTTAGGGGCAATTGCCTGTAAAATGTATTTGTAGTTACATGACCCCTTTTTAAATCTGCAAAATTTTTCACATTCTGCTTAACTAATAAGTAATAAAAAGAAAAAAACCCTAAGATAATGACAATTTTCTTAAACTTTTCTCTAATAAAAAGCTTTGGGGTTTTTTTTAGGACATGAAAAAACAAATAAAGATAAATTCTAACATCGATTTTTTCCCATTCCCACTACTTTTCACAGAAAATAAATTCTGATTTCCTTTTTCCCCCTTGATTCTAAATATAGATCTTAATATAGTTTGGGGTAAGAAAAAAACAGTGATTGGGAAAATCTTAAGATATTGAAATAACATTAACTTTGTTTTATTTCTATGAAGATTAAGTCCAAGTGGGTATAGGGAGGAAAGAGTAAAAAGGGGATTTTAGAGCCGGCGTGTTTGTCAACTTTTAATTAGAAATCAACTTCAATTCGCCGAATTAATTCTAAAAAATAGATAATATACCCGAACACAAATTCATGGACGAAATATCGGAAAATTGAAAGGAAAAATTTCGGTAAATCAGTTATAACAACTAAAAACAAATAAAGCAAAACGACGTAAAGAAGCTATATAGTTGTAACGACAT